>OX421222.1:7654553-8254553 GCA_949125135.1 Alcis repandata
GTATGAAAAATAGTTGACGTCCTATCTCAGACCTACTGAATATGCACACAAAATTTCATATTAAGAATCGGTCAAGCCGTTTCGGAGGAGTTTTGTTACAAACAAACACGATAATTTTATATATTAGATAGATCATAGTATACATTAAGGCCCCCCGCGCACTAGGCAGCCTGGCTGCGCAGCCAGGCTGCGACAGCCAGAATATTTGCGCAGCCGGTTATAGCAGCCTAATCGCTGACCTTGATTTCTAATTTCAATTAATAATTTGAATACAAGGTAACTGGACAAAAGTCGATTATATAAATAAAAAATGGCGGGAATCGGGAGGGGATATTGTAAGGTGTTGTATTATACTATTTATACTGTATAATCCAGATAATAATATTATAAAAAAAATACATGCTTACCAAATTATTATTTTTCATTTTCTGATAAATTTTTCGAGCACATTTAGTTCGTGATTTCTTTCAATTTCCCTAATAAATTTATCGGTTTCGAAAGTAATCTTATCAAAGTTCGGAACCCCGGAAATACGTCTGGCTGCTACAACTAGTGCGCGGACACTGACGGCAGCCACATACATTCGCCTACGCCCGCTCTGGCTGCGGGCAGCCGGCTGGCTGCCGTGCAATAAGGCGCGTTGTACTGGCTGCCGCAGCCAGGAAATCGTGGCTGCCTAGTGCGCGGGCTCCCTAAATGTATGATCTATAATTCTATAGTCATTGGTTAGGTATTGGCAAGTTTTAGTCACGTACAGAGAGAGCATGTCCAAACTACATTATTACAGCTCCAGTCCCCAGGATTTTTTAAATTCATTTGTTTTATTCGAATCCAGTCAGAAGGCAATGCAGTAGGTACCTAATGAAATTGGTATTCGAGGCGAGCGACGCGGCCGGATGTCACAACTGAATCAAAACTTGGCTCCTCTCGGAAAATTACTTTATGAAACCGATAGAAATGCCATTAAAAGTAATTAGGGCGATGTAATTTGATATTTTCAGAAAAACTCGAAGCAAATACGGTAAGTGATATTATAGTTAAATAAATCGTCGTGTTGGTTATCAATAAAAAAATTTATTGACGCGAAATTAAATATAAAACATTATTAGTTCAATAGAAAAACATAAGTGGTGCTTTCCAAAGTTTTGATATTTTCATATTCCATCAATGGACATAGAATGGATACGTTAGAAAAAAAGTTACAGAACGTTTACAGCAATTTTTTTTGCGATTTTTTGCAGCTGTCAGCGATCATGCGCGGTCCGACGGACTGCTATGTTTCGGAACTAGGCACTTCGTGTAGATCGATTTGACAAAATCCTTTGTGTGCTGAATATATCGATGCACTGAGAAAAAAATCCGCCAAAAGAATGATGACTGGTGCTTGCACTAGTTTTTACGGTGACAGCTATCATAAACTGGTGCATCGTACTTTTTGGTAATATCAGTATGCTCCGTACTATAGGTGAATTCATGATTCTTTTAGCGGAATTATTTCTACTACTTTTTAAAGGGTTGAAAACTAAAAAAACTGCCCAAATCGCACTCTTATTCTCTGTCATAAAATGGCTGCCGTCACCGACCCATTATAGATTTGAAATAAGCCTGATTTACGCTGGCACTGAAAACTAATAGCCTTAATTACTCTCACTGCCTTTTAATTCAATAAGGGAAGGAATAGTGATTACGACCCAATTACGTAGGCAGCAGTCGAGGGTGCAAGATGTTCAACCTAATTTTATTTTAAAATTGCCTGGCTTTTTAATTTGTTCTGATTTTACAGTTGCACCAATCGTCAAGTGAAACGCTGAGCTATCTATCGGCGCTCGTACCTGGTTGGCATGGTGGTCAGAGCCGGGTGTAACTATAAAACGGTTTGATCAGTAATACATTTCATTAATATATAGGTATAGGATAAAATGCGTAAAAATATAAACTAAAGAGTTATTTATTAATTAAATTTATTAGACTTAAATAACAAAAAAAGGTATGTAATAAATATGATAGATTTTATACTGAGGAAAGGGGATTCTAATTATGTATTCTTAGAGTAAGAGTTTAGAGTTTTTCAAATTAAGAATTAGACAAAAAAGGAAAATTATAATTCATTGTACTTTTGATATCATTACCTACCAAATAAAATGATAAGAAATATGAATATAATATGTATGTTATGCATTGTATGCATCATTATTATGCTGCAATTAATTGTAGCTTCGTTGCTTTTATTCTTTTTCAGGATGAAGAATTAAATTTAGTCAGCAATGATCAAACCATATTTTTAACCGACTTCCAAAAAGGAGGAGGTTCTCAATTCGGATGTTTGTATTTTTTTTATGGATGTTTTGCAAAATTATTTTTTTATTTACTTACCCTTTCAAATTTCACTGTTTAGAAAATATTTTAAAAATAAACAAGTGGCCCTACATATACACCACCTGCAGCTGAAGCTTCAATAAAATCTAAAAGAGACTCAATAAAAGTATTTACTCATGTCTTTTCAACCTAGGGTTGTCATAATGTTCACTAACTAGCTTTGCCCCGTGGTTTCAGTCGCGCATTGTCAAAAACGGTGATGATGATGATGAAAAGTAGTCCATGACTGTTAATTCGGAGAGTCTTATCCCAAATTTGATTTAATTCCGTCCAGCCGTTTCAGTGCGAAAGGGTAAAAAACGTATAGAAAAACTTTCGCATTTAATAATATTAGTGTGATAAAATAATTTTCTAGTAAGTAAATTAAGTGTCCTTCTATAGTATAAGTTTTACCTCAGTTAACCACACAATTTGTGAAATCACGATGTTTATTTAGGATTTCCGTTGATTCCTTTGTCCGAAACAAAGTCGCTGCTATCCATGATTTGACTCTACATATTAATATTTGAGCAAATCGTTCTTTCGGCTCCATTTATCATTAACATCCTCTTTAATGTAGGTACTCGCTTCATCCTGTGGTTTTACTTGTGATTTCAAGGATTTTCTTATTTTTTTTCGCGTTCTATACCAATATTCGCCAATTTGGTCATCGGTGGAAGAAAATAATTATCTAACTTACAATAGACAAAGAGATGTGGACAACTTTCGCATTTATAATTTTATTGTGTGAATTTTATGTGCGATATTTATAGATAGCTACCTCGGCCTGTTTGGCTCAGCGGTAGTGTATCCGCCTTATAAGCCAGAGCGTGTTCGATTCCCGGCCAGGCAGATGTTTGAATGATAAATTTAGATCATCGATCTAGGTAAGACTTCGGTGATTTAGATATCTGTTTTGGGTGTTCGTTATCCTTGTCTTTGTGTGTGTTCTATGGCTACCCCGACACATGATTTATTCCTAGTGGGGCGCTATGAGTGTGAAACGTTTATTAATATTAATAATTAATACCTAATAGGTTCTCCAAGTGATAGCCCTAACCTTGTCTGAGCTAGCAAGCTCACGTCGCGCTCTGTCTTTCTCAGCTTCTTAGACATTCTAGGGACACATCGTCCACTCGGGGCTACGTGATTGGCTTCGAGATACGGTCGACAAACACTTCCGCGGTTACCTACAGCTCTAGAAATGGCTTCTTGCGGGCAGCGAGGCAGATGGTCCGGCGATTGGATTTACCAATTTTAGGTGCCCAGATGCTAGCTTTAGACAAACATGGCTAGGTTATGACGTAATTTAGAGTTCTACGTAGGTATAGTTACAGTTAGGTCTGTCAAATGGTTTAGGTGTAATACTCAGTTTACAACAAATTCCTAGGATGATATTAATTCATATTACAGTCAAACCTGGATAAGCGAGAGTTTAAGGGAGCACAATCTCATTCTCGCTTAAAGAGGTTTCTCACTAACCCGAGTTTCTCGCTAATGCAGGTACATGGGTAGCGTTTCTCTCTTATAGGGGTACGCAGCAATAACAAGTCAGAACAGAACTTTCCTTCGCAATTGATAACTATAAACTGAGTAAGTCCGACAAACAGGACGGTACACAGGCACACGTGTCCATTTGAAAAGAATGCGATACAACATTATTTAGTTCCATGAAATAGAATAGGTACAATATTGACGAGAATACAAAAACAATGGTAGGAAGTTCCACGAAAGTTAAGAATGAGTCATAAAATAGCACATGTTAAATTTGTAAATAAAGCTCGACTGTCGCTTATAGAGGTATAGATAAGTAGCAGTCTCACTTACGGAGGTCTATGAGGGAAAACGACTCTCTCTTACAGAGGTTTCTGTTTCTCGGTTTTGGGAGCTTAAAATGACGGGTCCTGGCTATTACTCTCACTTATAGAGTTTTCTCACTTATCCAGTTCTCACTTATCTAGGTTTGACTGTATATATGTATTATAGACATTCAAAATTGGCTTGATGGTCAAGCCAATTTTGCAATGCTTTAATAGACCTATCTAAACGCTCTAAATAAATCTTGCTTTGTCATTGTGGTCTATTAGATGTGGACAATTGGACATAAATACTTTTAATATATTTATATTCACCAGCTAAAACACCACCACCTCCACCACCAGCTCCTTGCTTTTCAGAAATGTAGGTAGTATTAGTATTAGATTGTATTTTATTTAAATGTATTAGGTCGGGTAAAAAGTCTTTTCGCATTATAGTATGTATGAACTTGTAATAAAATATCTTTGGCTATACTATTTGTATCGGGCTGGTTTTGGTATCATTGAAAGTTTAAATTTTAAAGAACATAATTCCAAATTCAAATTAGGAAAATGTGTGATTTTCATTTGTTTTTCGTACTGTCAAGATGAGTGAATCTAATGAAGAAAGTCGATACATTTTAAAATTTTACTACAAAAATGGTAAAAATGCAATGCAAGCCGCGAAAAAAAATTGCGATGCTTATGGACCTAGTGCAGTGTCTGTGAGAGTAGCACAAATTTGGTTAAAGCGTTTTCAATCCGGAAATTTTGTTGTCAAAGATGCACGTCGCTCTGGTCGTCCTATTACGGATAAAATGGATGCCATTTTTGAAAAAGTGGAGCAAGATCGGCATATCAGTAGTTACGACGTAGCTGAATAACTGGGAATTGACCACAAAACAGTTTTGGCGCATTTGAACAAAACTGGGTACACAAAAAAGATCGATATTTGGGTACTTCACGAGCCCACTTCAGCCCACTGAAAGAAACCTAATGAACAGTGTACCTACTGATTTGTGATTCTTTATTACGAAGTAATGAAACCGAACCATTTTTGAAGAACCTGATAACTGGTGATGAAAAGTGGATCACGTACGACAAGAACGTGCGAAAAAGGTCGTGGTCAAAGTCCGGTCAGGCTTCACAGACTGTGGTGAAACCCGGGTTAACTCGCAACAAGGTGATGCTGTGTGTGTGGTGGGATTGGAAGGGCATTATTCATTATGAGC
The DNA here is from genome assembly GCA_949125135.1 of Alcis repandata. NCBI lineage: Eukaryota > Metazoa > Arthropoda > Insecta > Lepidoptera > Geometridae > Alcis > Alcis repandata. Next base: position 7,659,937 of record OX421222.1, read on the forward strand.
TGTTACCACCAGGCAGGACCATCGATTCTGAACTCTACTGCGAACAACTGATGAGATTAAAGCAAGAAGTTGAGAGAAACCGGCCGGAATTAATCAACAGAAGGGGTGTGATTTTCATCATGATAACGCTAGACCTCACACATCTTTAGCCACTCAGCAAATATTAAGAGAGTTTACCTGGGAGGTGTTAATGCATCCGCCGTACAGTCCTGATCTTGCACCTTCAGATTTCCACCTGTTTCGGGCTCTTCAGAATTCTTTAGACAGTGTCAGGTTAACATCACGAGAGGACTGCCAAAACCAGAACTTGTTACCCGACCTATTATTTCTAAGTATTTTTTTTTTTTTTTATGTAGGTTTATATGAGTATTCTTCAATATTGCACACCTCGTTTTTATATTTTTTATCTATCCTCTCCATCCTAAGGTTGCCTGGAAGAGATCGCTCTTAGCGATAAGGCCGCCAGTTGTCGCACTAGTTTTAGGTGCTATAATCCTTTTGTTTGTAATTTATGGTGTGAACAATAAAGAGTTTATCTATCTATCTAGTTTTCAAATTTGAATTGAAAGGACGGCTAAACGGTCGTGCATTGCGGTTAATCTGTTAAGTAGGTATACGAGTATTACTATGTTTTTTATCAATTTTACGATTGTATTTTATAAGTGCCTGCCTGCTATAGTCGTTAAACATTTTAAAAGTAGATAATGTTGGTTGGTATTGTGACCGCCACTTGATAATGCTAAACATAAACAACCGAATCACATCACTGCAAGCGTGCATGTCCTATTGTTACGTTCCGACACTTACGTAATAAGCATAAGGATAGAAGGACATTATTGTATGCCGTGTACAGTTAAAAGCAAAACCGTACTAAGTTGCACTGCGTCATATAGACAACACAGCTTGATAAAAATAAACGTTTCACACTCATAATGATAGCTCCCCATTAGGATTCCCTGTAGGTATCGGGCAGATCTAAAGCAGATATTTAAATTCATCATCCAAAAATCTGCCGTCATATTTATTCGCTATAATCATATCCATATGGTTTATTTGATACAAATTTGAGGTTTAATCTGCCAGCAATCCATCAGCCGGTAATTTATTTTCAGCGCTTTATGTATGATTCTATTTTGTCGCGTGACCACACAAAATAGTATAGCTTTTAATGCAGCTGTACCCTTCAGATAAGTAGGCGTGGCAATTTTAACAAAGAAATTATTAAATCATCATCAATCATTATGTCGGATTTAGGTAATACTAGGTTACTATACTAATTATGTATTTTGTGTACTACCATATTCTGCAAATAAATGATTTTATTGTGCGCACTGCACTGCAATACTTTGCCCGAGTGGGTGTTTCCCGATAGATATAATTTGGGTGTCTTCAAGTCGCGAGTGAATCGGTTCCTTCTAGGCAAGCGTGCTCCATCGTAGACCGCATCGTTGCTTAACATCAGGCGAGATGGTGGTCAAACGCAAGCCTATAATTGAATAAAAAAAAATAAAAAAAATAAAATGATCTGAATCTGAATCTAGTAATAAATACTGCACCGCTGACCAGAAAACTGCAATTGATAGGTAAAGCACAGTATTTTACTGTTTTATACGATTTGTTTTGCATACGCGAGACTATTCATTTAAGATTGAGTTATAGGTATACCTACTCTGATTATACATAGTTTTGGTCACATTCGATGATCTCGTTTTCAAGCGGGACGCACGACAAGAAAACGGTGGAAACCACGTTAGATTTCATAGTAGTAACTGTTTATTCAAAATTTGAGATTTTAGGTAGATGACTGATATGTTAGCTTTTTGGAACAAGCTCTAATAGGCATGACGACAGTATCAAATAATAGTTAAAAAAAACTAAAAAAACACGCTTTTTATAAAAAACCGAACTAAAAAAATAGAAAATAAAATTTTATAAATTTAAATTAAGAATAGGGTTGAAAATTTCAATAAATATAAATTAATAATAGTGTAAATAAATAAATATATGTATTTTATTTTTAAAAAGCGTGGGGTGCATGGGTCAATAGATATATTTTGTAGATACATTTTGTATTGACAGACATGAGTAGAGTGATTAGCATTTTGATAATATCTTAGAAAGCACCATAAAATAAGTAGCATCATATAATTACCTACAACTATGCGTCATCGTGAACTACTCCGATAACTTTAAGGTAGGTAGGTACTACTAGTTCAACCACTAGCTTCCCAGTGTGGTTAATTCGCGTGAAAAATAAACCACAGTTTTCACGAGTGGCTTAATCCGTGTGACCACTAGAAAGTTGGGATTGCGGTTATTTCGAAACAAGTACTGTTCAGGTCCGTAGCAGAGATTTTTTTAACACGCGAAACCTCTGCGGTGTGGGTTTTTGTGGGGTATAGTTGTCGACACCGAGCGTGGAGTTGTGGAAGAGATGTTCTTAGAACATGATCATTGAGAGACGTTGATTGTTGAGTCTAGTAATTGTACCCACTCACTTTTATATGTAAAATTTTCAATCAAAGCGGAAAGTTGGTAAGGGCGTCTTAACAAATAATGTAACCAAACAAACTAACCACGAACAACGTAAAACTAAAGACGTGAAATTTTGGTACTAATAATGGTGTCGATTCAAGGTTGGTCCAGTAGTAAGTTTTTCATAATGATGAGTACTAGGAGCTCTTTTTGGCTTAGCGTACCCTTTCCTTATAATCCTGTAGGTGTACTTAACTAATTTTGTGTATGTATTTAGGTGGACTGTCCGTAAGACCAAGTCTATAATTAGCCTCGTAACACAGCTATGCTACATGCGAAAGTCAGAAAAAGGTCGCGTTTGACTTTACGACATCTCTCATTCGTTGCATGAAATTGAATTAACATTTTTACGATTCGGAGGCAAAGGGTCCCCCGTGGTCATTAGACGGAGCAAAGGACAGAGCTGTTTGTATCGTTGTCCCATTAAACACTTTAAAATGCTGAAAGATTTCGGAGTAGATAGAGCAAAATACAGTACAAATGAAATTGACAAGCTAAAGGAATCAGAAAAAAATTTAGGCTTTCTAAACAAATTAGTATTATAATTAGTAAAGGGTTGATTACACGTCACGAGTACAGTGATCAGACAGTAAATGGGCATACTAGGCCGAGGAAACAAATCATGGTTCCAGCGACTGTCTGGCTTCGTCAAAATAATAATAATAAACGTTTCACACTCATAGCTCCCCACTAGGATGCCCTGTGTCGGGGATGCCATGGAACACACTCATAGACAAGGACAACTAACACCCAGACCCAGAACAGATATTTAAATTCATCATTCAAACATCTGCCCGGCCGGGAATCGAACCCGGGACCTCTGGCTTATAAGGCGAATACACTACTGCTGAGCCAAACAGGTCGTCAAAATGTTTATACAAACCGAGTGCTCGGCCGAGGGCACTGTCTCGCCACTGTACGAGTTACGTATTATATAATCAACCCGTTACAATCATTCGTTTGAAGGCATAATTATACGAGTACATAACGTAGACGATCCATCTAACTGATTGTTTGTCTTGTCGGAAATTTTAGTTTATTTAAATATTATGCATATTGGTTGGTCAGAAATCTTCAATCAGATATTTTTAGTGAAACTAGATAGCCCTCTTCTTTACGTTCCTAATTGTATTTTATAAAATTCATTTTTTTCAATAAATAAAACAATAATGGACTCCGTATTGTACTAAAATATATAGTCTCTACTGTTCAAAAGTACGGGATGCATGCACGCCAAACTCACTCAAAATACAGGTCTTGTTCAAAAATAATTTTAAAAAGGACATAAGCGTCTACAAAAGTTGGTGCCTCGGGTGTGTCTAATATACAAGGTGTAACGGAAAGGTGTAGTAATACTTAAGGTTGTTTCTTAACACGTCAAAGTGAACAACTTCTAATACACAAGTTTGAAAAAAAGTTAAAGTTCAAGTTTGTTAAATTCGAGAAAGAAAATATCGAATCTCCGTAGAAAATTGATCACGTGACTAAATATTTTTTACGGAGACTCGCTATTTTTTTCTTGAATTTAACAAACTTGTGTTCTAGAAGTTGTTCAGTTTGTCGTGTAGAAGAACACCCTTAAGCATTACTACACCTTTCCGTTACACCTTGTAGAGTGTAGTTTGTAGTCGCCACATCTGCCACCACGACCATACTGAAAGATTCGGTTGCCGACTTGCCGTCGAATCAATTCCATTTTTCATTTATTGAAAATTTTCTTGAAATGTTTCCACCTGCGCCCTGTAAACACGGGAATTCAATCGGAGTTTCGCAATTTCAAGTTAAATTGTATGACGTATCGGAATTCAAGACTGCTAGCTGTTTGTATACATATTTATTTACCTACCGTATGTAATTTTAAACGATAAATACAACGATTTATTGAAATAAGCCTGCACAGCAAACTTGCCTGTTCACTGTACGGTAAACTAAACTCCAATTCAATACGATGTTACTGACGAAATAAAACGAAATGTTTTCCATAACATAATTTCACTAAGCCCTATACCTATCAACTACAAGCAGTTATGTAGGTAGATTTCTAAACGCATGGAGACTGTTCTGATGATTTGTAATGGCAAATTTTAATACTTTTGTTAGATTTTAAACGAAAATCGTGATGCGGATACAATTAATAATGTAATAGTAATAATTTATAGGAGTGTAGAGAGACTGAAACGTAACTGAGAACATTCAACAGCTCATATCACTGGCAATGAAACCTTTGTTTGGAAGTTATGGGTAAAATAGTCATCTATGAATTTATTGAATGCATGTTCCCGCTTTTAGTATTCTATTTTTATGCCCATACGACAAGGAGAAGGTTAAATACGTTTGGGATAAGAGCATGGTTTTATCTGAGTTAATATCAAAGTCAATAATGCTTTTTTAAAAATTCTGAAACTAATGAATTAAATTTTAAAAGAGAGAGAGGAAGAGTCGATGCCATGAGCTAATGCAGTGCAATATTATTTACAGCATACATAGCTCACGGTTACTTACGGTTTCTTCTAGACAAGGGTGCTCGATCGTAGATCTCATCAATCATCATAGCTTATCATTAAGCGAGATCGCGGTACATCGCGAGCCTGTCTATAAATAAAATACTCAAGTAGGTACTATATATAAACGTACTAATGTTCCAAATGTACTATATGCTTCAATTTCTTTTCACGAAGGAGAAATATTATGGTCCTTTCATATTTTCAAGACGGCCAATTTTTATGGTTTCACGAAGCCGACACCTGCGACCCGCAGGGCAAGTGTTGTCAACTCAACCATTCAAATTTATTCAAGAGGAATATTCCTTGGGCCTGCTATTTTTTATGCTTTCATTTCTGAGGAACTGAGCGCATATGCATTGTCACTGATTCGTGTTTTATGTAGGTCATAAAATCTGATTTGTAATAATAAAACTCGTTAAAACGAATCTAATGACCCCAAACTCAATTGGATAAAAATAATGGCGGCATTTCATGAAAACCTTGACATATCATTTTTAATCAAGGCAGGCACCTGCACAAAATAACATGCATACCAGCTTATTACACAGTCGAGTAAAAAATTAAATTAAATCGCAATCCGAAATTGTAGGTAAGGTACTTTTATAAAACCCTCATAAAAATGTCACCCGAGATGTTTTAAAGCGATGAATATCCCGAAGAATTTCAAATCGACAAAATTCTCTTTTGCATAAAGGGTCTCGCTTGACCAAACCCGCGTCAAGCGACCCTTGAATCCAATTTAACTCTTCCACGATGGCAGCGCGGCCACGGAGGACTGTGTATTAATAATTTATGCCCACATAAATTAGGGAAACATTTTCCTTTCCTTTACACAACAAACACTAATAAATCGTGCAGACAAGCACGCTCTTCAGCTGGAATACACAACGTCGGCAATATGCGATTTGCTTCGTGTGTTGCTGACTTGCGTAAATATATTTCGGGGGTGAGAAATATTCGGGCTTGTTGTACGAGTTGAGCACATTTGAATTATTCCGAGTCCTCGTGGTTTCCATTTTCTATGCGTTATAAATGAGAAAAAATCTGGAGACATGTTGTACGTGCTTTCCAAAATCAATTAAGGTTTTATTCCTTAAATATGGAAATCTTATAAAAGTAAGTGCTTTTCCATGGCTTCTCATTCATTTATATTCGTGTCTTTCATCGGTGATTTCTAAGAAATGGTTGACATTAATTACCTCTGAATTCATTAGGTTTTACATTAGGTTTAGTGAATATTTGTCTAGGCCAAGTCTAGCTATAATAACAAAGTGACGATTAAACTATGAGGTTTTGTTTTGAATTTTTCCATTTTAAATACAATTACGTAGCCAAAACTGCATAAAATACCGAACAGCTTAGATAACATATCAAGCTATATGCTATAGTGATATAGGTTAAAGTACTGCAGTGAATGAGACTGGCACAGATCCTAAATCGGTTTCTTCTAGGCAAGCGTGCTCCATCGTAAACTGCATCATTGCTTACTCTCAGGCAAGATGGTGATCAAAGGCAAGTCTATCACGAAATTTTAAGAAAAGTTGCACGCCAAAATGTAAAAGAAAACCAAGATCACAGAGTAAATAATAGTACATAAACTCAGCAGTAGGTGAAAAATGGTTGATGATGATACAGTACCTGTACTCACCAGTGGATGAGAAATGATGATGATCATCTTTAACCATTTTTCACCCACTGCATTGTATCTCTCAAGCCTAAACCGATTACTTTCATTGCATCACCCTGTACCCTTTGCGTAAAGTCAGTAAGTCATACAAGGTCTCCTCGGCCACATGTGGATGATTGCAGCGATAACACTCGAACGCCATATTAGGAGCGGCTCGAGATCGGGTTCCGTTGATTCATACCGATAATTGTATTCATGTTATTTATTATAAGAATGACATAGGTATGTTAATGAGAAATGGGTGACTTGTATCATGCCCTAATTTGGCAACTCTAATTTGATTTAGATATGATCCCGGTATGCATAAAAAAGACTACGATTGACTATGTATGTGTTTTAAATTAGGTTTTTTATTGAGACCAAGTTTGTAAGTAGAGTATTTTCACCTGAAAAAATGTAATTAATCCATGGCAATTAGCAAGCAGACAATTAAAATTCAGTTATTACTTTTCATTAATTTTGCTCTTCTCACATTACCATTAAGAATTCAGACGCTGACTTTTAAACCAATTTTTGCGAAGTTTCTAAACTAATATTAATTTTTGAACTTAAATATTTTTATCAATCACAAATACCTATGGTATATCTTATAGCCAATAAAATATCTGAGTCTTATGAAAATAATGGCAGAAAATCATTTTATGATGACTGTTATTACATATCATCAACATACCGGAAGACAGACGTTACGACAACCATCAAGTGTAGAAAAACTATGTTTTTTACGATTTCCCACACCTTGGGACGATTCGCCACCTACTATTACGGAATTCCATTGAAAAAAGTTAATCGGTGCGAGCACAAGACACCATATGGCTGCGGTGGCCGCCGGCACTGTCCAAACACATAAATGGGCACAACTGTCGTCACTAGTCAATGCTGCCAGTTTCAAAGCCTCTTAAAAGTCAATTTTTTATTGGCACCAACCAAACGTTTTTATTTTTGCCAGATATATGTAGATTGAGTAATTAGAATTTAACGATTTTTAGTAAAATATGTCATTGACACAACGAAGCTATGAGATAATTACACGAGGTATAAAAAGGTAGGACAGAACAAGTTTTTAACAACGAGAGAATTAAGTCGCTTTGCTGATGCTAAACACCATCTTTTTCCATTAAGGGTTTGATTTAATAAACTTCGTAAATTTCATTAATAATGTCGTTAACCTCATAGGTAACTGATAAAAAAGTCAGAATACGTCCCAAAAAGCGACACTGGGCATACTGGTCTACGTAGTAGCGCGGGCGAAGCAGCCTTGACGCGCGGGGGGGAGTGCGAGCCTCACTCCCGCGCAACCTGCCGCGGCGCCTCCGTCACTCCTCGCGCCAGTGCCTCGCCCGCGCGCCTGTGTGTGCGCATACATCGACCATCAACAAACAATATCACGACTAAATCGACTCTACCAGTGCCAGTGCCCAAGTCAGTGACAGAAACAACTAGTGATGTGCCCGTTAAAGTGTTAAACCGAGGTAAATACCCATTTGTGCGCCAATATTTTGTGCAAACTCGACAAGGGCATTACGAACGGATATGCAGTTCGGTTATAATAATGATCATTATCACTGTTTACGACATTCCTGCGCGCTGTGGTATGTAGTATAAAGTATACAAACAACCCATTGCTGTTTTGTAGTATTTTCGAAACAGGTGCGTTTTTGTGAATGATTCTTATGAGACCGGTCCGAATTGCATAACGTAAGTTAAATATGTAGAGTAATGTGGAGTAGTGTGTCATTGGAGGCTTTGCCTTTTAAGTGCGGGCCTTTGCGAGAAGCTCGGAAAGTGACAAAGATTGCGAAGTGGTAATGACATCACCTGTTATGTGTTCGCACTCCACCCACAGTCGCACGTGTCGGTAGGTTATAGTCATGAATATTAATGATAATTACTAAAAAAAATGTATCCAATTCTACCTGCGCAATATTTATGTAGTTATCGAGCGAGAGGGGTTCTAGATTTCTTAATACTTAACTAATTAGATATCGAGTTGAAATATACAGTTTCAAGATAATTTTAATCTTGCCGCGCTCTGATTGTTTTTAATTTTGATTTTACTCTCTTTTTCTCATTTAAAAGTGTAGGCACAACTTCATTAAAGGATTTCCATTGTACCTCTACATTTGCTTATTCAATTTACTTAAATTCATATCATTTGAGATTTTGCATATTTATTGAACTCACCGGAAATAATTTCAGGTTTATAATGCTTAATGCAATATTTAAGGGATTTTCGATACCGCAATATGATGATGCGTATTTGTCATTATTAATTTCGAGGGGTTATTTTTGATCTGCTCGCATGAGGTTTTTCAGGCGAAATGACGAAATCTTATATAGGCTTTTGTTCGAAAGTTGAATAATGCACGTGAAAGATTAAAAAAAAAGCTCCAGATTACTAAAATTTGGGTGTGCTTATATTTTTAAAGTAAAAAATATTTTTGTTTTAAAATAAAAGTGTCATAAAACAGCTAGCAGCATGGCTATGTAGGCAGAAATGATAATTTATAGAACGTTTTCTAAGCCTACCTAGGTACTTATAGTTATGTAGTAAATGTATATAAATGTACCTTATTCTTATCCCTTTCCAAATAAATCAGATCAGACGTTGACGATTTAGAACTGAGGTATAAGTTCAAAATCTTCAAACAAAATCAGAAAATATTTACATAAAAATCAATCTCCGCGCGTAAGTCTAGAAAAACTCGAAAATGCCATGACCGATTTGATTCTTTCTTTGTTTTGTTCGCCTCAATGGAATTAGGAAAAAAGCGGGCGAAACCGCGGGGCGTAGCCCGTTCTTCATAAATTACAACTGTCACGAGTGGGTTCATAAGTTTGGGCACACCTACATTACGTGTATTTATTACCGGAGCGTTATGTGGCGGACATTGTGAAAGTTGACCAATGTCCTGTTGTCATCCATGAGCTGAAGATGTTCATATTCTTTTTGCTATAAATTGCTTAATATAGCAGACGTTTAAACTTCGTACCCGGTGCTGATTAGTCTTCGGCCTCGCATGTTTGAGGCTATGAAATATAGCCTATAGCACTAAGGGATAGGGTAGTTTTCAATTGATCCAATATAGTTTTAAAGTCAGTCCATACTTTATATCTACATGTATTTTCCCGTTTTTTGGATAAAATGTATCTGACACGAGTTATTTCCTCTTGATCGAACTTCCTAGCCAAAAACAAAAATAAATGTCAAGTGATTTTCTAAATATGTTATAAAAAATTACACAATTCGTAATTTTTTTTCATTGCCTTAAACTTAGCTCATTTTAAAAGCAAAAATTTATTGAGCGTTTTTTATGCAAACGCTTAAAATAAGTACGCGTCTTGCTTCCTCCAAATTTTTGCAGGGCCCTTAGAGAGTCCTTGTACGAACATTTAGTTTGTAAGAACATGTATTTACATGCATTCGCAATAAAGCATAGTGTCTTTTGGTGCCAGGTGAGACGCAACCGCGAGCGCGTCACGCTTGTAAAGATTTGTAAGACGCTTGTAAGATCACCAAATGTGATCGAAACTAGTCGTAGTAAACGACTTAATTTTTACGTGAGTATTCCCGTGTTAAACACAACATAAAATGTAACAAACTGATAAAATGTGTCAAAACCACGTTAGTCTCCATAGTAAAATATAATATCTCCAGTCAATATTAATTACCGTGTAATAAATCGTTGAACAATGATAAATGACAATAAAGAAACATACGCACTAGTAGTTCATCATAGCATCTTCTACGTGGATGGGCGCGCTGTATTGGAGGCAGCGGAGCACGAAGCGTTACGTAGAACGATGGCGCTTGTTCAATAAAATTAAGTGAAATAATGATTTTTTACAACTCATTTTGTAAAATTTGGTATTTTTATTTATTCTATCAATTGCTCGTTGTTTATTTATTTATTTATTATTTTACTAAAAAAACAAGAAAAATAAGATAAAAAAGTTTGTTACATACAAGATCTAAATTAAAAGTCTTCTAAATAATTATTTCCCCTTAGAATTTAAATAACATATTTCTTTTAAATATACCTACTTCTTATTTTTCGTACTTAGTAAGATGTATTTTTTAATTTTGTACATAATTATGCCCAAAATTATATAAAACAAACAACAACATTATATAAAACAAACACATAACACAAACAACATTGACATTCTACGAATAAATCCAAAGCTTCTCCAAAAATTTTTATAATAGATATAATACTAGGCTTATGATCAGTTTTATAAAAAAAACCTACATTTCGATTTTATCTATTGGAATTAATACGGAACCCTAAAAAGCCGCTATTTAATGTGAATGCTAAACAAAACGTTGTTAGTTCATACGAATACTACCTACTATCTATTAATTTTTTCTACAAATGTTCCCAGCCAAGATCCAACTTCGATTTAACCGTATCTTCAAAAAATCTTTATGAGGTTTGTAATTAAGTAGGTAGGTAGGTAACTATTAGTTCTGAAGCCGTAAAGCGTAACGTTACGGTAAAAAATAACTGAAAATGCATTTCTGTAGGAGTCCGTTCCGTTTTCGTGTGTACTTGGAAATTTTAATTATTTTAACAAAGTTCCGGTCAAAGGTTTTAATCAAAATGCGTTGCAGAAATGTGAGAACTCTTTGTCCTTTTTTGAGTTTTTTTTACAGTGGCAGAGTAACATCAAAACGACAATTACTTCTTTGAGACCTATACAGTAAAAGTAGCATGAGCCCTTTTCGGCTTTTCATACCCATTGCTTACAACCCTGTACCGTTTTCTTAGACTGTCATGAACTAGAATATGCAAAGAGCCAAATCTCTATATATAAAAATGAAACCCGTTTTCCTTGGTCACGGCCTCACGCGTGAATGGCTGGACCGATTTCACTAATTCTTTTTTTGTTGTATTTGTTATTATTAGGAGAAGGTTTTTACGGAAAAAAATATTAAGAAAATCTCTCAGAAATATTGAAAAACCCTAAAAACAGCCCTTTTCTTTTTCCCACACAAACGTTTTCTAACTAAAACGAGCTTTATTGCTATTGTATAAAGTTCATATTGAATTGCAAGCACTCACTGTTGTTTAAGCAATGTAGGTATGTTCCTAACGTCCAAGAGTCAACTTTGTAAGTAAATTTTGCACTTTATTACCTCTGTACAAAGTTCAAATTCAATCATATCTATCAAAACAGTGTGCGTTTTATACTGATAATTTTTACTATAAATTGACAAGTTAGCATCAACAAACTACGGTTGCTATAGTTACGCAATAGCATGAGAATAGAGGTTATAACAAAGAGTTCCTATAATTATTCTCAACACCTTTGGTCACGCCATCACGCGTGAACGACTGGACCGATTTCAATTTACTCTACGTTTATCCCAAAGTCTACCCGTGCGAAGTCGGGACGGGCTGCTAGTTAATAAATAAAAAACATAAGAACTAAAAGTAAAAACCAACTAAGTGGCTGGTACATTTACTAATTTATAACCTATTGCCTAGGATTGCAAACTGATTATGGGGTCTGGCCCTCAGGTCAATGGAAATTACTCTAGTTCAAATAAACTTAAATAAAAACTTTCAATTTCGATATTCCTTCACGACAATACGTGTATTTCCTTTTTTAACCGACTTCAAAAAAGGAGAAGGTTATCAATTCGTCTGTATGTTTTTTTTTTTTTTTTTTTATGTTTGTGTTTTTTATGTTATTGTTTGTGTTACCTCATAACTTTTGACTGGGTGAATCGATTTTGATGATTCTTTTTTTATTAGAAAGCTGACGCTTCCCATTTGGTCCCATTTCAATTTAGTCCAGTTCTGATAATGGTATCCATGAGAAAACCATATAAGTCTTAAATTTGCATTAAGTACGTGCGCGACAAATAGATGAATAACTCAATAATCGGTCTTTTGAAGTCGGTTTTTGTTTTTTGTTTTGTAAAAATAATGTTCTTGTTTTATTCAACTACTTTAATATACTAGCGTTTGACTGCTATCTTGCCTGATGGTAGGTAAGCAATGAAGTGGTCTACGATGGAGCACGCTTGCTTAGAAGGAACCAATTCACTCGCGACTTGAAGACACCCTGATTATATCTATCGGGAAACACCCACGCGGGCAAAAGATTCCACACTCTAGCAGTGCGCATAATAAAAGAGGTATCAAAGCGTTCAAGTCATTTCAAGTTTACCTTAATGATTCGTAGTAGGTAGGTGTATACGTATACACCTACAACCATAAAATAATTATTATACCTCTCAGAAAAAAAAATAGGTAGGTACATCTTCTGCACATCACAGACATACTCGTAATAAAAAGACGCAGTAAAAAATAACCTTTGCGGTAAAGTAAGGGCATAAGGCTTTGCGTTTTTGGCTACCTGACCTGAACACATTTTGAAGCAGACTTGGAAAACCAGTTAAACGAGTCATTAGGCCCAGAAATAAAATAATTTATCTGTTGCATTCAGTTTATTAACTTTCGCTCTTGATAATGAGTAGGTAATGATATTAGTTGCAGGGATACTTATCCAGGATGCATAAAGCTTTTAAAAATGTACTAACTGCCAACTAGCAGTATAGGTAGTTGCACCTACTATATTTACCTACTATAATCTATACTAATATTTTAAAGAAGAAAGATTTGTATTTTTGTATTTTTGGATGTTTGTGTGGAATAAACTTAAAAACTACTGGACCGATTTCAAAAATTCTTTCACCATTCGAATGCTACATTATCCCAAAGTAACATATATTTTTTTTTTAATTTTATTTTATCCACAGCAAAGCGTGGCAGGGAACAGCTAGTAATATTATAAAGAGGAAAGATTTGTATTTTTGGATGTTTGTGTGGAATAAACTCAAAAACTACTGATCCGATTTCAAAAATTCTTTCACCATTCGAATGCTACATTATCCCAAAGTAACATAGGCTATATTTTTATTTATTAATTATTTTTTTATCCACAGCGAAGCGTGGCAGGGGGAACAGCTAGTATATAATATTTTGGTACTACATATATACAGAAAAATTTAGTTAAAATGAAACTGGGATAAAATGAAACGAGCCATTATAAGCCATCTCCATTCTAACTTACAGTAGAGCCAAGGGTTCGAAACCCTAAATTCTATTAAAACTCATTGAGCCGTTTCAGCCCAAAGAAGCAACAAATATTCACACACACACTCTCACTTACAAACTTTCGCATTTACAATATACGAGCTGTGCCCATTAGTTTCCCCGCGCAGTGATGGATCAAAAAGGGTGATGATAAAAAGTTGCCTATGTCTTTCAGCTTTGTCTAGTACAATTTTATCAAAATTCTTATAGTATGTAGTTACGGAAATATATACCTAGGTACGTATGGTAATAAACATTCAGGCTGTTTCACGCATACATAAATGAAAAGTATTTATTTCTTAGAAGTAGGTACATACACTCGTACAGTGGTTCGGTGGTGCGCCAGTCCTCAAGTCTGGTACTTGATCTCGAGAATCAGGCCTTCCCGTCGTTAAACCTAGTGTGATTTAAATTACCTAATAGGGTTTTATAGGTTAACATTATGTATCATTGATATCTTAGATGTTCATTAAGGTACTCGAGCTATAATACCTATGAGTACTTCAGTTAACTCCATTCAAATCAAACAATCTAAAACTCTAAACTAAAGACCAACCTTCCTGTACAGAAACCTATAAAAACCGCTAACAATGCTCATGCAAAATGTAGATCCACGGAACCTCATCAATCCCCGTCGGTTTGCGTCGCGTAGGCTGACTGAGTTCACACACTAAACGAATCAGATACCTTCCTATTTTATGCTTATCTGTACCTACGATGAAGAAGCGTATTTACTCGAGAACTATTAGGTATATCTATCGGATATCCGCCTTGTAAGATAAACGAGGTACGCTTCGCAACATTAGTGTTAGAAAATTCGCAACATTTAGTATCTGGTTATTTTTACGGGTAAATAAGAACATGTAATAACTTTGAGAATTAAGAGATTAATCAACTTTAATTTATTTATCTTGCATATTTTTATGACATTTGTGGGGTGGCTATTCAAATATTAAATGGTACCAACGAGTAGGTACTTAGACAAATTGCGGAAAAACAACAGCTACTCTGTAGAAAAATGTCAATGAAACATGACAAGATGTATGGAGCAGATGATTATTTTTTCGCGATTTTAAGGTTGGCCCATAGTAAACGTTGTGCATATTGATGAGTACTTTAAGCCCATTTCGGTTTACATACTCTTCCCTTATAACTCTGTATGTGGCTTTAGTGTCGAAAATGTAAGTAAAGAAACATTTCCTTTAGCATGCAGTTTAACTCTGTCATACTCTCCAGCCCGTAGACCGGTAGATATGAACCAGCTGCTTTACAGCTACTAACTGTGAACGGATTGGCTAGTCATCGGCATTAGCCAATTCATGTCACCCGTTATATGCGACAGTAATGTGAGACCAGCGATGGCTTCCAAGTTCCAACAGAAAGCAATTGTTGGAAAACCAGTTTATTAAAAAGCGTGGCTTTCTTATACATAGATGCATTATGCATAGAAATTTGATAGATTAATAATGCTCGTAGCTTCGCCCGCGTAGCCTACAGTAAACAATAAACACAAGGTTATAAAGACAGAGTACTCTTTCTTTAATCGTTACTTAGTATATAATATACTAAGCTGGAAAGGGCACATAGTACTCATCATTATGAACAACTTTTATTATGGGACCAACCCTGAAATCTCAAAAAAATATAATCAGCTGTTCCATTGAAAAAGTCAATGACTCTCTACAAAGTGTGGAACAGTTGATTTTTTTCGCGATTATCACCCCATTTCACCTCCATTGGGTTGAATATTTTAATTTTTTTTCTTAGGGAGTGTCTATAATATCCATATAAATACAGAACATACCCTCCGAATATATTTCTATTTATAGTTGTTACAAAATAAGATGCCCGTTATGACACTTGAGAAAGACCGTAGAATGTAACTTGGAACGCTTTTCGCGCATACTTTATGGTAGCATGCAATGTCAAATTATAACGAAACTCTCAAAAACAGTTACGTTCTCAGTCTTCTTTTTTCAAATATCAGTGTTGTAAGGTGTAACTATTTAATTATTGAATTGACTATAGCTCAACTGACGATTTTGGCTCATCATCCGAAGAAAATTATTGAATGAAGATTCAATCACTTTCGTTTTTTCTTGTTTTTTTGTGATTGAATGAATGTTATTATAACTAAAAATATTAAATTAAAGACAAATTGACCTCTCGCACCATTTCGTATCATTTCAATATATGTACCTATAATATTCAAGTTTAAGTTAAATTTTCGAATCGTAACCTTTATCTAAAGTACTTTACAATACAAAATCAAATCGATCAAATACTCATACAAACTTGAATTGATTTATCGTGAGCATCGAATACCGAGTCGTATGGTAACATCACTAGTTACGTCGCGTCGCAATGACAAACGTCCAAACGGGCTTCTTATTTTGTGACGACTATAGGACCAAGAAATTACTGTATATAGATATGTCAATGACGTAATGTCTATTGTAAGTAAATATAAATGGTAAAGAGTTGGTTGTCAATGAGGGCGTTGGGGGTATATGGTACGATTTAGCAAATTATTGTCGAAATAACAGGAACACACACTATCTCGATATCGCAAAAAAAAACAATTCCAAAATAACCCATAGAAACGAAAGTCCATCGAAGTGTTTTAAAAGCATTTAACAACTGGTTAAATAAACAAAGACAAGTGTCCAACGACATTGTAATACATAACCATCTGTTTACTTCTGTAGAGCGTAAAATATTCGTAACTTGCTTATCTCCTTACTACAGTCCTTATGAGCTCTAACTACTTAAGTCTAACTTATGTAAGTTAAAGTTAAGTAGATGTACAGTTGTGAAGGCAAAACATGTGTAAACATCGCGTTGCATACAAATGGAAGCCTGATTATTCACATCCCATTATACAAAGTGTCCTTTACATTCCGACTCTTTTTCTCGGACTCTGTGTCAAGTAATCTTTGTTTTTGCTACTAAAGAAAGCTGTTTAGGTATTCACCAATTAAATAGTTAAATGGTCAAAAATAAAATCTTATTCGTATTATAGTAACAAATAAAAAGTTAACCTTTAACCGGACTACGGAAATAGTAATATTTTGGGGATCCATCATTTTGATTTTCATATTTTTAATTTACTTAATGACACTTGCGCACTAAAGGATTTAAGTATTTATTCTAACGACATTTCATTCATCAACATTTTAACAGTTACAAGGTAATATAGGGACCGACATACGTAGGTACATAAAGTTCAAACACACAAACCTCCTTTTCCGGCTTTACCACAATCGAGTTTTTTTTTTCTGGTTATAAAAAACACTACACACCATATAAAATAAAAACGTATCCAAGTGGACTACCATTGCATAAAATATATACCTACCTACAATCTACTTCTTACACAATACATATTGTATATCTACTAAAAGAGGCTCTCAACTTTAGATGATCTTCTCTTCTATATTTTACTGCAATGTGTCTTATCAAACGCTGCACTACTTCCTGGAAAACGACTAATGCGTGAAAAGACTAACGGATTCCATGCACAAGGTATGCATGTACGTGTATAAGATCCTTCGATGATATGCATGTATAATTGTATAAGTACCGTTTAATCAGGATCTGTGAGTATCGCACCGCACACCATAGCTCGATTCTAATCGGCGCAGTGGGTGGCTGGAGCCTCATCGACACCCAATAACAATCTGCCCACAGAGCTGCGAGTTCCGTAATCAACGTGTCTGAACATTAGAACCGACCTTAGATTGTCTCCGTCAGCTTCACTCTTATGACATTTGTAATAAGAGCGACAAGGACTGAGATAATATCTCACACCTCAGAATAGAGCTCTATGTGAAGTGAGTGAAATAAATTTCTGAATTTTTCAAAAGAAAATTGTAATTTTATTTGTTAGGATCAGCATAGATAATACTACTTCTAATACATAAAATATATTTACATCTTAAATTTTAAATAAACTAAAATAACAAACTAAACTAAATAGAACTAAAAAATTTACAAAAACTAAATATCAAAAAGTAGTTTTTGCCCGTGTGGCAAAGCACCAAGAACGCTGGCTGCATTGAATTAGCTGATTTTTTACTCATAAAATCCTGCAAAAGTTTGTTTTGGATTTCCAAAGAAAAAATCCGCATTTGATACCAACTCGGATGATTCAGATTCAGAAATATTTATTGAACAACTGATACATTGTAATTTGTAAGCTAGATGTTAGTGCATTAGTTGAAATTGTCAGTTTACCCACATCGGGCATTCAATATGTACACAGTATACACCCGTAGTAACAGGTACACACTCATATGATGTTAAGCGACTATGTGCTCAAAGATGAAACACGTAGACTTAGAAACAGGTCAATTCCATTCTTTGGCTGTAATTTTGTCTGAAGGCTGTGCCAGTATCCGCTATCCCATAAGAATGGTTCATTTCTCGGAATAAGAGGAATAAAAGTAGCTAATTTTCATCCAAATCTATTTAGTCGTTATGAGGTCGAGTACGACAAAATATACAAGCACAAACTTTCGAGTTTATTAAATTAGTACAGTAGATAGAGTCAAGTCTGAAGAAACCTATAAGCGGTCTTACCAGTGAATTTCTTTTATCCAGATCATTTTCTATTTAGCGCCAATAACATCCATAATGAAAGTTTCATAAGTTTGTTTTTTCATCAAACTACTTTCCTGTCTTTCACCAATACTATCTGCTATTCAGCCTTGAAATGACAGCATTTAAATTATAGCGTAAAATAAAATTAACGATTACTACTAGACCTATCACCGGTTAGTATCAAAATGACCAATAACAACGTAGTTTTCTTGAATCAACTTGCCTTTTTAGAAACCAGTTTACCTCAGAGATGAGACGTAATTAAAGAGTTAGCATAAATTCCACGGTTTATGCAGTTTTGTTTACCTACGCAGGCTCTGTCGTAAAGTAGGATGTTTACCATGGTGGTTTAATGCTTTAAAATAGATATGACGACGGACGATTTGTCAGAGGTATTGGTGTATAGACCTCACCTTAACCTCTCTTTGCCTAGACAAACTTGACTTAGGTTTTGAGGCCAAGTGATGAAGTAATGAAGGAATCATGTGTAACAGCTAGGCTAACAATTAATTTTAAAAAAAAAAGTATAAAATTAAATTTATATAAAAAATTGAGTAGAAAATAAGTTATCAATAGGTAATGAACTTCCAATCGAGATAGGCGTATAACATACTTAAAATATTTTTGTGCGAATAAACAATTGTAAAGTTGTTTATAATTAATTTTAGGTTCTTTTACGAAAAGAACGCTCGTGGGAAAGTCTGCAAGCCGTGCTTGTAATATTCAGATTCATACAGGATGTAGCTATAGTATAATTATATTACGAGCGAATATCGAATATTATCTCGACCAACATCGATTCTGTAGCATCAAGCATTTTCTATACTGCCCAAGAGCGGTGTCGCGAAAAAAGTGTTTTTTTTTTCATGCATCATAAATATGCGTAATTTTTAAGGCATGAAAAATCAGGTTTTTTTTTTGAGATAGGTACAGCTTTTGGACTTTTGACGGCAGTGTAGTTTTAAAATGGTAACAAATATAGTTTACTCGTAGTTTAAAATTTAGACTTATCTAAAGAGAGCACAAAAATCGAACCGCTCAAAAATCATTCAGATTACTTCCCTCAGATTAAAAAATGAAGAGACGCAGATAAGTTTAGTCGAGCCATTAGTATTGTTTAAAAGACACATTGGTTTATAAATTGACTCCACTGTCTTTCTCCATTTGTTTGAAAAATTATATGAATCATGACGAGGACTGAGATAATAATTAATTATCGTACTCGATAGAATAGGACTCCAGCCCACGGACGATTTTGATATAATAGAATATCTTACATTATAATACATCTGCGGACCAATTTAAACGGCCGCCCACATGCGCACAGCCTCCATCTTATTGTTCTTGTTTGCTCTATAATTTTCATTTACCGGCGTTTGTTGTCTCATATAAATAATAGTACAATATCAAAATTCATTTATCACGTCACACCGTCACGTCATTGCGAAAGTAAGGGCGTTATTATCAAGATGTGAATGTGGTAAGGCAAATTTTGATTTTCCTTACGTCGTCGTACCAATAAAAACCACACCACAAAGCCAGACTTATCACCTAAAGTAGTCGATGTAATGTAAGGACAGGCATAGAATAATTTCGATATGTCTTTGAATTAGTTCTTAGGATGTTAAAAAAAAAAGGATGTTCATGTAGAGCTGCGGCTAGCCCTGAGATGAGACCCTATTCAAGAAAGGAAGATACTATCTCGGTCTGTCGCACTCATTAGAAATGTTATGAGAATGACAGTGACGCAAAGAATCTCCAGCACCCAGGACTAGGGCTCCTGAAGCCAAAGCCTTTAAGCCACCCGAAGGCCTCTAACAAGTCTTGACATTTGTTTTACGACAAACAAGTTCAGATTATCCAAAATGCACAACGTGAAAGTTTAATGCAGTGTTTTAGCAAAACTTTTTGTGCCGGAAAATGTGGTAACTAAAACTGGCAAATCTCGAGTGAAACAGCGGGCGCGGGCAGTGACTAATATTTTAATGTGTTTTCTGTTTAATAAATAAACAGCGAAGGCAGGTAATCACAGCTCTCCCAACGCAGTGACTTAACGCTGCCCCGGACATCGGTGTTTTCAAACATATGTACGTTTTATTTAAATATTTTGTAGCTACTTGGATAAAACTTGGTACTCTTATTTAGAAAATTTGAATTTGGGAATTTAATTGCTTTGTTGCGCCTTACAAAGCACCTTTTCACAAATTGAAATATTTCTAAACTATGTGAGTTTAAAACAAGTTTCTATATTATACAGGTAGAATATACCTGCTACATTGTCATCGGCATCTCATAGGTATACTAAATTTTAGTTCAATCAGACTTCGGGAAGTAAAGTGGTTCAAAATTATGTTGCAAGATTTGATGTTTAGGTCAAAAGCTAACAACTCAGCAAACAAAGTAACTAACAAACATTGTAAGTTAAATAAGAGCTTGAATAACTTATTGCCAATCCAACTAATATTATGAATGTGAAAGTTTGGATGGATGGATGTTTGTTATTCAATCACGCCAGAACGGCTGAACGGATCTAGATGAAATTAGGCACAGAGATAGATTATAGTCTGAAATAGGATATAGGCTACTTTTTATCCCGGTAAACATACTTTTTAATCGCGGGTAGCACCGCGGGACGTAGCTAGTTTAAACATGAAACTAAGTTTTATCAAAATTGGAGAATTATTTCCTAGAAAATAAAACGTACGTAACGTTTGCAAGAAACAGACCTGATGTTCGGAGCCGCGTTAAGGCGTCCTCCCAAAATCTCCCTCCTCGAATCTCGAGAGGATTACAAGAGGGATTTAAGTCTCTGCTCTCATTTATGGCTCTGTATTTCTTTTCGAATTCCTGTATTGCCTACAAATTGTCCAAAAGCGTATGGGCAAAGTGATTCTCGACTGTTGTCTTGATCACTAACTGTTGAACAATTATAAATTGTAATCTCTTTCGCCTAAAGCTAAACTTTTTTCAATGTGACCAGGGTCCAAGCTATATTCACACGAAATTTCATTTCATTGGAATCAATTCAGTCGTGCGTTGTTGTGTGATTAAGTAAGAAAAATCTAAACTTTTACATTTGTAACTAATAGTTCTTACTTGCTACTAGCTATTTCATCCTCTATACAGGATTTAAAAAAAAATCAGCTGTTCCATAGGTACATTTCACGATCGTCACCGGCATTTTTCTATGGAACAGCAATTCGAATTCCTGGAGAATGAAGCCTTTTTCGTCCTAACCTGTCCTTTAACCATGAACTATAGGAATCAAATTTTTAGGTACAAAAAGTAACCTAAATGTAATCCGACTTCGGTGCCTAAATGTTAATTCAAGGTATAAGCTTCCTTCATATCAAAGTTAGTGAATGTAAGATAATAGGTACATAAGATAATAGCATGAGGATACAGCATTAGTTACCACCTAGTAACCTACGGTAAAACATAAGTTAGATACCTATACCTACTTATAAGCTTATAAAGTTCTGGTGAACAAAACCTGAACTCACTTGCGTTTAATTTTTACGACCTTAGCTCCCACACATAAAACTAGAATTAACATTCTTACCTTCGCATAGCACTTTTTCCGAAAAGCAATTTTGCACCACCAGCACCGCTGCACTTAGCTGACTGCCTTCGTATTTTCATTAATTAAAGTTACAGTATTACATCTATTTACAAGGCTGTCAGGAGCATGACTTGCAAGTTAATAGCGTTTTTACTGCAAGCATAATTACCTTCAAGAAACCGTCTGATGTTTGTAGGTTTCCAACCCTTTTTATGTTTGTCATAATTATGACAAACATAAAAAGCATTAGTAAGATTTTACTAATTAGTAACGTAACGTAAATAACGTAGATAACGTTGAAAATATTACACATAAAACGAGTAAATAAACCTGTCGATCTTCATATAAGTAGATAATATATTTTTTGGGTATCGTACGTTATTTTAGTACCACTTTGATGTGTTTGGAAACGGCATCAATCATGAGCGATGACAACAGGCCATCAATCTGTGCTTTAAAATGGAGAGATTCCATTGACACGGTAGCACTTTCTGTAGGCATGACTTCTGTCTAGCAATAGATACGTAGTGTACGAGTTGGATAGATGTTGGATAGAAAACTGTCTGAAAATTACAGATTGCATTTACGCTCTCTCATTTTTCATACCTACATTCGTGTATCGAATATTTACTTACAAAGTAAAAATAGGTGCGTGGGACGTGCGACGACGTGCGTATCTACTTATATGTTTTGATAGATATCATGCTAAGGTACCATCAATTCAGCTTAGTGAAGTTTTTAGAAACAATTGAGTTATTTTTAATAGGAGAGTAGGCTAAAAAACTACCTATACTTCGTATATAAATAAAATGATCATTTTTTAACGATTTCAGATGACAGCAATGAATAGTGCCAAAGAATTTCAAACGCTAAATGAAAGACTATCACTTTACCTCATGAGTTTGTGACGAATTCGAGATGGAAGGAGTACGGGTGTCTCACCAGGGCGTCCGAGCCCATTCCGCCGAGGGGTCGGCGGGGCGCATCACTCAAGCTGGACTGGCAGCAAGGAGTACGGAGGGAACCGCTGCTAAGGGCATGGCCATCAAAGGCCACGAAGACCTGTGGGTCGAGATCCAGGCGAACACGTTTCGGAACTGGGTGAATGAGACTTTGAAACCTGTGAACATAAAGGTAAATATTTTTGTATTATTCAAGCCAATTCTAAAAGTTTTTTTAAACAAACTGCTAAGACAAAGACAGTTTTTTTTAGTATTCTTTGTAACTCCAATTTTAAAGCTTGTAGAATTTGCTGGAATCAACCAACCAACCAATCCAGCCAACCAACCAACCACCAACCACCAACCAACCAATCCAACCACCAACCAATCTTAACCCAAACCACCAACCAATCCCACCAATCCAACCAATCCATAATCCATTGTTAACCAATCTTAATCTCAATATACCTACCTCTATTTCTAAAAGCTTTGGCACTACCTTTTGTTGAGATTGAATCCCTTTCCACCTCCATACGCATAACAATGTTATGCGGCACTTATTGCAGTCGAAAGTCGTAACGTTCAGGCACCTGAAATGTACGCGGGGAGAGAAATTGTAAAACGGGACATTACTTTTCATATGCCACTGTGTCACTTTATGTTTCTAACTCTGGCTTTAAAGATTTTAAATAAAACTCAGTCCAGTTTTATTTGAAAATGGCTGCGAACCTTGGTTTCATCCGCTACACTAAATGAGCTGTTTAATTTATATATGTATATGTTAATACAGGGCTAAAACTACATCAATATCAAATTGCATCAAAACCCAGTCAGCTATACTTACATGAATAACATGTTCATGAGTTAATTAATACATTTGAACATTTTTGAACACTTTTATAGTTAGGTTAATTCAATTAAATTGTTTAATTTAATTTGATTATTTAATTATTTTATTTTATTAGCTAGACTAAATTAGGTTTTGTTTTATTGAATCGGAAACTCTGACATAGCTCTAACTTCGAGTTTTTTGTCAATAATAATACAAAGGTATTTCCATCCTAATTTTCCATGATAAATTAGGGATTTTGAGGTGGGTCCTCAGCGAGTCACACACTGTTCCTCGTTAAGAATATTTTTTCCAACGAGTTACTATATTACTACTTGTTGGGAATATTTATAACCTAGTCAGTCCCTTTTCAAAGGTAGTGGATCTAGTAGAAGATCTGCGCGATGGAACGATACTCTGCACGCTAGTTGAGGCGCTCCAGGGGCGAAGGCTCAAAGGCTGGAGCTCGAATCCCACCAATCAGCACCACAAGCTGGAAAACGTCACCACCGCGCTGCAAGCCATAGACGATGACGGGGTCAAACTCGTCAATATTGGTAAGTTGTTTATAGAAAGACTGCTAAAGGGACGGTGTTTTTAGATATAGGTATGACAGTATGTTATTCTCGTCTGGTCGAAGCAACACGTGACCAAAATGCTGGCCTCTATCTCGCCCAAAGGGTGAGCATCGCCATACAACGTGGTAATGGGGCCAGCGTTTTGGGAACAATTCCCGCAGGCAGCGGCCTTTTAGATTATGTAGTTTAGTTTAGTTTTATTGGTTTAGTTTTTTATTTTAATTATATTGTAATATTCATTTGTAATTTCATAATTTAAGTCTCTGGTATGACAGTTGATATAATTGTCTATTTCTTGTGACCTTCTAGAGCTTAAACGGCTTGACAATTTTAAATGGTTTCAGGTCATAGGCTACATTTTGCAGTCGTTAATTTTTGTTGTATTATTTATATTGGAAATTGATCTACGCTTGTTAAATGCTTGATGTAAATATCCGCCTGACCGCTCACCGACCATATTCCGAGTGCCAGTGTCGGTCCCATGCTTTGTTTCTGAGAATTTTGAAGTGGATCCTGAGCGACCGTGGAACGAAAGTGAAGTGGGTGTTTGTTTTTTAATATGCTAATAAACTATGGGAAGGTGTGATATTTTGGATGCATAACGTCTATTATCGTTTAGTTAGGTAAATAAAGCAATACACTTTTTAAAAAACAGTTTTATACTTGAATTATACCGATTTATTTGCTGTGAGGTGAAAAAAAAACCCTTTTTTTTTTTTGAAGCCTAAACTGACAATACTTGTAGGAAAAAAATTACACGAATCGATTTATGATTCGATAGCTTTGTTCATAACGATTCGATTGAGGTATGTTTCATATATATTCGTCATATACATTCGATACAAAAACTTGACGAAATCTTGACTTTATTACAAAGCGCTGACATTTTGAAATTTGGAGGCGAGTCAGTTGCGCCATTTTGCGAAAATGACAGCTCCCAGTCGAGGGGATATGAGATGTTACGACCAAGGATAAAGCATGTCAATGTAAGCGATCTATTTACTTTGAGCTTATAAATATTGTATTACGAGTACCTCTTCGCAGAAATGGCTAATTAGTCCAGCATCGAGTATCAAGCACGAGTAGAAGTTCCTAGTAACGAGGCAATTAGGTACACGATCCTTACTTTTCTTTTCTTTTCCAGGAAACACGGACATCGTAAACGGAAATCTGAAGCTCATATTAGGATTGATTTGGTCCCTTATCGTACGCTACCAGATCGGTAAAAGCAAATTCCCACCAAGGTAAATATTATTTTTGTCATTTTATATATCTTAAAGCTGCTAGTTTGGATCCGTTTTCCTTTTACTATATACGCTAATGTCGAAAAACGAGAGTTGCGTTGGAGAGTTGAAAGCTTGTTAATCTATCTATTTTAACATTCTAAACTCAAACTAAAAAAACTAATTTTGTGTTCAATTAATAAAAAAAAATTTAAACGAATTGTTTTAAACCTGCGGGGCGCAGAAAGTCTTCATCCAAGTGTCTATTGTGGCTTTCTAGACTAATTTGAATACGGGTTTTCATTTGAAAGAGGATCTTAGCTAGAATAAAAAAAAAAACAGGCCTACAAGCTCAATAAATTGATTTTGAAATTTGATTTTTTGCGTTATTTTCTGAATAGGTCGAATCATACGCGAATTTACAGTTTACTTTACGTTATTTTTACTTTCTTCCGTAATAAAATCTATCGGCACTGATTGTTTTCGTGTTTTTGTAGTTAACTCAACGGTGCTAAACAAAAATTTTTGAGTGTAACTTTTAGTAGAATCTTCATCATCAGTTTTATGTGATTACAATCGCTAAAGGATAGGGCCTTACTTATAAAAACTGCATAAAGTTAGTCACTGCCTAAAAAGGCTATGTCAATTTCTCACTGACATGAATCAAGATGGAGAACTTAAAACAATAATTCACTTCAAGCAGTTTTTATAAGAACCTAAGGCCCCTTTTGTTTTATTCCCCAAGGAAGCAGTTTCTAGTTTTTTAATTCCTTACCTAATGAGTTGTATAAGCTAGCATGCTGTAAAGCGTGCATGATAACTGAAAATAAATTACTCGCTTGCTTTAATTGGCTTTAAACTCACTGATTGCTGTCTGTCGGAATATAAAATCCACTTCATATTTCACACAATCTAACACTATGAATGTGGCAAATTAATCAATGGTATCCGTTATACAATCTACAAATGGTCAGGAAATCGAAACTAACCAACCAATTTTGCTCTTGTTCGAGTATTTTGGCTCTTACTTTTAAACCTGGCTGAAACTTAATAACTGTTTAAAATAAAATTTTCGGTCTTGTTTTCATACGCGACATTTACGTCAGTGAGAAACTCTCAGGGCTTTTAATTATTAAAGTTAATTAATTATAAAATTACTTATTTTTATTATAAGGCCCTTTATTTAAAAAAAAACAACGTACCAATTTCTTTATCTAGATCTTTACACCTCCGCTTCGGTCAGTCAAAATACTGACCTTTTTTGCGTAAATTTTAAATTGCAACGCCCGATTTAAAAAAGTCACTACTCCGGACAGACCTCGAATCAAATTATTCTAACGCAAAGTGACGTCATCGTCTACCTACACTATTTGTAGAGCCTTGGATTTGTAGTCTAACTGTATCTAAACAGCTGAAAACGTTTGTTTGGCGTAAGATTACAATTAGCGAGACACGGTTGCGCAGGCGCAGCTATCTGGCGTTTAGGGTCAGTGATTGGGCAATAAAGATTATTGGCGATGTGTGTGGGCTATACGTGATTTTATCTATAAACTATTCTCTATTTTATACGTTCGACGATTAATTAAAATTCTTGACGCTATTCGTTTGGTTTCACACCTACGATGTGGGAGTTAACTTTGCTAATTTAATATCTACGGGTTTTTCACCTATTTATAATAATATATACCTATGTCGTATAAAGAAATAAAAACGCTAGCCGAAGACCACCAAGCCTGAAAATTACTCCACTGAGCGAGCAACGCTCTTAAGTGCCTGATTAACTGAGATACCTCTGCTATCTCTTTTACCTTCCGTTGAGACTTTTATCAACGTCAAGCTTTTTAAGAAATGATATCAATTAATAAATTAAAGAAAATGTACAGCAAAACATATCCGACATTTAAATAACTATTTTTTATTTAAAACCAATATATTTTGAGTAACATCTAGAAATTATTAAATAAAAAACTGGTTTTAATTCTCAAATAAGTAGATTTTGAAATGTGACGTCACATAACTTAAGACACTCCCGCCTCTTGTCACACAATGTCGCACTTCGTTGACCCCCTCTCTCCCCCTTTACGTGTAACATATAATAATTTATGGACGGCCCTGATCTTGTTATTGGTTTTCAGAAAGCTGATGCTGTCTTGGCTTCAGTCTTCACTACCAGAGGTCCGCGTCAACAACTTGACGACTGACTGGAACAGCGGCATTCTTCTGTCCGCTTTAGTCGACCACTGCAAGCCTGGCGTCTTCCCGCATTGGAGAGAACTCAGTACGTGTCTAATTTCAATCTCAAAATTCTTGCTATTAGATAAGAAAGTCTCTGCGCCTTACGTGGTCAAACACATACCTAGTTTGACGTAAAAATGTATCTAATAGAAAATGAGTCGATTCTGTTAGACTAATTTATAAGCTAGACTAAATTTGCCAGTAAAATTGTTGTTACAAATTGCCTTTCTTACAAATTGAGAAAATGAGATGCAGCAGGGTTAATAAAAATAAAAATAAAAATAAATGACTGTGAATAAAGAATGAAGTCACTGTTTGTGTAAAACATATCTGAAGAAAAGTGCATCAGTACGGCTCATTATAATTGTGAAAACATCCCTGGCTATGACGTCACTACTACGACGAAGCAATTAATGAAGCAACTCAAACAGTATTGATCATACTTCGCTTTAGAATTTCGTTTGAGCGAAAAGCGATCTCTTTTGGCTGAAATTAAGGCACACAAAACTTACCCAAAACTTATCCTCTCTCTATCTTCGAAGTCAGTACTGATTACGACTGGTCTATGATTATGTCAGAGTTCATTATACGGTACAAAGCGCCGAGAAAGCCGATTACGCACCCTTTGTTACAACGCTATTAAAACCAACGATTCCGTAATACATCGCAAACATATTTTCCTAAAGAAAATTGTTCGCTTCGTCTAGACAAACAACGCGAACGGTACGAGTTTTTAAAGAACGCGCTAACAAAGAACCTTTCGTGTCTGAGCGAGAAGCTTGTACCGAATTCTTTAAAAGTTCTATGTGAGCTTCGTGGATGCAGTTCTAGTTATGCTGGTAATATACCGCTGTGCTCATGAGAAGTTACTTATATTTTGCAAGCTACACGATCGAGCGTCATTTGTGTCGCTTCTGTAAAAACAGCTCTGATTTATGTAGACACGAGCTCGGCTCTTGGCGTGTAGTTATTTAGAATGATTACCGACAGGTACGTGCGCAACTGCACAAAGTTATTTAGTGGAAGATTAGGTTAGTTCAACCGCTCTAAAACTCTATCTATCGTCGATTTCGTGGATAAATGACTTTCTTTAAGAATTGCAATTGTAATAATTATTTACGATAATTTGTGATGAAACTGCAGAACCAAAATAGATGTTCTGCTGAAAGCGAAACATGAAACCCAGCAACCGGCAAAAATGCTTGACGAAAATGACAATAAAATGAATTTCAAAAAGTAAATGAAATTATTATTGATATCGATTCCATTCTCTTAACTAATCTAATATTTGGACCAGTCAAATATAGCATCGTGATATTTCACAGTTATGTACTCGTACCTAGTTGAGAAATGTTAAAAACAAACTAATTTATAAATATTAACTAAATACTCTCCTTACAGATCGTCATGAAGCAGTTGAGAACTGTCGCCGCGCTATGCGATTGGCCCACCGAGAGCTGGACGTGCCAATGGTTCTGGAGCCCGAATACCTGGCCTCCCCGTGGCTGGACGAGCTCTCTGGCATGACTTACCTGTCCTACTTCATGAAGTCAGGATCGACTGGATTCAAGTCCACCCTGGATTGGGTCAACTCGAGACTGGAACGGCCGATCAGCAATTTTACCGTAAGTTTTTGTTTTAATAAAGTAATAATAAGTGGGATATTTGTGTGAATAAAGATATTAAAAAATACTTTGTACCGGGCTTAGTGTTTGAAAGCAAGATCATTTGTGAGAAACCTAAAGGAAGTAAAAATAGTATTGTACCCATTATGATAATTAACTAAGACAAAAACATAAAACACTTACAAAAATTTAAATTTTTTCTAAAGATTAAATATTACGGATTTCAACTATTTTATTTAAATTTTTAACAGTGCTGTGACCTACTTAGATACATAATACAACAATTTGACAGTACTTAGACAGATGACATGCATATATTCATTTTTCGAATTATTTTTTCCGAAACTCGCACCAATGTCCTGTGGAGCGGAATTCCGAAAATTCGCATTCGCCAACCTTCGTTCTGGAATCCAATAAGTACCTTATATATTCACAACCCTGTTATAAACAACGGAAATTCTCCAAAACTGTATAATACCTCCCAAAAGCCAGGCTTTGCGACTAACGCGAAATGGGAATTCATGCCGAATGGCGGAGGCCGGAATGAATAGGTGGTCATTATGCTTTCTCATTTATTTCCTAACAGCGAAAATACATTAGCGGGTAAACGAAAAAGGTGTCATGTTAACTCGTTGTTTTACAGCTCCCGTGGTGTAACTGCTGAGCCGACCAACTTTTATTCTTAAAACGTGTGATAGCCTTTGTTTCATAGAATAATGTAAACCTTTGATTCTGTTTTTTTTATAAGCCATAGCCTTTGTTTCATAGAATAATGTAAACCTTTGATTCTGTTTTTTTTATAAGCCACTAGGTGTAAACTAAGTTACAACTGCTATTTTAAAGAAACTGATAATTTTCTTTGGATAAAAAGTAGCTTAGTATGTTTTAATAGTAACAGGTTCTTTTATTCCGTTATTTGACTTATTGAAAAATTTACCTGTCTATTGATCCAACTAATGTTTATAATACCTTTACGAGAAAGTGAGTTTGTTTGTTTATTACGGCGTGTAGGTACCCAAACTTTTTTGCATACACTTTGTCGGGATTACAGAGAAAGACACAGGTTACTTTTTGTTCTCATCGCCGTTTCTGATAACCTACTCGCGCAGCTGAAACCGTGGAGCGCAGCTAGTATCTAATCATTGAAAAGAAAAAATTACAAGAAAATTCTGTGAATTCTAAAATTCTAACGAAACGCATCACACTACTTTGTAATAACTTTTTAGACTGATTGGAACGACGGGCGAGTGGCGAATGAGCTGGTCCGTTCTCTGGGCGGCCCAGCCCCGCCGGCCAGCAGGCTGCGGGTGGACCCGGCCCGCTGGGAGGAAAACAATCAGATGGCCATCGACGCGGGCAAGAAACTCGGTGATGACTCACTTCAATCACATCTTTGTTTAATTTAATTAGAATAAGTTTCATCTAGATATCCTAGATAGATGTCGGTAGGAATAAGAACTAAATAGGCTCTACAGCGGATTTGACGTGAATATTCTTATCGGCTAACTTCTACGAAGCCCTGAAAGCAAAATTAGTTCATTTAGGCATAAATCGACAAGTCTGAAAATAATAACAAGAGGCTTGTTGTAATCTTGTGTTTACAAAAACGCATTTTCAAGCCTACTGTACAATTATATTCAAAATACGAATCTGGCAACACTATTATAAATATATCTACTTCTGAAATAATTGCAATACGGCACACATGTTGTGTTAGGTGTCCTCACATGATAATGATAACGCTTACAATCTAACTTACGGAACAGGATGTTATCTCTCCACATTATAATATTTTCCGCATGAATGAGAAGTGGTTTTAGGACTATCTGAATTACAGATTCGGGTTTGAATTACGGGTGTTAAAAGGTTGAAAAGTTGGCCGTTTTGTTGTTTTGCCGAGATTGTTCAGACTTTCCACGTTTTTGGAAAAAAAATAGCAATAACTTAAATATTTAGTGACTTTATAATTTAATTCAACAAAACAAAATAACTTAACACACCTAAACCGATTATAAATAGCATATACTAATCGTCATCATCATACTTTTATAAATTTGTACATATTTTATTTTAAAAATCTAGCGATCAAAGACACGAGTTACCACTTTTTGCCATGTTTCTTTTTTACCATCCTGTTCCTTTCGTAGGTGTCCAACCCGTGTTGTCAGCTAAGGACATGAGCCAAAACGAAGTAGAGCATCTCGGGGTCATGGCGTGGGCTTCGCAGTTCCGGAACGTGGCTCCAAGACCACCCGTCCATGACATGCTGCGACTTGCCCTGGACTCTACTTCTGGACGAGTTGGAGAGCCGGTAAGTCTTGTTTTGAAAATAATATACCGTCAACAAACAAGTCCTCTTTCTGACGACTTGTGTGGCGCAGCCTTATAAACCAGAGGTCCCGGGTTCGATTCCCGGCCGGGCAGATGTTTGAATGATGAATTTAAATATCTGTTCTGGGTCTGGGTGTTAGTTGTCCTTGTCTTTGTGTGTGTTCCATGACATCCTCGACACAGAGTATCCTAGTGGGGATCCTATGGAGTGTGAAACGATTATTTTTTTTATTTTTAACTGATCAACGCAGAAACTGGCAAACCAAACAAGCGTCTAACTGTATCAGTAAGACTTTGATTTGTTACGATCTATCTATCTACGCGTTTAATCCAAGCCAAGCGCCCGATGGTGTTTTCTGGATGAGTCATTTGAAAGTCAGTTTTCAGGTTTAACATGTTCATTTTTAGATTTTTATAACTGTGCTCAAACGGCTAGTCTGTGTCATGAGTAAAACACTACTTAGTGAAAAGTTTACAATACGAGTTTATACACACTCATATCTGTAAATAGGTATAATAGGCTAAATAAAGATATTCAAAAACGCCATTCAGTAATTTATGAAGACTGTAATAAAATGACACTCAGAGAAAACTTAATTTAATCGCTCCGAAACTTTTCAAATAAAAATTAAGAGCTCCATTTTAAAGTCAGAATAGAGTACCATCGAAGTCTTTCGATAGAGAACAGCCCAAAAGTGAATTCATTATAGGTGCTCTTCTGCACAAAGTTTTCCCGAACGGAAATTAAATTTTAAAGTTCAACTTTTGACTTTAAATACTGTTACGAACGATACAGTGGGGAACGTTTTTCGCTAATTTAAATTTACTTGCCAGTTTTGTTTCGCGAAGCAAGTGTCTCTACAGGGTTATTCATAAAGGGTATGCTAAGCCGAAAAGGGCTCATAGTACTCATCATTATGAACAACTTTTACTATGGGACCAACTCGAAATTCGGAAAAAAAAATCATCTGTTCCATACATTTTGTCAAAAGTCATTGACATTTATCTATGGAACAGCTGATTTTTTTTCGCGAATTTCGAGTTGTTCCCATAGTAAAAGTTGTTCATAAATGATGAGTACTATGAGCTGTTTTCGGCTTAGCATACCCTTTATGAATAACCCTATATATAGCTGAAGAAAATTATCTCTGCCATTTTCATTTTATTGCATAACTTAACGAAATTAAAATAATCGCGGGGCAACAAGGGAAACAAGACCGGGAAGAGTGGCGTAAAAGAAGAGAGGGTAGGTAGATAATGCTCAGTAGTAAGTAGGTGATTAAGGGCTCATAATGAAGTTGTGTACTTACTTCTGTTCTATTTAGATTCAGATTCAGAAATATTTATTGAACAACTGATACATTATAAAAAAAATATATACCTATATTATAATTATTATAAAAAAAAAATGTATTATTAAAAATTATTAAATTAATTAATCCAAAAAAAAATTATTTTATTCGGATTAGTTTGGATGCTTAAATTTAATTTTAAAGTAATCTTTATTTCGGGCTTGTCACACGCCTTGGCGTTGCTGTAATTGTGTCAGGTAATCTATATCTATATATCTATATATCTATATATCTATATATCTATATATCTATATATCTATATATCTATATATCTATATCTATATATCTATATTCTATATATCTATATTCTATATATTATATATATAAAAATCAAACCCGTTTTCCTTGGTCACGGCCTCACGCGTGAATGGCTGGACCGATTTCACTAATTCTTTTTTTGATGTATTTGTTATTATTAGGAGAAGGTTCTTACGGAAAAAAATATTAAGAAAATCTCTCAGAAATATTGAAAAACCCTAAAAACAGCCCTTTTATTTTTCCCATACAAACGTTTTCTAACTAAAACGAGCTTTATTGCTATTGTATAAAGTTCATATTGAATTGCAAGCACTCACTGTTGTTTAAGCAATGTAGGTATGTTCCTTACGTCCAAGAGTCAATTTGCACTTTATTACCTCTGTACAAAGTTCAAATTCAATCATATCTATCAAAACAGTGTGCGTTTTATACTGATAATTTTTACTGTAAATTGACAAGTTAGCATCAACAAACTACGGTTGCTATAGTTACGCAATAGCATGAGAATAGAGGTTATAACAAAGAGTTCCTATAATTATTCTCAACACCTTTGGTCACGCCATCACGCGTGAACGACTGGACCGATTTCAATTTACTCTACGTTTATCCCAAAGTCTACCCGTGCGAAGCCGGGACGGGCCGCTAGTCGTCAATAAATCAATAAATGATGATGACACAAGATTAGCAACAATTTATTCTACTTTTCAGACGTACATCAGAATCGAGAGCATATCGCAGGATCTATTGATATCAGAAGTGAAGGTGTCGATAGTGAACCCCCTGGAGCAGGAGTCGAGGTTGAAGCTGGACTCGCGAGGCGCGGGCGAGTTCGTGCCCGAGCACGCTGGCATGCACGAAATTGTGCTTACTGTCGACGACATTAGGTAAGTGACATTAGGCGTGTGTTTGACAACAATCTCCTATATGAAGCGACGATGTGGTTGAAGATGTAGCAGTATGTAAAAGTGTGTAGGTGTATAGTTTACTTTCTTTTTAAACAATACCTGAATGTAGTTGTTCGGCACACCTGGATGTAGACAGGCATGAGTAAAGAGTTCCATAACCCTTTGCACACTCCACACTGACACTCTCAAACGGACCAAGCAAAAACTTGAAGGGATGTAATACGGAGTTGTAAACTACATAGGTGCTAAAGTTCCACACACATAGGTACACACGCACACACGCATAAAACATATGAGTCGGATGATACGTTGGGCTGGGGCCTCAACATGTCTGAACCATGGGCCCACGGGTCCTTTAAAATCGATTGAGCTCGATTGAAGCAGGTTTACCAAAGATGATCACAATGTTTCTTCCACGTTCACCTAAAAAACGTCGTGACAGGTCCCCAGCGCCCTTATTACAGAGTGTGATAGTAATCGCTTGCGAGTGGATGGACGCGCCTGGTATAAGTAGGTTGGTGCGAACGGGATAGCTAGCAGTCACTATGACGATACCGATCACAATTTTAGCTTTACCTAATTAGACTACAGGTTTTCTACAACCCCTAATACTTTTTCACCACTTAATTTAAAATGACGAACTAGCTAAATCATATTACTTTTTAATATCAAGACCACGACAACAATTAAAAGATTTAATTGCTTGGTGTTCTTGCTAAAGTCTACATTTTGCATTCGAAGTTTTTCCACTAATAATTATATTGTTGATAGTCTGTCTTCTCTAATCTGTGTTTTAGTCTCTAGAGTAAACTTTTCG
This sequence comes from Alcis repandata, assembly GCA_949125135.1. Lineage (NCBI taxonomy): Eukaryota > Metazoa > Arthropoda > Insecta > Lepidoptera > Geometridae > Alcis > Alcis repandata. The sequence continues at coordinate 7,695,030 of OX421222.1, forward strand.
TTAGTTTTACCTCCGGTTTAATTTGGGTTAGTGTATTCCATGTATGAGTAGGGTCTACATGCATACCGTGGTTACCGAGGGACGTGTTGCTCTTTGATAAATGGGAAGGCAGTCTTATCGAGTGACGTCACAAGCACAAGGCTATGAAGATCACACAAACCTTTAGTTTAATTTTAGTTTATATTTTTTCAATGACCTGTCAAAGCGGTTGATATAAAAAATTAAACGACCAATGGGCCGGTAGTTGAGACTGAGACTTGACTGATATTTAAAATATCTAATATGTTAACACGAGTATTTAACTTGTTCTATTGTTTTTATCTTGATCAAAGATCAATTTAACTTGATAAAAATGTTTTAAATCAAGAATACTGCAAAGCTAAGAACGCAGATTCTCTAATTTTCGTTCAATCTCGTGGCTTCTTTATAAAAGTAGTGGAGTTTCTGTCTAGAGACTAAAACATTTTTAAAAATGCCAGAATAGGGCTCCATGCTTTTCAAATGTCAACGTTTTAAAACGTGGCATTTACAGAGGCGCGTTTTATCTTAACACTACAGTTATTTGTACGTAGGCCCTCTCCATTGAAGGCTGTCTACTTGTAGTGAAATAATGGCATCGTACCACAAATCACCCGCATTCCTTCCCTATTTTTCGTACCTCCCGTTTTTCAGCGCGCAATGAGACCAGCATTTCTCAACGTCACGTAATTTCTAGTTATTTATCGCATTTTCCCCCTGACCCACTGACTTGTGTATTATTTTGGAAGAATCGGGCCAGTGGAACTTTTTCAACGGGACTGACTTTAAGGTTTGCCCAATAATCACGTGATGTTTTTAACAACTTTTTCATCTCCTCCCCCTGGTGTTACGTGGTGAGGTTATAAATTACCCTCCTCCATCCTCGCCCCACCAAAACCACTTGTATTTTTCAAGTAGAAATTATCTTTTAAAATTAATGTAAAAATGAATACACGTAATATCTAACTACAGGCCTCTCTCCCTTTGTGATATTTCGTGATGTTTTCCGAACCCCCTCCCCTCCCTTTCGAGCCTCACGTGATTAATAGACCATCCCTAATGGTGTTAACAAGTCTATTTGAGACCAGTGTTGCACCAGCCATACGCTGACTTCATAGTGACCACTTGCCGTTTATAAAAAAGGTGATGGTCATCACAAAAGTACATCAAAGAGTGAGTAGAGATTTCGAAAGATTGCTACAAAATTTGTAGAAGGTAAACAAAGCATACCACGGGACAGAAATGCTCTGATGAGCATATCCTTAATTTTGATATCTTTGCTCTGACCCCCTTCTGTAACAGATGTCACATAAATAGTGTACTAAAACCACCATTTATGAGGGGTACATAAATCAGGTAACCAAGTACCTATAATTAAATTATTACCATTGCTATTTGTAAAGTGAAAGATGTGCTGGAAAACGTCTTTATGAGCCCTTGTAGAGCAGAGACACATAACTTTAAAGGTTTATTTATGTGTGCTAAACTTCTACATTCATTGACAATATTTTAGTTACGCAGAAACAAATAAACGGAACTTGCTTTCACCCGCGGTGTTAGTTAGTGTAAGATAATAATATTACAAAAAAAAAAATTATAGTTTCAGGATATTTTTAATATGCAAAAAAGTAGATCACAAGAGAAAATAATCGTAACAAAAACACTAGCAATTGCCTCCTTGAATTTTTTTAGCGTATTCCTATTGACATAACTACCTACGTGTCTATAACTTCATGTGGTGTTTTCTTAGAGATCCTAATTAATTAATCTAACGGTTTATTTTGTAACTGTCACATTGGCAATTAAGCATGCATTTATCTTCATTCCTCTTCTTTAAAGTGTATATTTTCAAAATGTATATTTTTAAAAGCTTTTATTTACCTTGTAATGTACGAGTATGTAGGTAACTATGTTTGTTCGGGTGGAATCTTGCGACTTAATTTTTCAATCACTCTCCGATGTCTGATTATGCTGAGTACGTGTATAACTCCGATGACAATGCAATAAAAGCTTGTTTTCAACCGACTTCCAAAAAGGAGGAGGTTCAATGTTCGTCTGTATGTATTTTTTGTGTATGTTTAAAAATATTTTTAAAATTTGCCTATTTATAATCCAGGGTAGACGGGAGGTACTTCTTTAGAGTATTGCCTCGACTGGTGTCGGTACCTCCCCCTGGTATGGCGCCGTGTGCGGCCGGCAGCATCGTTGAAGTTCTAGTCAGTGCAACAGGTAATTCAGAACCAAAAATTATTATAGCCAGAACTAATACAAATATGCTTTTAGCGATAAGATCGGTTTTTGTACCTATCTCTAACGTCCTATGCTTGTTCCATACATTTTGTAGTGTTGAGTATTATGTAAATGTATTGTTGTGTAGTATATCATATCGGAGTCGTCTGTGGTCGGACTCAGGATAAGAGGCTGGAGGCGGAGGGGGTAAGCGCCTCTTTTTTAGAAACTATAGAGGCCGTGCTACGAACTTTTAACGCAAGCTTAAACTGAATCGCGTTGACTTTTGTTTTGATTTTTCTTTATGTGACAGCGCGAGACAAAAGGGCGATCCAGTTTAGGCTCGTGCTAAGAGTTTGCGGTACGACTCCGGTACTCTTATTGAATTCAGTTTCATTTTTCTAATTGTTTTTTTTTCCACTAATCGATTTTATTCTATTCAAATAGGAGCACCAAGAAGACAAGACATCGACGTGACAGCCCACTCGCCGAGCGGTCGAGCCGTGCGTCTAGAGCCGAGGCCCCCCTCTCCGTCTGCGCCGGGGACCACAGCGTCGGGCGCCACCTTCCAGCCTGATGAGGAAGGCACTTGGACTATTGCCATCACGTATAAAGGCCAGCATATTCAGGTAGAGCGATAGTAATTGGGGATGGCATATACAGGGTTTAACAGAAAGGGTATGATAAGCCGAAAAGGGCTTATAGTACTCATCAATATGAACAACTTTTACTAAGGTGGTCTCTTAGTGATCCAGAATTCGCGAAAAAAAACCAGCTGTTTCATAGAAAAATGTCAATGACACTCGACAAAATGTATGTAACAGCTGAGTTTTTTGTGAATTCAGGGTTGGCCCCCGTAAGCCTTTTTCGACGTAGCATACCCTTTCTGTACTGTCCTGTAGACGAACAGACGGACGGCCGGAGTTTCAACATAAGGGTTCCTTAGACTCAATTCTATATAGACTCATAGTTTTGACGGCGACACGCGACTAACGTGGTGTTATAACAAAATGAGTTAAACTCATTTTTTTATAACACGTGAGTACTCCCGTTAATTAAAACAGAACGAGACTCGTAGTTGTCAAACTTGGTAGTAATTAAAATACAGTACTTATCTACCTATTACTAAAATTGTTTAAATCTGCTGAATCATTCTGAATTCTAGAGAGCGAAAACCACTTTTATTCGAGACTATCTTTATCCCATTTAAAGTTATCGTTAAAAGAACTGTTTAGTTGGCCATCTGGAATTGAAATTACTCAGGCGAAGTTTCTCCGGGTGGCTCGGTTTGTGACGGCTGCTTATTGAAATATTATTGCGGGCCCGATTCAAGCTTTGCTATAAAATAAAGAACATTTTCTTTTTATACTTTCTACGATTAATGATTTTGTTTGTGGTTAAGTAAATAATGTAAAAATCCGTAAAGACTAAATTTCACTATAGTCCAGTGAATTATGTAAACTTAAGTTGGGTTAAAAAGGCAAATATTTTCAAGAAAATTTAAAAGACGCAAAACAAGATCGAAACACTTTTTCTCTTTTTCTCCCAGATAAGGGCAAATAGACAATAGGTAAACCCATCCAGTCGACCCAAAAACGTATAAAGAATACCCCAAAATAATCACAAGTTATTATTCCTCAGGGGGGACCGTTCACCTGTGAAGTGTTCGACCCAGCCGGAGTGCGTCTCAGCTCAGGCGCTTTAGAAGGCGCCGAGCCACTCAAGCCGCATTCCTTCGAGCTGGACACCAGCGGTTGCGGGGTCAAAGGAGACCTGCAGCTAGACATAGTCCATGATAAGAGAAGCGTCATGTGTGCCCTAGAAAAGCTATCTGCGACCAGGTATAGGGCCACTTTCATGCCAAAAGCTCCGGGGAAACATCGGGTAAGTGAAACTATATTAGGAACTATAAAGCAACATTACAAACTACTACGAACAACTATTATAGACAAAAATAGTTAAAAAGTATACCTATATTTAAGGTTAATTACGCGCGGTTACTTAGCTACTTAGTTGGCTTACTTGACTTAGGCTTACAATAACTTAAGCTACTTTGAAATAGGTTAGGAAGTGTATTTCAATAAAGTGTTTCAGACAGTATTTCAATGATCAATAGATTTTTTGAGTATTAGTATTGACTAGACTATATTTTGTACTAGTATAATATTAAGCTACTTTGAAATAGGTTAGGAAGTGTATTTCAATAAAGTGTTTCAGACAGTATTTCAATGATCAATAGATTTTTTGAGTATTAGTATTGACTAGACTATATTTTGTACTAGTATAATATTGCTTATTAATTCAAGTATTAATTTTCTAGCTATACATCTACTTCAACGGATACGACGTGCACGGCTCGCCGCACATGTTCCGAGTAGGCTCACGTTCCAAGAAGCCCCGGGAGAGTTCCAGCCCCGCTCCTTATGTGAGAATATCTAGCCCAGGTAAGAAAATTAAGTGCCTTCGAGGAAACAGATACGTAGAAAATAAATAAGCAGCGATGACAGCGCCGGCAGGAAGTTGCCGCTTCGCGGCCATTGCTCACAATGAGTGTCGAGACTGTCCCAGGTTGCTTCACTATCGCTTAGACACTTTTTCATAAATGTTTTGAGAATGGTTTACTTTCATTTTTCATGTCTTAAATTTTGAAAACTTTATATTCAAATAAGCACTTAATTTTGTTAGTGCAGCGACCCTCCTCTAACATAGATATCGATGAAAAGTATTTTGATTTATTTATAAAAGTGAAGCTATGGGTATGTTATGTACAAACAAAAGCATTTGCTTTTATTTGTTCAAATTCATAATTCTTACTAGTGCTTCTGATGTTTGTTCATTAATTAATTACTGAAACGGTCCTAAAAACTAATCACATTAGCTACGAGCAAAAGTTAATTCGTCATACTTTGAAAACTGACTTGAATGGTCAAGCTTTCTCAAAGCTCTTACGACACGAAATCGGAGTTAGATACAACTTCTTACGCTCGTATCTTGGTTTCAGTTACGCGATTGAGGTCGGAGAGCCCGATGAATCAGTACAGCTCATTCGACTCGACAACAAAACACAACACCAGCTCGATCGATCGGCGCGACGAGCGACGTGACTCGAACGATTATTATAAATCCTCCTACGGCTCGGATATCAAAGAGAAAAGCTACGATGTCACAGACTTGGCGTACTCGACCTCACGAGTCAACAAAAAGGAGACACTTCGGTACGGGTCAGAGAGTCCTAGGAACCGGACAGCTAGCCCGATAACTACGAAGCATTTGGGGAATGGAACTCGGTTGGACGTTAACAGGGCGGCCAGTCCGTACCGGGCTAGCAGCCCGTACCGGGCGACGAGTCCGGTCGGTCGGACGGCGAGTCCGCTCTCTAGAAAAGACAGCCCTTTGAACAGAACGTCCAGCCCAATTAACAGGTACGTTGCATATTTCATTAACACCGTTACACGGAAAGGCAGTAATTAAACGAGAGAAGAGACAGAAGATATACTCTCTTTGTACATTTTGCTATGAACAACTTTTATTACAGCAAAAATCGACTGTTTCATAGAAAACGTGCTATGAAACAGTTTTTCTTGTAATTTCAGGGTTGATTAAAAAACCTGCTCTGGCATAGAAAAGTATTTTTTACACACAACAAAATATATGGAATAGTAGATTTTTCGCGATTTCAGGGTTAATTAATAGAAAAAGGTTTTGAATTCATAGACCTATACATTTACTGCAATGACTTATTTTCGGTAGGTAAGTATAGTACGTTCAGTGTAACCGTATAGAGTCATGTCAAAGGCTAACACGCTTACCGGCTCTCAGGCAGCCTAAAAGCTTCGACACCAGGCCTATACGAACTAACATAGGCACTTCCTGTATAGTCTGCTCAAAAGTTCAAAATTTCCCGTCATGAAAAAGTGATTTTGTGCGAGCGCTTGTAAATCAATTTCCAATCAAACTCTCAAAGGGCGTCTGCTGTTCGCGAATGAGTGCCCATTTTTGTTTCACGCTCGCCCTTTATGCTAGTGAATGGCGCTAATGCAGTAGCCTTGTTGGAAATTCGAGTAATTATAAATAGCCCAGTAAAATTAATTTATAAAATGGCTAGTTAAAACTTTAAAGAAGCACGTAGTCAAAGCAGTTAATTCGAAAAATTCTGTTCTGAAAAGTAGCCTATACAAAGTTGTTGAACACAGAACTCCAAAAAATACTGTTACGCTAAGAATTACTAAGCCAAATAAGTACAACAAGCAGAACAAAAATCGCATTTAACTCTATTGCTGATTGCTGTACATTACTACTTAGTCCCCGAAAATAGACTTGAATACCTCACTTTGCAGATTTTTAGATTTTCAGAGGTCTTTAAGGTGACTTAAATGCTCTGACATCAGGACCATCTACTCGGCCTATACCATCCTACTTACTTACAGGGTAAGCAGCCCAACTGACCGCTACAGCCCAGGGACAACAACGAAGCGAGTGGTAGAAAAGCGATCTAACTACAAGATGTACAGCAGCCAGGCCTTCAGCGGCTCCCAGGACAACCTGGACCAAGGAAGCCCGCTCTCGTCGCTCGAAGCTGATCGGACAAAAAGACTTGGCAGCCCTAGTAAGCACATATTTTTACATACTCCTCCATACATCCTTTTTGTTACCGTCACCACCTCAGATTCACATTCAGATTCAGAAATATTTATTGAACAAAACCGGGTGAAACCGCGCTGTGTTGAAAAATCTGTCGCGAGTAAAAAGTAGACTGTGTTGTGAATATTAAGTACCTTTTCATTTGACCGTGACGGAAATAGAAACTTTATTTTTCTCGATGTCGAATTAATTAATAGGGTATGATATTAATCTTTCAAAAACTTTCTTAACACTCTTTTAAATTATTTCTATTTTGAGACCAATACACATGTGTAATTAATGGCATTTTTAATTTTAATTCAGCGGTTATTTTGTCATTTTACTATTCCTAATTCTATGAAATTTTCATCTGAAAAAAAAATATAAGTCTAACTATTTATATAAAAAAAAACGAGCACATTAACAAATGTGACGAATAAAGTGCAGAAGGTTCATCCATTGTATCCGAATGCGAGTTTTTCAACGTACAATTCATAAATCAGAGATCTCAATATCGCTTTGACTGATCGTTCGACTGGAAAATGTGCCACCTGAATAACCTTACTCGAATAACCTTTTGATTTCCTCTACACCCTCTACTTTCTGACGACTTTTGACGTTTTATTTATGAGTCTCGAGCGTAGCAATAAGTAGCTACCATTACCTACCTATACTGGGTTACACGGAACTACCATCAAATTGTATAACCCTCTGTAGGTAGCTAATGTTAGATACTTATTATATTTCTACCTATACAGGGTTGTACGTAACGGTGGTAGTTCTGTATAACCCTGTATAGGTCGGTAATGTCAGGTACCTATAGTTACGCCTGAGATTCAGATATAAAACGTCAAAAGATAAGCCAAGATGAAAAGAACTAATTGTAGGTAAGTACGCGTCATTAAGAACTATTTTTACTATCATACCCACCTTTGAGTCGCGACAAACATCAGCTGTTCCATAAAAAATGTCATCAATGTCAATGTCAACTCCGAAATGAATGGAACAGACGATTTTTTCAATTCAAACAATATAAGTTGGTTTTAAAGTTATGTACAACGTGCTCCTTTCGCCTTAGACCACCACTCCGTGTAGCCTTGCAAACTTATAAAACTGAGGTGAATTTACCATTACATATCTATAGGTTCCTATATCGACGTGACAATTTCTTATGTTTTATTGATGGCGTTTTTATAGGTACGGGAGATCCTGGTGGGAAGCCGTATCATTTGCGAAGAGATTCATGGGATCCAGTTGAAAAGACGAGACAAATGCTTAGCTCAAACAGGTAAGTTCATACCTATTCATTAACATTAATTACATTAACTTATTTACGCCTAACATTTTAAAATAACAAAGTCTCTTTATCAAAAAATAGTATGATATTGACGGACATAATTCCAGAACAAAAATAAAGTAAATAAATAGTTTTAATACATAAAATAATTATTATTTGACTGTTTAATATGAATAGCTACATTTATATGTATCAGCCGTCAAGCCGTATCAAAGGCCTTCATAAGGTACTATTATTTATTCTGTGTCAAAGCCGAGTACTCCATTGAAGTGTTAGTTCGAAATTCCTTTGATCCTTCATGAATGCAATTCTCAAAATCGATCTTACCTGCTTCAATATGTACCAGCATCTATCAAACACTTCAAAGAACCGCCGAAGTTACAGCAACTTCCTCAAAATGTTTTGAAATCAAACTGTTCTACCGAACCGTATTGATACTGCGGTCCCACACTAATTCACACGCAATATTATAAAGCGGTATGCTTACATCACAGATAGGCCTTATAGATACCGCATTGAAAGATCTTTCCGACATAAACGTTACAAAATTTAAAGAGAGTGCGAATTTCGTTTTGTTTATTTTTGAAAAAAAATTATCACATCATTATTATCATGTTTTCACTGGCTAACTCAAGATTAGGTACGACCCTTAGTACCCTTAGTACCTAGAAATTGACTAATAAAAATTGAAGTTTTTACCCATTACGGAAAAAAGAGGGTAGGCGTTCAGGGTGAAAGATTGTTTGTGTGCATGTACTCGAATGTTGCGAATCTCAAAAACGATGTAACCCGTGTAACCGATCAAACTTTTATAGTTGTATTTTGACGAATGTGTGAGTAGCGTTGATTTATCTGTAAAGCCTACGCTCACGTAGGCCGAGTGGCTAGCCCTGGTGTCAGAGTTTTAGGACGCCTATATTATGTATTAAGCCTATAGGTATTAATTATTAAGATAAAAATAACCGGGACCTACAATGTAACGTGTCATCCGACACCGTGTCACCCATCCGAAAACTGACCGTGTCGTCCGTTGCTTAACTTCGGTGATCTGTTACAAACACCTAGTCGAGCTACGCTAGGAGCGGGCTCTGTGAGGGTACTCTGTGGCTTAAATGTGTATGTGTGCTTATAGCCTCGAGTCTAACACGCCCGCGCCGGAGCGTTTCGGGCAGAACACCCTGGACCGAGAAACCAAGAGAAACACACAGCTCAACAAGTTCACCGACTTCTCGCGCGACTCCTTCAACAGGCAGCTCGACCGGTTGGCCGACGACAGCAACTCTGAGACATACACTAGTCGAGTAAGTAATTAAATACCCATCGTTGGTACCTACGATGTAAAATATCCAATTAAAATGTATCAGCAACACGGGCGCGTAACGAGAGAAATTATTAATTGGAGTAGGTATCTTGGTACCTATCTCGCTATCTTCAATTCGCGCCTGCAATATCTTGTTTTTACGCAGCGAACGTTTCCTTTGTCTTTTCCCCGAATTCCGTGTTTTTTCTCTAAATTATTGGCTGCTGATTTTGATTGGATGGTAATAGGAACACGTTTTTTGCTCAAACTTTTGAACGTTCTTTTTCAAATTGTAATTTACGTTGTAGCGAAATATCGTAGGGTATTGTTAAGTTTTATGGCGGATGTACTTTATTAAATGAAAATTCTGTAATCTTGGCAAGATTGTGCTTTTTATCCTTAGCACAAGACTACTTATTCATACATTACATGTCTTATGGTATAAAGGTGGGTAGAATACGCCAGACCGCTATTACTTCTACACGTAGGATGTGGGCAAACATAATATGTGGAGCTTACGATGACTTCGAGATAGCTGACCTGCAGCCCTATCGGCTAATTCTCATATCTCATATCTGACAACGAACTGAATGCCAAAGGTCACTAGTGATCTTCACTATTGGATTTCGAGGAAGAGGGCCTGCTTCAATTTTCATTACAATTACATTTCAGGCTTCCGTCAAAATTAGCTGATCCGATTTTTGATATCAAAACACAATTTATAACAGTATCGTGATTTTGAAGTGGGATGAGTGTCCACTTCAAAATAATTAAAAAAACAACAGTGACTTTACCTCAGACTTGAAAGTGGAGACTCAATTGGCCTATTTCGAATATCACGAAGCTAGAACGGAACATCGGTAAAGTGAGCCGATAGAGCTAAGCACTTAGTTCATCTGAGCCCTGATACGATCTATACAGGCTTGTAATGGCTACCCCTTTATATACAGGGTTATTCATAAAGGGTATGCTAAGCCGAAAAAGACTCATATTACTCATCATTATGAACAACTTTTACTATGGGACCAACCCGAAATTCGCGAAAAGAAATCAGCTATTCCATAGAAAAATGTCAATGACACTCGGCAAAATGTGGAACAGCTTATTATTTTTTGGCGAATTTCGGGTTGGTCCCATAGTGAAAGGTTTCATAATGATGAGCACTATGAGCCCTTTTCGGCATAGCATACCCTTTATGAATAACCCTGTATAGGTTCCTCTATTACACCATTCGATCAATGCAGCTCCATGACGGCATCAAACAGGCAGTAATTAACGTGCTCTGCAGCGCTCTAATTACCAGCCTTTACCTATCCAGACTGCAATCTCGCTACTCAATGAACCATTCTACGAAGTCCAATTGATCTGATATTTGGTATAACTGTGTGTGGTAGGTACTGATGGCAATAGAATCAAAAATTGTTTGAGAAATTTGGTACCTTATTGTTATTATTTTTAATGGCAGTTTTGTTTTTAAAACTAAATCAAGAAATTAGTCTTTGGTATAGGTAAGTAGCAGTACTTACTCCGGTCTGTAGTTTCCTCTTGTTCTGTCATTGGTTTAGTGCATATTTTACTGAAAATCTTAATGTATTTTTAATTATTTCTTCGAAATTAATTTGAAAAACAATTGTTTTGAAAAGAATAATTTAATGGTATTTTTTCCTAACTAGTAGAAAATCTTAAGCATCTATAAGTAGGTAGGTACACGCATCGTAATCTCTCCTCCCTAGAAAGCCATATCTTCCCAAAGAAGGCGAGAACTTGCGAGTTTGTCGCAGCAATCGCTATTCACTTGTTACATAGTCATGGTCCCCGGAGACCCTTTGAGTGATAACTTCGGGAAGTCCTGTCAACTATGTAAACCGTCGTGCGTGACTGCCATGATTACAGGCCATCACTGGCTTCCGTCTATCTCTACGCCGCGCCGCGGGCTTTAGAACACGAGCTACGGATTGGAAAACTTACATAGTTACATTATTTTGTTATAATTGACATGGGATTACTCGCGTATAACACAATGTATCAAGACTCAACCAAATTTTATAGTTTTCGTAGTAAAAGCAGTGAAAGTATGTAACAAAAAAATAATTTGTTCAAGTTGTTTTTGACATCTACCCTCATAAATGCATTTTAATTTTAGATAGGAACTAACCAATTACAAATAGTTTATAACATTTAGGTTATCATAAGAATAAATTATAGTGTAACGTGTACAATAGATTCACAGCCATATTCCGCCAAAAACTACTATCAAAAAACGAAAACCCAATCACCTGCTTCCAACCAACCAACCTATCAGCTTTTCTACCAAATGCTGTCCCTGACGTCACCATTGAAAACAATTGAATTTTCGCATCGCTGGCTCCTCCATGCAACTTCGGTGGACGGACATTGTTTCGGTCATTAGTTTAACGTCCTCGCATGTACCTACTAATATTGTGACCCGCATACTTTACCCGTATTCCTGCGGTTCACTTTCGTCCATTAAATGGAATAGTTACGGCCCTTCCGCGTTTTATCTCGGAACTGCGTACGAAATTACACCAAATGTCGGCGATAAATTTTGTAAATATGCCAGAGTATAATAACTTCATAACAGTCGATTTGAACGGATTTAGCTTTAGGAGTTGTTTTTGTTGCCGGCAAATGTTACGAGTAGCTGGAATTGTTTTTCTATTTATAAGGTAAGCAGAAAAACTCTAGTCAAAAGGCACAAACGATAACAACAATGTACTCTAACAATTAGGTAGAAAAATCAACAAGCTAATTTGCACTCTATACCGTCTTAACAATGCCCAATCAAGCTTGCAGCCCTTGCTGGCTAAATGGGCAGAATATAAATAATATAATTTTTTTACGGTTGAAGCCCTTTGTAGGAATTGTAGGTATAAATAAAATCAAGCTTAATTCTGAAGGATATAAAAAATAAAGCTGCCTTTATCACTGCGTTCTATTAGACAAAGACATCAATGAATACTTCGATTTGTCAACCAAACCCTCTAGAATTGGGTACAACGTGTGTCTACATAATAAGGGCATTACTTATAAAGCCTGCGTAAAATTAACCATTGCTTAAAGTTTTTCGTCTTGTATTCGCACGGGCCACTTCACGTAATGGGTTAATTACACGTAACGAGTTCAGTGGCGAGACAGTGTCCTCAGCCAAGTACTCGTCTGGTATAAACAAACATTTTGACGAGGCCAGTCAGTCACTAGAACCACAATTTGTTCGCTCGGCCGAGTGTGCCTATTTACTGTCTCGCCATTGTACTCGTTACGTGCAATGAGCTCATCAGTGAGAAGATATAGCATTTTAAACAGTGGCTAACTTTACGCAGTGTTGATCTTTTTAATTTTTGATTTATAAGTAAGACCTTAAAGTTTTAATATTTCGTTGTTCCAACAGCACGAGGTAAAGCGCGAGGTCCGCGAGAGCTCCTCGTACGTCGTCCGCGACTCCTCGTACAGCAGTGTGGAGGAGAAGAACCAACAACAGCAGTCTTTTTTATCCAATAGGCCCCCCCGCGACCCTACCGGGGGGGCCCGCACTGAGACGGACGCAGTACACGGACGTTTCAGGTACCCACGAGTTATCTATCTGACATACTACTGATAGGAGTAATTTTTGTATGTACACCGTTATAAAGAAGAGGTATGCTAAACTGTAAAGCTCATAGTTGTCATTACGAGTAATATGAACAATTTGACTATGGAATCAACCCTAATATCGCGTAAAAATTCAGCTGTTACATTTTGTAGAGATGATATTTTTGAAAAAAAAGTTGTTCACCAACATTACCACTGGTTTTACAAACACGAATGGTTTTATAGGTAGTGTTGTTTCATTGCTAACGCTCTGAAAGACAATCAGTTTAAACATAATTATTTTTACAAAAAAACAAAAACCTACTTCAGACCGACTATTGAGTTAGGTATTCATCTATTTGTCGCGCACGTACTTAATGGAAATTTAAGACTTATATGGTTTTCTCATGGATACCATTATCAGAACTGGACTAAATTGAAATGGGACCAAATGGGAAGCGTCAGCTTTCTAATAAAAAAAGAATCATCAAAATCGATTCACCCAGTTAAAAGTTATGAGGTACTTAACAAACATAAAAAAATTAAAAATAAGAATAAAAAAACATACAGTCGAATTGATAACCTCCTCCTTTTTTGAAGTCGTAAAAATAGTCGTTTACAAAAAATAAATACAGCATACGAGTATTAAGGATACTAGAGTATCCACAAATGCGCGAGTGATTAGGATGATTGATACATTTTTTTACTATTGCAGCAAAATGTTTTATTTTTATTTTACTAGTTTACGAATGAAAGTAACAGTTATTCCACCGCCAAGCAGTAATGTGCAAACATTACTGTGTTCCGGTTGGAAGGGCATTGTTTCCAGTGAAATTACAGGGCAATTGGGAGATGAAACAACTTATATCTCAGGGTGACGAGCGCAGTGCTGTGCCGCGCAGGATTTTGAATTCTGCGAGTTCAAAATTCTGGGTGACGCAGACCTGTTATGGGCAAACGTGACGTTTAACATCAGGCGAGCGATTTGCTCGTCTCGTCACTCAATTACATAAAAAAAAAAAAAAAAAAAAAAAAAAAACAGTTTCATGCAATTTTATCTAAGTAGGTGAGACACCCGAATAAATTTACATTGGAATTTAATCGACGCTGCCTCCAAATAGGTATGCTACTCAAGAATACATGTACTTACATACACAAGTTCAACTAATCTAGCTGTGCCCCGCGGTTTTACACACGCAGTGATACAAGAACATTATTTTTACATAACAAAAAACAAAAACCGACTTCAAAAGACCGACTATTGAGTTATTCATCTATTTGTCGCGCACGTACTTAATGCAAATTTAAGACTTATATAGTTTTCTCATGGATACCATTATCAGAACTGGACTAAATTGAAATGGGTCCAAATGGGAAGCGTCAGCTTTCTAATAAAAAAAGAATCGTCAAAATCGATTCACCCAGTCAAAAGTTATGAGGTAACAAACATTGAAAAAAAACATACAGTCGAATTGATAACCTCCTCCTTTTTGAAGTCGGTTAAAAAATGATGATGATGATGGTAAATATTTGGTAGCATATTGTGTTGGTAGCTGGGCATAAGCTATGTTTATTCCTCATTATTCCATTTTTTATCAAAATTGGTTTAGTAGTTACTGAGATGTATGGCAAACATTCACATACAGACATACACACACAAACTTTCGCATTTACAATATTAGTATATTATTATCTCAATGAACTAAACGCTTCATTCATTCACAACAATAGTACAACGATAGGTACTCGAGTTATTCACTGTTTAATGCAATTTAAAAGGAAAATGTTTAAAATGATTACAATATTCAATAAACGACCGCGCAATTTCCTGCAAATAAGCATCAAAGTGTTAGTGACATTTTCTATTCCGAGACTTGTGGAAGAAAATGGCGTTTAACAGTGCTTCGGACATCAGCCACTTTCATACAACTAAACATATCTAAAGCTATGTGCTTGTCTGATTTTCATGAGACTCGGTATCCGGTATACCTACGAGTTATAGGTGTTGTGTGTGAATTTTAGTTACTACTAAGCCGGTTTTGATAAAATTTAGAATAGGGATAAGTTATGCTTTGTATTATCACATACAATTTTTTTTCTCCTTTTTATCATCATCACGCGGGAAAAATCATGGTGCACAGCTAGTGTAAAAATAAATTGGCAAATGGATTATGTTTTATTTTTTGTTTATTAAAAATTACGAAATTTTTTCTAAATTTACAGTTAAAAATACTTATGGCACATGTATGAAAATTACTGATGTCCGGGGTGCTGTTAAAATGTATTTAGTGAGAAGGAAAGTAATGCTCATTTCATTATTTTGTTGCAGACCAATGCTAAGGGATAACAATAGAGGTGCCAAAGGTATTCTCGTAAAACCAACGTTTAAGACGACTCTTGGAAAACCTGTTGAGTTTATAGGTGAGGACAATGTTAATGTGCTTACCATTGAGCTATTTTGTGCTACGTCCTAGAGATGATGGAGTACTGCAATACTAGTACTGTATTTAATAGTGGCACTTATGCCACATATTAAGCAATGACTCGCCAAAAAAATAATTGAAAATCATAAATACGGGGTGTCTCGTGGCACCCCAGTATATTTATGCGGATAATACAACAGTTTACATCATGTACAGTGCAAGTGCAACTAAGTAAAGCTTAGTGAGGAACCAAATTCAAAATTAACATTGCGCAATGGTCACAACTCCAGTGCCTTACTATACAGTAGCTTAATGGTTTTCACACACGAATTTACTACATTATTTACATTCTGATTTATGTCTCTTTGCATAATATGAAAATTATATAATCTGTTTATTTTCCTGATATTTCCATGTTTAGACGGAAATTAAACAATACTTGTATTAAATCCTAGAACGAATTCTAACTACCTATGCTGAAGTACAAGCCTGCCGCTTTTGCATTAGATTATACATCTACAGTAGATACCAACAAACTACTATTCAAATATAATATATGTTATGGACATCTAGGACTTAACAAAAAGATTAGTACTTAGGCACTCTGTTCTACTTCTTCTTTGAGACCTCAACTCCATTTGGTAATGCAGCTTCTTACCGCCAACTCTATGTCTGTAATGCTGCATGATCTGTAATATATCCACCTGTTCGACAGTGGACGGCAGCTCAGCAGGTCCAGGACATTTAGAGCTAGAGGTGTCGGGAGGGAACGGAGCGCTGGTGCCGAGTTCGGTGCGGTCGCTGGGTGGTCACCGCTACGCAGCGGCGTTCGTGCCAAAAGTACTGCGACCCCACACTGTGCGAGTCACTTTCAATGGAGAACATGTGCCAGGTTAGTCCTAGTCTCAGTAAGCCCGGATAATTCTGGAGGGGACGGAGCGCTGGTGCCGAGCAGTGCGGTCGCTGCGGCGTTCGTGCAAAAAGTACTGTGACCGCATTTTGTGAGAGACACTTTCGATGGAGAACATAAACCATGTGAGTTCTAGATCTATGAGTAGAATGAGTTCTTAAAGGGCTACATAGGAACTGAAGTACCTACAAAATTTGGGCATTTTGGCAATTTTGACCACAGACAAAAAGTAATAGCAATGCGTCACAGTGTTTTAAAGTATTTTTAGGACCAAATTACATTTGTTAATGGTTTTAGTAATGATATAATTGTTTCTAATGTTCGTTGATTGCTAGAATTTCTACGCGCAGCTTTCCACAGTCACAAATTACAAAGTAATAACTTCTGCTATGTCGTCACAAATCAAATTCACAGCTCCCCGCCAAGATTGTTTTCGTGTGTAGTTTTCAAAAACCCGCACCGCGACATCATTACTCGTTTTGCGACAGCGCTCGCTCGCTGCATCCACAAATTGTATGTGATTGTACAACAAAGAACAAAGCAACAAAGACAGCAGACGTTGCTTTCAATGAAGAGACCATATCGTACTCTGCTTCTACTAGCAAATCACAATTTACATTTTCCATCTTCACTTGAAAGTCTTGAAACATACCGCTTGGAATTAACGTTATATATCTGGAGCATTTCTTACAAGAACACATTAAGCGTCTATTCTTACAACGGAATTAAGGCCTTTTCAGATTAAGCTATAATAAGTAGGTATATTGCATCAACATGCTAATTATTATCAGCGCTTGCAGAAGACCACCAAGCCTTTAAATTACTCCATCGACAAGAGCAACGCTCTTATGTTAAATATTGAATGATTGACGCTAATTATTATAAATGCAAAGGTTTGCGAGGGTTAGGTAAGGATTAAGGAATAATATGTAATACATATTGTACATATCTGTATGTGTTTGTTACTTATACAAGCAGAAACAGCATCTGATTTGAGTTCGATTTCGAATTTGGATGACTTTTGTTAAAGTTGAAGTAGTCAACAGTGAACATAGCTGATACCCTGGATTAACACAGGCTAAAGTAACCTGTGATAAAAAGTTGATCAGTTAAAAAACTAACTGTTTTAGAAAAGTGATTGAAACCTTGGGGCGCAGCTAATCGTTTCGTAGTTACTCCTGACTCAAAATGATGTAGTACGGCGAATCGCCAAATGAGAACCTTTCCGTATAAATACAAGATGCTGATTGAGAATCAAAATATATGCAAACTTGGACTTAGTGATATAAGGTTAAAAATGCAAGCTATGCAGCGACGCTCAAGTTGACTACTGCAAAGTAAGCCATAAAACCCATGTATCGCACCATTGTTTCTTAGCTTTTACTCTGGCATTGTGACTTATTATAGCGTAGTCTGTAAAGACTTGAAATGCCGAGCGAGACGTCTATTTTTAGACCTGCCGGGAAGCTTAGCAACCTACTCCCGATTGCGTTTTATTTATAACTAGGTAGCTTTTGTTTAGGACAAATTTAAAAGCCATTTAAGTTATCTACCTGAATAAGTTATAATAGACTTGGTTTTATCAGTTATCCAAGTTTGGAGATGAAAATAGCCAAAGTTCCTACATTTTATAAATTTAGAAAGATAAATCTTTTTATACTTATTATTTTTTAGGTTATATTTAAAGTATCACAGATATGATTTATTGATGAAATGATGATAGAAGTCATTGATTTCTAACAAAATTAAAATTAAAATCGCTTTCCTAATTCAGGGTTGTTCAGGAAAAAAGGATTAGTACTGTGCAGTAAAAGTGGTTCAGGATTGGGTTCTGAACACATATTTTTGGCTAAGTAGGTATACTCCCTAAGTTAGGAAAGGATTCGAATAAATAAACCAAGAAAGAAATGAAGTAATAAAATTGAGAACAATAAAACTCAGTGAAACGCGTGTAAAATTAAACAGGTACCTACAAGAACAAAGGTGAACCCCGTTCTTTTTCATTTTGAAACAAAATAACGAGGGAGTTTTTCCGAGAAATATGACGTTTAAATTGCTCTCTTCTTCTAATTTGAAATCAGCATCCTGCGCTCGGCTTCTATCTCAGCTCGTAAAATTGGTACAAATACAAAGTTATATTGTCAGCCCGTTCACAACGTGCCGTGTATCTCTTTGTTAAGAGGCCATCCATAAATTAAGTCACACTTATAGGGGGAGGGAGGGTCGATGAAGTGTGACATTGTATGACAAGGGGTAGGACGTTCTTAAGTTTTGTGAGGTTACATTTCAAAATCTGATAAGCAAGTGTTAAAATGAGCTTTTTTTAAAAAAAAAAAATATTTTTTAATCCTTTATAGATTTTTAATGGCGACGTCACACTAGCGAGATGGGAGTCTCACAAACGTGACCAACTGTGACAAAGGCAGGGGAGAGGGGTCAAAAAATCATTAAATTAGTGTGAAATAATTTATGGATGGCCCCTAACTGAGGAAAATATTTTATTAGTAGCTGTTAGCCGCGACTTCGTTTGTGTGGACGTAATATTGTGCTATCTGTGGGCGTCAAGTTATTTTTGATTATTTTTCAGTAGTTCATGACATATAGATTTATTTATTCCATTAACCTAGTCTTGGGCTCTTCGTCACTACCCTGATTGTGTACAAAAATCGCGTAACTATTATTTTAACTTTAGTTGTAAATTTTCTTATCCGTTTATAAGTTTATAACTGTTTGTACTATCTTTCTTTAACGATTATTTTAAAGTTTTATATTAAAAAAGTATTTATTGCCGTTAGCCGTATATAGTAGGTTTTTGTCTTATTTTATTAAAGACCTATTTGGCCGTGAAAATTTAGGAACAGACAGAAACACTTTTGTATTTATGATACTAGTATGAATTCCTAGAATATACTATTCCTGTCCAACGTGTGTTCCTGTAATTCGCCCTTTGTTCATATTTCGACGGAAAACTGTTGAAAAAGCTTAATTGTGTTTAACATGTAGTGAACTAGCCTGCTGCTCTCATATTTGATTTCACAAAACAACGCAAATGACTGATATTCACTTTATTTGAGCAGTTTTTTGATATTAACTGTGTACATCGTCAGTTCCAGGCATTTATCTTATAGACGTATGAAATATAGACAGGTTTAAAGTACTATATGATAGTTCTGTGAAATCCAACGCTTTTCACCGAGTCACAGTTTAGTTTGACTATTTTCTGTACGGGCGTACATTGTCCGCTGTTCCTTGCATCTCTCTGTCCTAGAAAGTCCATTGTGATGTGTCGCCACGGGGCGTATAATTCGTCTTGATTGCACAGAATGGAAAGAAAACCCATTTACTCAGCCTGGCAGTGCGTTGTCATGAAAGCGACAACACCCTATATTCACGAAGCTGCTTTCCCATTTCTAATTTTAATTATAAACGTCTACTGAATCGGCCATAAATTCCAACTGTTGTTTTTATTGATATTGTGGTATAGAAATCACCTTAACACTTTAGACCGGCTATGCTCAAACTTATAGCAACGGAACTTTTTCAGAAAACTAAATATTTGACGGAGCCCTAAAATTTTCGAAAACTGGTTTTGTGAATTCTTTATCTACACTAAAATATTATAAAGAGCAAAGATTTGTATTTTGCATGTTTGTAACAAATAAACTCAACTGAACCGATTTAAAAAATCTTTCACCAATATAAAGCTACGTCATTAGCGAGGAACATAGACTAACATATATTTCATACTCGTTCGAAGCTGGGGCAAGTCGCTGGTTGATAATAATAATTATAATTACTTGACATTAATAATTTCGTCGTTGAATGTTTAAATAGATTTACTTTGCGCAGTAACATTGTTTGTATTTTTAGTTTTTTTTTTATTATAGCCAATGTTTTACCAAGGCCCCCCCCACAGAAGTCTAGAAGTCTCGAAAAGTCAGAATTAGGGATTCACGAAACACACTTTGAATGTGCTTTAGACTGGTTTTATTGCGAACATTGATTGTAAGTAGGTACCTGGCAGACAGGTGTCTTGTTTCGCAGAAAACGAACGAAGTGATTTTTGTAGGAATGTTATGACTCGTTACTTTTAAATATTTTACATAACTTTGTGGGTGTCCGCTTACCGATGTGAATCGTTTTATGTAAAAGTCCGGTTTATGTAAACTAATTAGCATTGCAAAAATTTGCACCGATTCATTCATCTACGAGTATTTAATGTTTTCAAAATCTCAAAAAGTTAATGCAATGCTCTCTTGAAGATGCGACGCGAACTCCACTACACTAATAAAACCAATTACAGCTAAAAGTAAACTTAAACTTCAGATCAATAACTTTAATAAATGTTGGGAAATTCAAGCAAAAAATATTAACAAAGACAAACTACGAAACACATACGTGTTTACTTATTAAGCATTGTCATGGCTTTAAACCTGTAGTCGGACACGTAAATAATATCTGATGATGGCTATACACTATACAGGGTTATAAAGAAAAAGAATGCTAAACTGCAAAATGCTCATTGTATTCATCATTATAAACAACTTTTACTATGGGATCAACCTAGAAATTGCGAAAAAAATCAGCTGTTCCATACGTCACATTTTCTACATCATACAATTTTCAATAGAACAGCTGATTCTTTTCGCAAATTCCATTTAGGTTCTGTAGTGAAAGTTGTTCATAATGATGAGTACTATGAACCCTCTTCGGCTTAGCAGACCATTTCTTCATAACCCTGTATTACTTTTGGTCTAAAAATGAATCTGAGTGTACCTATTACTTGTATAAAAGCGCACACCCAGCCACAGAGTCATTAAGTAAGGTTACTTCGCGTTTTCCTTTCTTCTTTAACCAGTATGAATGACTAAACCGTCTGGCCGACCGTCTAGAAACGGTGAAAGGCTTTGTGCAGGCCAAAGGCCTTCTAGGAATATACTACACAACTTTATTATTATTTATTATTTATTTGGTACTGTATTGACACTGGTGATTTTTAAAGTAATTTCTAATGCGGTTGACGTATGTTTAAATAGTTATATGTAGATTATATCTAACAACTCAACCGCCCAGCACAATGTTGTTGCAAACCTAGCTGCGTCCCACAGTTTTGACCGAGCGGTGAAAAATGGTGGTGATGATGATGATAATGAAAAGTAACCAATGTGTTTACACAAAGTACAAACTATGTCTATTCCAAATTTAGTCCATTTCCATCCAGGCATTACAGCGTGAAGGAGTTACAAACATATAGACATACTTGGACATACTTTCGCAATATAAGTGTGATGTGTGGCATCCCTATTTTAGTTTGAGTTTAGATTAGCTATCTTCGTTCACCGGTAATCGAGATTAGATAGCTTGTAGTCAAACACCTAGCCTGTCGAACTAGATTGTTTAACACAACCATTATATTTCCAACTACAATCCAGTAGGATTAACGAGTAGAAGTTCCATATTTTTTATTTATTTGTTTTTTTTTGTAGTGGTAGGGCTCTTTTGCAGAGCCCGCCTGGGGAAGTACCACACCTTTGCCAGTTATTCCACCGCCAAGCAGTAATGTGCAAACATTACTGTGTTCCGGTTGGAAGGGCATTGTTTCCAGTGTAATTACAGGGCAAATGGGAGATTAAACGACTTAAATCTCAGGGTGACGAGCGCAGTGCTGTGCCGCGCAGGGTCTTGAATTCTGCGAGTTCAAAATTCTGGGTGGCGCAGACCTGTTATGGGCAAACGTGACGTTTAACATCAGGCGAGCGATTTGCTCGTCTCGTCACTCAATTACATAAAAAAAAAAAATAAAAAAAAAAAAATTATAGAATAGGAATTCTATTAATATTTTAAAAGTCAGTTTGCCTACTAAGTATTCTATTAATTCAAAGTTTGTGTATTTGGATATTCTTCTATAACTTCTTCATGCTGAACAGACTTTTCAGTGATGAAAAATCTATAGTCGATGATGATGGGTGAAACCGCATGCCAAAGCTATTCGAAGTAAATTGGTAGAAATTTGATTCTATACCTACGAGTAAAATCATGTGACCGCAAAATTGCTTTTACATGTGACGAAATGACACTAAGTAGTTAGACATGCTTACAATTGAGTACGAGTGTTTCCCAAAACATTTTGAAATGGTCCACGTGCCTACGTAGCTATGTTTCGTAACCCTAAAACGTAAAGGCTGTAAACCTCCGAACCTTTTTACCTTATTGCCATTCCACTGCTCTCATTTCAACTTCATGAGCTTAGCCTAATACCAATATTGAAAAAACGCGGGACTATACAAAGAATAGCTTATTTACTCCGAGGTAAAGTAGGCTTTCGTGAGACCATAACTTGAAGTGCGGTTTAAACGTTCAATCAGAGAACACACTACTTAAAAAGAAATTTCTCCCAAAAAATACGCCTTGGGAATTATCAACAGTTGACCTACTTTTGTAATTAAGTGTAATGGGATGGTATGCGGTGGAAAAATATTTTTTGTGCTCGCTTCGTAAGTAATATTCTTATTCTACGAAGATTTTTAGTATTTTTATAGTTGATATTTTTATTTTAATGAAACGTTGTTCTTGTAAATCAACGTTCAATGAATATCTTAGTATCTGAGTGTTAAGGCCTAGAAAAAATCGTACTTTGGTTTCTCTAGACTTATCTACTTACACGGTTAGGTTACGTAAACTTGAATGTTTTTGTAAAAACAGTATTTAAAAATAGATTTACCATACCTAAGCCTAAAAAGGGAAATATCGAATAGACACATGAAGTCATGTGGGTGTAGTTTAATGCATAGTCAAAATGTACTCAACGTGACTAACCAGCCGCTTTTGCTACCAGTACAAGTAGGCTCTCGAATTCCGCGCCGCCATTTTGAATACCGCGCTGACGTCACGCAGGTGGGCGCGGGGCCTGCGCCAGCGCAGCTCCACTGACATTCGCGTCGCGCTCGCGTCCGACCGAGGCTCTGCCTCATCACTTACAAAAATGCAGTTTCGTCGCGTATTCTTCCGCATATGCTCCCAATATTGATACACGTAACACAGTGTCTCTCTGATCTTTACTCTTGTTCAAGAACAGTTGAGCATCGCCACGGCTCGTTACATGGTGTAGTGATATCTGAAAGTGTTGTGATTTCTTTTCCTCTGTTTAGAGTGTCCTAGATAGCTGACGGTGTTGGGACGCGAGTCTCTGGAGGCCGATTCGCCCTCGATAAGTGAGTGTATTTGCATGCATTGTATTGCTACATCCGTAAACTTGTCGGCTGTAGGTAAAGAGCCTTAATTATGTGGGCGAGACACGTCATTGGCGAAGCCTTTTTGGTCGCGCTTGTTTTATTTGTCAAGAACTCTAAGCGGTTATAGCTCTCATATAATGAGGATTTGTATGCTAATGATCCGTTTTCTATAATATACAGATTAACATTTCCATATTCTATTATATTCAATCCGTTTGAAACCCATTTAGTTCACACATATATTTTGATTGCAATTTATAAAAAATACAATTACGAAACAAATGACCCACATTATTGAAT
This sequence comes from Alcis repandata, assembly GCA_949125135.1. Lineage (NCBI taxonomy): Eukaryota > Metazoa > Arthropoda > Insecta > Lepidoptera > Geometridae > Alcis > Alcis repandata. Next base: position 7,718,947 of record OX421222.1, read on the forward strand.
ATTGTATCACATCAAGTAATGTGGTAATTAAGTTTATTGATCAGTTAATTTTAGGCCAGTTGCATATTAGAAATACCTAAGCACCTACTTGCTTATCCTTAAAGACTTCCACACCATACACAAACCCATACATGATCGATAAATAGAGAGATTAAACAACAATAGGTCACGATGTACCTGTAAATGAAGTACTAACACAAATGTATGGACATCCTGGTTCTAGGCTATAGTTTTGCACGACTGCCCTCATACAAGCCGTGCGTTGAACTCTTTTGTAAGGGCCGCTTCTCACGCACACCCTCTTTCTCGTCCGACTTCGACAAAACAAATAGGACCCTAAAACTATGTGGGTTAATGGTTTTTATTGAATATTAAAGATCTGGACCGATCAGATAACGGATATTGTAAGGTTTTTATGGAACCCATCACACACAAACGATCATCGAGCCGTTTGGAACCAAACAACAATATAGCGTGACTGGCGGAAGATTGATGCAAAAACTTCGCGTAACAAACTGATAATTATCACATTCTATAGTTTTACGTAGCTATAATCAATACCTACCAGGATAATAATGGTCTGCAGTCTTATTCAGCTATCCGAACATTGAATGTAATATATTCGACGATTCTTTCGGAAAGAACATGTTAAATCTTTCCGAGATTTGACATATAAATTTTATTCCAATTCTTTCCGAAGGTGGAAAAACTTTTCGAAGATAATCAGCCTGCAGATCCGTAGTGAAATTCATCTACTCAATGCACTTAATAAAATACCTAATAAGTATGTAGGTACAAAAGATATATGTAAGAGCTGACGGGGTCCTTCAGGTTTAGCGGCATTTTTGAATCGAATAACAAAAGGTGTGTATTGATTCAAATCATAATTATGTCCATCTCTAGATCTACCATTTTTAAGTTAATAACTCACCACCCCACACTAGCCATAAGGCTCGACCAAGAGTACAAAAAAGTAGCATTAGACAACTTAATTTGGTATTTAAAAACATAAGTACTTAATCTTCCTTCTTTTGCTGTCGGGTAAAAAACTAACCTTTGTTGTCTATTGCACTATATTACACACATACGTAATTCTAACACTCTTTTGAGTTGATTTTCCTATCTGTCTATATTGTCTGCCACTGTCACCCATTAAACCAGTGGCTTGGTGAAAATTCACATTAGATAACTTCACATGGCATATTTGTATACAGTGAAAGCACCCAACCATTGTAAATGGTATTTACTTGCATAAGTAAAATATACCGAAATAGTACGTATGTGTGAACTACTATCACTTTCTTATTGCATAATCTCTGTGACCAGAAGACGGAACGCAAGTGTTTAATGACCGGCAAAGTTAGTGTCTCGAAAAGGAAATTATGTAAACGCAAACAAAAATATTAAACGACAACGGAAGATAAGAAATCTTACTGCGAACCAGGAGTAAAAAGTCCTTAGTCCGTTAAAAAGATAAAAACTTTTTCAACTAGCTTTTTTTGTTCACTTGCTCGTTCACATCCTTTGCGAAGACGTTTATCGAAAGACATCCAAACTGCACAGTGGATGTATGGAACTCTGTCTTTAAAACGTGTCTTTAAAATTAAGATTAAGATAAGTATATTTGTTTTTGTTTGGATTAAAATTTTACTAAATATGTCAAAGGTTAACATCGATATAAGTAAGTTTCATCGCCGTCAAAAATCGAAATGCTCACATCTAAATTTGTTCAAAACGACACTGGTCATTCTAGTTACATAATAATTCCAAAGATTTCTGCTCATTCATGGAATAAATTATGGTTAAATTAGGTTACGCAAGCAGCCACACGACTTCACAAAAGCGAACAGAAGAAAGTATACTTAGCTACATTTTCTTTGACCGGATGTGACTTAACTTACAATTTCTTTAACTTTTTCTTTTATTGGGAATAGAACGTTTGGTCATCAACTTACCAGATAGATTACTAATTGAACAGTAGGTAACTCAATCTCTGTAGTCGAGGGTAATATAACCAATTGAGCCTCAGGCTGTTGAGGAATTAAAACACCTATTGTTCAAGGTTTATATAAATAACTATCTACCAGTTGCCTTGGCTGGATTGGTCGTACCCAGACCTTAACAAGTTCTAGTACGAAAACGTGACGAATTTTAAAAATTCTTTGATAGGCTTGCGTTTGATGATAAGCAATTATCTCGCCTGATGATAAGCAATGATGTGTTCTAGGATAGGTTAAGCACGCTTGCCTAGAAACTAGAAACAGATTCACTCGCGACTTGATGTCACCCAAATCATATCTTTTTTTTTTTTTTTTACTTCGAACTAGGCATGCGTTTGACTGCAATCTCACCTGATGGGAAGTGACGATGTGGTCGAAGATGTAGCACGCTTGCCTAGGAAAAACCTATTCACTCTATTTTTGAACATTGTACTTTCTAGGAAAAACAGACGCGGGCAGTGAGTTCCATACCTCTGCCGTTCGGATTAAAAAAGACGAATGAAAACGCTTAGTACGGTTACAAGGAATAGGAAAACATCTATAGGAAAACATTTCGTTTCGCGCAATAAAAACGGAATGAAAACGTTTCGTGCCGTACGTTAATTATAAGCTTGAAGGCTTTAGTTGACGGACCTATTTTTTTAAAGCATTGATGCCCTTGTCTAATAGCTTGCAATGATAAAGACATATATTTTTAGCTAATTTAGATCTGTCAAATAATGCCTTCAAATAGCCCAATATCTTCCTTTCCTAGCCGGTTTCGGCCACAACGACTTCTGGTCACTGTTAAATTAAGACCTTGGACATAAAATACCTCCGACATTTCTCTCGAGTGTCAGGTTGCTGCACCATGCAGATATCATGTGGCGACCGCAGCCGCTCCCATGCCCGTCCTCGTTCCCTAGATCCAATTGTAACTCGAGCTCGAATTATACTCACTAACAAGTATCTTACTGCTTGGCCTATACGAGATAAAAACACTGCGGTAAAGTTAAGGTTCTGGTTTATTCAACAGTTCTATTTGCGAAAGCCGAGTTAAAAAGTTATTCAAATTATTTGAATAGTGAAAAGGCTTGTTGTGTTTCATTATTGAATATCAATAATTAATAATGTGCTTAGCTGTTCAGTAACTTTAATAAAAACCCAACGTTCTATTCAATATAATAAATTGAAAAATTCACCTTGTTGTAAAATGCAAAATGTAAATTTCCTTGCTGTAAATGTTGGATGCGTGAATTCAGAGCGATATTAAAATCGTTGACATGTATGGGCTCCATCCTCCATTTATATAATTATTTTCTCAGAATCAAATAACTCTCAGGTTCTAAAAGATGCACGTTTTAAAGTAAAAAATATTGACGTATGTTACGTAGATATCAAAGATTGATTAATACCGAATTAACTATTTCCTAGTTAACAAGGAAATCCAGTTCTTCTTATTTCATAATCTCTTTCTAATGTGATTGGGAGCTCAAATTGAAAGCGAAATCATTTTCTCGTTCACACGTCTCCAAGCTGCATGATGTCTATACATAAGTGTGGATTTCCTGCAATTTACATTAGCTACGTTGAAAGTGTACCAAAAGTAGGCAACACGACACCTGTCCGGACCAGGTTAAACTGCATAGCCTCAACTTTCGAAACAGCAGAGAAAAACAAGTTTTTGATGTGCCTTATTCCCTTCAACTCGACGTTCTTAGTAATTAAAATAACTCAAACGGTTAAACTTTGGTTCAGCAGATTTACATTTTAACTTGTATATAAATGTTTTAGCTGTACCGTTTCTTGTACTTTAAGACTGTACTTACATTCTTGCTAACGCTCAAGCGTATTGTTGTGCTTATAGTTTCGTACTTGTATATTTATCTTCTAAGTCATTTACAAACCGACATCATTCGGATACCACGCATTCCAATGCAAATATCGATAAATTATGAAGTTGTTTGCGCACATCATTAACATAATGAACTGTCTACTCGCATAATTTACGTAATTATTTAGCTCAAACGGTCAACAATGTTTTGCAATAAGGAATCGACGGATCTGACCGAGATGCAGTCATTTCCAGCTAGAATGCAGTTAGAGCTGACCTGGCTAGAATAAAAGTAGAACTCGATCCGACAAAAATTCTTGAAGTCTAAGTTAAGAACTAAATTCTTCTTAACTAAGGACAATTATACAAGTTTATTAGGAAAGGGTATGCTAAGCTGAAAAGAGATCATGGTATTCATCATTATAAACAACTTTTACAATGGGACCGACTCGGAATTCGCGAAAAAAAATCAGCTGCTCCATACACGTTGTCGAGTGTTATTGACTTTTTTCAATGGAACAGCTGGTTTATTTTCGCAAATTCCGGGTTTGTCCCGTAATAAAAGTTGTTCATAATGAAGAGTGCTATGAGCCTTTTTCGGCTTAGCATACTAGACAAAAATAACTAGATAAAAATAAAGCAAAAACTTTCTTGACACATTTCCTTGATTTTGCATTGACGGAATATCAACACAATTACCATAATCTGATTTAAGATCATAGGCTCGATTAAAACTTGGCAGTCAGGTAGATACTTACCAAGTAACCCATTATTAGTTAGAGTAGCGATCCGGACTTATCGGAGGCTGAATAGCAGCCAAGCCAATGGGACCGGTCGCAATTCAAAGACAACGGGGTTGCCCGCATTCTGTCTACAATAGGGATGTTGTACCTCATCCAACGCCAACTGGATGAACAGGTACCAATAACGCCAAAGTAGAAAAAATCCGCAGCACCATTTTGTTACGGTATGAGAATAAACGACTACACTAAATGACACGTCAACAAGAACATTATTTTTACAAAACAAAAAACAAAAACCGACTTCAAAAGACCGACTGTTGAGTTATTCATCTATTTGTCGCGCACGTACTCGTACTTAATGCAAATTTAAGACTTATATAGTTTTCTCATGGATACCATTATCAGAACTGGACTAAATTGAAATGGGACCAAATGGGAAGCGTCAGCTTTCTAATAAAAAAAAATCATCAAAATCGATTCACCCAGTCAAAAGTTATGAGGTAACAAACATAAAAAAAAAAAAAAAAAAAAAAAAACATACAGTCGAATTGATAACCTCCTCCTTGTTTGAAGTCGGTTAAAAAGACATAATAAAACATAAAATATAGATACTTAGCCTGAATCTATCAGTTTGTTTCAGTTCGTCGGGTATCTTTCACGGCTGTTCGACTGCATTACGAGTATCATACCTTTTCAGTTGACATTCGAGTGTTGTGACACGCTTCGGGCGCTCAGCCAATATCAAGCCAAAACTCGCCTCGGACATTATTAAAATTTAGGCTATAAGTCAAACAGTCATGCTTTTATCAGCCAAAATTTATTTCGAATACTCATATATCGTTAATTATTTACCTTTTAATTTATGTAGATCGATGACAAGAACAATGACTTAATTAATTATTTCGAGAAAATATTATCTCTAGAGAGGAATAACGTAATAAAATGAAATTGTAGAAGCTTGTATATTCTGAACTCTTAAGCAAAGAGCTGAAAATGCATTTGATAATTAATAGACATGCAGCGACGCAGAAATAAATACTATTGAGTGGTATACTTAGCTCCTTGGTAGTTATAAAAAAAAAACTCCTAAACTCTGGCTAGTTTTTATTTTAAGCACACAATTTAAAACATAAAATAAACCAACGATTATCTATTAGAAAGCATTCATTTCTAACAGGAAAATTTTATTACATTATTTCCGCATATCCTGTCGTAAATTGGATACTTACTTACAAAGTGAAATTGACTTTAATGACGCGAATTAGCGTCTATATTACAACGGTTACATAATTTGTGCAGTCTTTTCATAAGAAGGTAAAGGAGGTCACCAGACAGGGAGCGGTGCGGGTGAGACAATACCGAATTGTTACAATTACAATACCCAATCTACTGCGTTTAGGTAAATGGGAGAGGCACGCAATTAGAGTATTGTCACGTTATGGTACAATAGTACGATACGTTATGGTACACCAGTTCGGTTGTTGTTCCTTATAATCTGGGATCGTCCATGTTTGAACAATGTGTTGTGTCATGTTCAAAACTGTACCCCAAATTATCGAGAGCGGAGACTGACTGAACCATTTTCCACTAAAGTAAATTCTATGTGCAATGTTCAGTGTATGTTCATTGTGTATTTTATTATTTGTTTTGATTAAACTTACTATTTTCGAATACTTAATCTATATATATAAAAATGAAACCCGTTTTCCTTGGTCACGGCCTCACGCGTGAATGGCTGGACCGATTTCACTAATTCTTTTTTTGTTGTATTTGTTATTATTAGGAGAAGGTTCTTACGGAAAAAAATATTAAGAAAATCTCTCAGAAATATTGAAAAACCCTAAAAACAGCCCTTTTATTTTTCCCATACAAACGTTTTCTAACTAAAACGAGCTTTATTGCTATTGTATAAAGTTCATATTGAATTGCAAGCACTCACTGTTGTTTAAGCAATGTAGGTATGTTCCTAACGTCCAAGAGTCAATTTGCACTTTATTACCTCTGTACAAAGTTCAAATTCAATCATATCTATCAAAACAGTGTGCGTTTTATACTGATAATTTTTACTATAAATTGACAAGTTAGCATCAACAAACTACGGTTGCTATAGTTACGCAATAGCATGAGAATAGAGGTTATAACAAAGAGTTCCTATAATTATTCTCAACACCTTTGGTCACGCCATCACGCGTGAACGACTGGACCGATTTCAATTTACTCTACGTTTATCCCAAAGTCTACCCGTGCGAAGCCGGGACGGGCCGCTAGTGAAATATAAAGTACAGTTATCGAATATTTAATTTTTAATTATATTTATTGAAAGTTGCTTAGTGCTTACATCGATCAAAATAAGCTTGTTTAAACTTGCTAGGGTTTAATAAATAAGTTAAATTAATAATAAGGTAATAATATCTTAGAAAAGTTCGCATGAAAAAAGTGGTTTCGTAGAATGTAAATGAGAGGTAAAGTTACTCGCATATGTTTGATGTTCGAGACCTATATAATGTACTGTAAAGCTAAGGATCATGAACATAATAATGATATAATGGTATGTCATAAAACTACATACACCTGCCGACATTGTTTGGGTGGTTATGCAACAGTGAGTTTATTATACAATACTACTCAGGATGATTTGGAAAACAATCATTCCACGTCGCGTATGAGCGATTTAGTGTTTTGATAACAGACTTACTATGTGATACTTGCTACACTATTATCTACACTGATTATTAGGTAACTTTAGAATAGAACATAGCTTTATTGCACACTAAACAAATTACAACAAAAAACTAGTAGAATTACATTCGTTAGTAAAAGGGCGGTCAAATCGCCTAAAGCGATTTCTTCTAAACAACCTTGGGATGGACGGAACTGAGAAGACTTCACTGATTTTTATTGAATTATTTCTTTTATTTTTTTTTGCTAAACCGCTGCTATGTCACAATACCAGTGCAAGGTGTCTCCTTTGTTTTTCCATGCATTTGTAAGTAGTAGGGATACTATAAATGCATGGAAACACATTGGAGGGTAGTTGGGGAGGGCTAGTCAAGACTTATTTCACTTATTTATTCACTGACATAAATAGTGGCAAACCATCAAGTTTTTGCATCCAAGAGAGACGATCGCAATCGAGTATCGCGTAGAGTTTCGAAATGGTTAAGTTCAAAATGTCGAGCGACACTGAACTGCTATGACAAACTTGACACCATCATCAATGCCACAATTGGCAGCTCATTTAGCTTACTGCAAAGTATAAAACCTCTAATCTTATTACTTATTACTACTTACGAACGTACTTATAAATAAATAATTATAGTCAATTGTATTTGTAATTTATACCGTCAGAGCATGTCATCAAAGCTCCATTAATCCTAAAGCAGAAGTCAACCGACCTGGCAATAATTTTATTAGTACGTTTTCATTATCAATAAATCCCGAATAAACGGTTAACCAGCTGTAGGCAGTGGCCAGACAATGGCAAGCCGTGACATCCGCCCTGCGCCGGCATTAGGAAATGCCTGGCGAATCGTCAGGCTATTGGGTAACGTGGCTCGAAATTTACTTTTTGAGCTCCTGAAAATTAAATATTAACTTATTTAAGGCTATCATGTTAAAGGTCATGTTTAAAACTACCTACATTCTCAACAAAATTGATTGTATTCCCAAATATATGCTAACACAAGCTGCGCCCCGCGGTTTCACCCGCGTTTTCCGGGATAAAAAGGAGCCTATGTGTTAATCCAGACCATAAACAACTTTCATTCCATGTAAATATAATACTATACATACGTTCAGCAGTTTTTGCGTGAAAGAGTAACAAACATACATTCTTACAAACTTTCACGTTTAATTTATTTAATAGCATAGTAGGATAAGAAAGAGATGAAGGCAATTTTGTTGCTCCCAGGACTTTAAAAGCTACATAAGTAGTTTGTTTTCAAAGTGAATGAATTTATCCCGTTCAGTTAGATTCATTCCACTCGATGGAATTCATTGTAGAGCTTGTAAAATTCTTCTTTAGTTGTAGTTTTCTCCAAATGTAGTACTGAAACCAAATCGTACCGCATACGATATGCTGGCAATTGATCATATGTACTTTAAACTTCCATGTTTGCACGTCTTTCAAATATTATTTAGGAACGCACGTACACTTCTAATAAGTGTATGCATATTTCAATATTGCAAAATTTCAGCTTGTATGGCTGTAAGGTAAGATGTTTCTGAAGATCATTGCCTACCTATTGTTTACCCGTTCACATAGTTACCAGATGTTTTGAAGTCACCTTGAGATATTCATCTACATCCTACCTCTTTTGTTGCCGCTTATTTCAGTAGGTACTAAATATCTTAACTGTGGGAACTGAGTCTTTGATTGAAAACTATTTTTAAATACGAGATGATTTGTTTTAAATTGTCAAGCTTATAAATCAGAGTGTAATTACTGTACTTACATGTCAACCTAGACACAATTGCATGATAAATAATAGTAATTATAATAATATAATCTACAATAAAAGCATGTTTTAACAACACGTACACAACTGTATGTGACAACATACAGTTATGATTTTGTACAGACAAAACTAACCACCTTTGTCAAGTAAGTAAGTCAATACGATTATTTAACTGAATCTCAACAACTTTTTAATCATAAAGAGAGCGTGCTCTTTTTATCTTTCTAAGATATCTTATACGAGATATTTTAAAGATCCTAAAAGCAAACATTTCGTTAATAGAATCTGATAGAAAGTGTATAGATAGACACCATTGATTAAAAAATTACAAAGATCCTTTTCCCTTGCCTGGAAATGAAAATGCCTAGCTCTCGTATTAAGCAATATTATCCAATATCGAAATAACATACCTAAGCCGGAACAGTATTGGGTCTAACGGCTGGTAGCTTCACAATCGGCGATCACACGTTGCCAACCACCTCGAGCGTAGAGATTTTGCGATACGAAGCTAAAATTAACTTTCATTTTAATAACTTTCGTAACAATAACGGTGTGATCGCGCAAAGTCGCCTTTCGACTTAAAATTTGCTGGCGCATGATGGCTTCCGTTTTTTAACGGCTTCAAAAAAACCTTACCAAATTGCAAGTATGAGATCTCGCTACATTATACTTCAATGGTAACATACAAGTTGGTTTTCTCTAAATCTAAATCTAACTTATTTTCACTTCTCGATCTGCCAAACTGTTTCTTTACTTTACGAAACGATGTGCTGCCAAAAATACTTTTGAAGAGACAGGCTGTTTTTTTTTTATGTAATTGAGTGACGAGACGAGCAAACCGCTCGCCTGATGTTAAACGTCACGTTTGCCCATACCAGGTCAGCGCAGGTCGCAGGTCGCAGGTTAAATAATAGAAAGTCATATTTTTATGAAAAATTACGTGAAACAGGTCGGACCAGGTAGGTCATAGTACCTACATATAGATAACGTAAAGAAAAAATGTTACTGGCAACATTCCGAAGATGCTCTCAAGTAAAAACATTGAGAAAAACATAATAAATGTTTTCAAAAAATAGAGAGTATGAGTTCACAGGAAACTATCGCTTTTGCGGCGTCGGCGCGCGGCGCTCGGTGCTCGCTTTAAATAAAATTGCTTATGCAATTTGCTATTCCTTATAACTGGTCTCTGTTAAAATAAAAATAAGCGCGCTACCCCAGCACACCTTGCTAAATTTTAACTGCATTTGCACCTCGGAAATTTTACTCTAACTTTACACATTCCGTAGAATTAAACAACCGTGGTAATGTAACTGTGTACGAACTAACTATGACTACGAAGCAACTGCGAGTATTCTAGCAATAAAGGTAATAGAAGTCACTTAGGTTGTTCAAAATATGATAAATATAAAGGATGTGTAATCCTAGGCGGGATTGTAAGCGGACTGCGTTTCTTGTAAAATTACAATCAATGAAATCGGTGAATAAAAATCATCGCTAACACTCGCTTACTAACAGGCGCGTTCGCGGTCAATCGCGAACTAAAAAAACTACAACCGGTTTCTGTTTTGTATACCTAGTACCTACATACAATTTACTTGATATTATTATTCCAATTAGAAATTCGCGTAAAACTTGTTTTCAAAATCTCCCTATCATCGCTTCAATCTTCAATTTTATTAATCGAATCAATTATGTATGTAGGTAGAGTTATAAAAATAATAATTTTATCATCAATAAAAGGCGTAAATCCCTAAATTTTCTACTCCATTGAATGGGCAACATTATACCATTCGTTTTGAATTTAAATTTAAAATAAATAAGTATGGTTAATAAATTCCGTAGAAACTTTTCGTTTCCGAGTTTTGATTACGTTTTTGACAGTTATTGAGTGATTTCGTGAGTGTGTTCTATGGAAATAGGTAACAGCTATATATTTTCACCATCATCATATTTATTTAACATGATTTTCCAAAAAGTGCCTCTTATGTAATCATTAGTCACAATAATAATCTATGTGATACACCTAGGTAGTCAGCTTTTCTTATGTATCTACTTAGGTTTTATTTTGACAGCCAGACCTCAGTACTCATCGATTTAACAAAGTCGCAATCCTGAAATCACGAAAATAGTCAGCCACTTTAAAGAAAAAGGTTGAATGAAATATTCAACAAGATGTATGGATTATGGAACTGCCGATTTCAAGGTTGATGCTGATGACATAGTTAAATCAGTAGCTATTTTCTATTACTCAGCTACCGTTGATCCACCTCTCCTGTTCACTCTAAACTCGTATAAAATACAAGTCTAGCTCGTCGAAACATGCATGACCTCGACTAATCTAGAATGTATGATATAAGCCTTACGTAGGTGCAGTAGTTGCGTAGAACTAGAATCAATATCCGAGTCGACCATTATTCACGCCATCTTACCGTTAACCCCATGGTCCAATGCCCACCATACCTGAGGGGCGATAAATACAGACCAGTGGCGATCATCAACGCTTCGCCTTGAGTTTAATTTTGTCCCTGTCGTCGTTTGTTTTCTTTCTACAGAAATAATTAACAAGCAAAATTGTTGGAAACGCGCTTGCTATATTGTAGCTTTAGTTACAGTTATTTGTTCTGTTTGTTGGTGGGGTAACCATTCGTCCTTTACTTACAATTATCTGTTACATTTGTTGTTGTTACGAGCCACTCGTATTTTTTTTACTTGTCTTAAGTTTTTTGACGAAACGTCATTAAATTGTACATGTACATTGTACAGCCATCGATATTGTTTTTCTCGTACAACTCATGTCTATTGTACGTATATGAAAATAGACATAACTAACTGTAGGTGACAGAATTAATGTCCATTGCTTGAAAAATACTGACAATAACCTCACTAGATCAAATAAAGATTTTCACTCTAGTTTTCTGTAATATAAACTTGAATACAACTACTGCCGTTCCCTCATTTGCTGGTGCACTATCATTTTCTCAATACGCTCTGTACTGTTTGAGTCCGCCCCTATATTTCAATGACTGCACGATGTTTTCTTCTTAAGCCATTAAAGTTTTGAACCAATCACCCAAATGCCTTTAGGCTTTCACTGGCCTTGTCTCGCGAATACATGGCGACCTTACTCGCGAGTAACTGGGTGACTCGACTGGTTTGGTCAGTAATCATCTCGGGTTCATTTATCTAGGCAATACTTCGTTAGCTTGGCGGATAATTAATTGAGTGTATAATGTACCTACTAACTGTTATTTGACTTGAGACAGATAAAGAGCGGGCTCTTTTTCCGCAACTAGGCCGGTAATCGGCCCTTTTTGCGTGAACTACATATGCAGGTTTCCTCACGATGTTTTCCTTCACCGAAAAGCCAGTGGTATGTAAATTCGTACATAAGTCCTAAAGAACTCATTGGTACGAGTCGGGGTTTGAACCCGCCACCTCAAGAATGCGAAGCGGCGGTTCTCCCACTGAGCTACCACGGCTCTGACTTGAGACAGATTACCTGTATAGATTCCACGCTAAAGGCGATAGAAACGCATCATGCATCGATTAGCAATTGAAAATAATATAATACATTTATAGAATATCACTTTCATAAGTAATTTCTAATTGTGACTAGGCGTAACTAGGCCTGAAAAAGATCACTCTTAGTAATAAGGCCAGTTGTTTTACAATTTTGAAAGCGTGTTACCTATCCTTTTGTTTTTAATTTCTGATGTGATTTTATCTGCCTAACCTTGAGATAGCCGATAGGAGCGCTTTCGCTATTTGATGCATTTTAAACAGAACAAAAATAAATGTGTTACCTATAGAAGATAATCTATGGCAACAATGCAGGCAGGCCTGGTTCGCCAAACAGGTGTGTTGTGGCCAACATTGCGTTGGCTTCGTTGGTTCTTTTTCAGAATTGCTGAATGAGTACAAGATGCGATACAAGTTATAATATTATCTTTTGTGTCCATCAATTTATTTGGGTCTTTATTTCCTAAGTAAGTAGGCGAAGCTCCTACTTTTTATTCCGAAAAAACTAATGATTTCCGTAGGATACCAGAGGCTACAGTAACACGTAGCTAGTTTTAAATAATTCCTTCAATCTGCCCTGATTGTACAGGGAAACACCGTCCGCTACCATTAATAATACAAATTTCATCGCGAAAATTCGAGGAAAATTGTTAGGTGTTGTCTTGGAACAAATAACAAACATTTTAGAAGTGCCAAACCCAGTTCTGAGTAATTAGGATACCCTAATCAATGTTACAATAGAGACCTAGCCTTTATTGAATAAGTATATACATACTCGTAGGTATCGAACTATTTAGTGAGAAATAATGTTCATATTTGTTTGCAGTCCGACAAAAAAGTATATAGATATAACTCGACGCGGTTTTAAGCCACTGTACTCAACCACGAGTACCTATATGTTAGTTATTTTTATCTACACTAATGTTATAACATTCTACTTATGTTTCCAATACTTGTATTATAATGACTACTGTTATAGCACAGACAACATTTAAGCAATTTCACATGATGTTATAATATCCACATCGATGTCGTAATGAGTCATTATAACATCGCGCGCTCGCTCCTGATTGGCCGCCCTGCGCGCGCATGCGCGCTCGCTCCTGATTGCGCGCCAAGTTCACTGTGACAATACACGTTTTTATTAGTGAAGATAAACGTATTTTATCAAGTATTGGAAACATAAGTAGAATGTAACAGCATTAGTGTAGATAAAGTAGTGTATGCAACTGCATATAACACAGGTATTAAAACACTCGTTACTATTATGAAACTCGCTGCGCTCGTTTCATAAACACACTCGTGTTTTAATACCCTTCATTAAATGACAGTTGCATAAACTACTATTATTTACTTTGTAATGTATGCTAGTTAGTTACTTTGTTTATCTAGGTCGAATCTTGAAACTGAATTTTGAACCACTTCCCGATATCTGATAGAGCTAAATTTTTGTTTATGTGCAACTCTGATGACAATTCAATAAAGCTTGTTTTAAAAATATTTCTAAATATTTGGTTACTGTTCATCTTTTTATCACTTTGTATAACTTCAGTATTTTTAGTTCAGCATTTCACAAAATATATGCGACGATATCTACAATGAACTTGACTTGACTTGAGTTTAAAAGTAACTTTTAAAGATAATTTATTTCGTTTTTAAGTTATACTTGTGGCACTGTACCAACTAAGAAACGTGACAGCTGCAACAACATTGTACGAAGTTGGAGGAAGATTTTTAAATTCTGTTTTCTTACTAGTTATTTGAACTCGTCTTGTTTGTATTGGTTATTTACCAAGCCAATCCTGTCAGGAACCTGCAACAAAGCTTTTTTTTTTAATTCGAATCACAATAACTACGTTGAAATACTAAGAACTACACCAAGAAACGTTTACTATAATGTAAGCTGTTGTCAAATCGTATCTTAGCGCGGCTCGAATAGTGGAGAGATAAAATAAACACAGACACATCCCGTTATAAACGGTTAAATCGTGAGCAATTCCATTTACAATCATAGAATCCACTACAACTAATCTCAAACGTTAAAACGACAAGCAAATCGACTAAAACAACCACTACCCACCGCCAAGTCTCCGTAGGATGACAAATTACTTACCTTTTATTATGTAAATAAGTCCCTATTGGCTTCGCCATAACGCTTCCAAGTGGATAAAGTTTTCGAAGCGGTGATCAATAACGTTGATACAACGTTTAGCCGAGCACCGAACACTCAAACAGGGATTGGAATCGATACAGATTCATAAAAGTTAAAACCGCAGATTACCTTTACAGATACGCATAACGCCTTTGTTCTGACAAAAACGCGTCTGCTTGAGAAAAGCGCGGGTTGAAGGTGAAACAATGTTGTCCTATTGGCTAGCCACACCTGGAAATAAAGTAATCAAAGTATATTTTCTAAGGATATTCTGCTTGTGATATTTATTTTATTTGCGCAGCGCGGTTCTATCGTCATCGGCACGGAATCCATGATGTGTAATCGTTGGTTAAAAAAGGCAATTTTCTGAGTAAATCAGTCGACCTCGTGTCGATCAGTTCTGCGCTATTGACCTTTTTGGTTTCGTAATTCGTTTTATAACATTAATAGGCTATTTTTAATAGGCAGCTTTCATCAGTCACAAATAAATCGGATCACCTCGGCAGCTTTGTGGCTGAATCGAAATAATCCAAATTGATTTAAACAGTAACGGATTACGGACTGAATTGAATCCCATATCAGTGGTAAGCATTTTTGATTGGGTCAGCAGTAAAATATTCCGAGTAAATGTTAAATCCTACTAATAAATGTAAAGCAGGCGAATGTAACAATTTGACATCATTATGTAAATGATTTGACGTGATTCACGAAATTACCGAAACATTTAGACAGCACGAAGCTGGCACTATGTTGTTTCCTCCTGACTTGGACAGTCATCATGTTGCACTAAGCAGGTATGGGTGTATTTTCTACACACGCAGTGTTTTAAACAAAGCAAACGAAGAAACTATTTTAATTAGGTTGTGTTGTGCATAGCATAGTGTACACTTCAATGAATATTTCAATTCACAAGATTCTCATGTGCTATTTTGCCACACGTTATTCTAAATTTTATGCATATATGTGTGCGTGCGTGTAATTTACATAAACGCGCAATTTTCACAACTTGAGCGGCTTGCCGGCGATTATGAGCAATTGAGGAGTTGATTGATCTCTATTTATGTTTACAATGAGGCCAAGTTTGGAGGGTTTTGACAGATCTAAAGTAATTAAAAATAATATCTGTCTTTATTATTGCAACCCATTTGAGAATAACAATAATACTTTTAGAAAAAATAGATCTGTCAACTAAGCCTTCAAACTTAGGCCCAATGCTTCTGGATTCGCGTACAAATCGTACTCGACCGGCTCAATTTGGATAAATGGGGTTACCCAGTCTACGGCATTTGGTTAGGTATATCGGGACATTAATCCTCTGTCTTGACACGTCAGTAGGTATAGCCGAACCGTCCGTATAACCACTATCTAACACACCACAACAAACCTGTCGAAATAGTAGTTAACAACCAGCCTACAATCGTCTTAACTGCTCCACCATATCGGCTTGGAATCGAATTAATTGGCGTGCCTTAGACAGATATCTACACAATATAATAATCTATTTAAATATGGGGATATAGCTAGCCAGTATGCTCTATAGCTACTTAGGTATTTACTTCTTCGAGCTCATTTGCCACTAGCGATCAACGATCATGTCCTATAATGTCTTTAGATCATCTAAAGATTATGCTATGTGAGATGAAGGCGCTTATCCTATTAATACAAATATAGTAGGGGCCTGTAGTTAAGTCAATCAAAACGATTAGCCACCAGAAGTGGAATCGACTTTTCCTTGAAAAATAACGGGGCCTGTTATTTTTCCAGCTTTCAAACGCTGAGCTTCGGGATATGCCTGGCCTCGAAGCTTAGTGCTAAGCCAATGATTGAAGTAGGAAGACATACCTATATTCCAATATACGCTTCCAATATGTCCGAAGGCAAAACCTCTTAGCCAAGACACAGGTCTCTCACACCTACGTTGATTGTTAGGGCTGGTAATAAAACTGATGTTGTTAAAACCTACTCTCTATATACAAAAAATTGAATGTTTGAATTTGGAATTTTAGAAATTAATGAAGGCTCCTAATTGCAGGGTCTCCTTGGACGGTCGAGGTGATGGCAGGGCCGGCGGGCGGAGGCGGTGGGGAGCCCACCAGGCTGATCCCCGCGCGGGTCCCAGCCGCCTTCGAGATATCCACCTCGCCGGGTGCGAACACATTCAGTAAGAACGAGGTAAGAACGGAAAAGTTTTTATAATATTTTAAATAAGCAAATAAAGTCATGCTAGCTAAATTATTCTGTGGCCTTTGAGAAGTCTCCCATCATTGATCTGTCTGTGACCGACCTTTGACATACCATTGAATATGTTATGATTTTTTTAGATTTATTTATTTAATGCTTATATAAATATATAAAGCTACTTTCTATTCTATTCGTTCATTTTAATATTTAGGAAGCATTAAATTAAAGTTAGCCACTGTTAAAAATAAATTTTAGAATTTGAATCTAAAGATATTTTAGAGTTATTTTTTTTACAATATCACTAACTTATGTTGTTATAATGTCTTATGTTAACTTATGAGCGCACTTTCACAAAAAGAAGCCGGTTGTACCAATCACTGAAAGGCGGTAGCGCTCAGCTGTACGTAAACATGCCACTAACGGCTTCGAGTATTCAATATTTATCTGAGCACTCACGGTAATTAGGTACCATTCAAAGATGACTGGGCTGGCATATCTTGAGACAATCAAAAACTTATGTTTGCCGTCAAGAACACTAAGTACAACATGCTGGTTCGGCGACCTTTGGATGTTGACCTCAGACTCTAGAACAGTCCATCAGGGCCAGTCTCGCACTGACTCTCGCCAGTCAGCAAGCGCAGCGGAGCAGATAAGCGAAACTTAATTTTCTCCAAGGCTTTATCTATTATTACTCGACTGCCCAAAAGAAGGGTAAGGTTTCTCGGATGAATGCACCGAAGTCGGATTATATCGATGGGTGAATGTAAGTGTATCAGGATGCATGGTTTGTCTTGCTATGAGTCTTCCTACCGCCTATCATCCTTCCTAATCCTATTTTGGGTTGCCAGGTGACATTGATTCGTCATCTTTGTATCAGTCTTATAGGCCACATTTTGCGGCTATTGCTATGGCAAGGCTTTACCAGTAGTAAGTACCAGTGATGTTTTATCTAATTAATCTTATAACTTTTAAGGTGGGAGTAACAGTGACGCCGCCATCGCGGAGGCCAGTGGCGGCGCGAGTGCTGGACGTGGCGGAGAGACCGGGCGCGTACCGTATCGAGTTCACCCCTGAAGAAGTCGGCACTCATTTGATCGACGTAAGAATTAATTTATCTACTTTTTATATTAAATTACGTTTCACACTCATAGCTCCCCGCTAGGATAAATCCTGTGTCTGGGATGCCATGGAACATACACAAAGACAAGGACAACTAACACCCAGACCCAGAACAGATATTTTAATTCAGCATTTAAACATCTGCCCGGCCGGGAATGGAACCTGTGGCTTATAAGGCGGATATGTTACCACTGAGCCAAACAGGTCGTCAGGTCGTCATTTTTCGTCTTTTAATCAGTGTAAAAGGAGCAATTAACCTTCACGATTTGGACTCGGCATGCCTTACTGTTTTGACACTTCTTTCACCGGAAATACCAGCACTTTTCAAGCCCCACCGGAATTACTCCCATTTTCAGGCGTCTCGTGACAGGCCTTGAATAGATAGCTAAAACGTCAAGGTTAATGAAATAACCTGATTTGCCTCGTCATTAAAATTACCAAGAACAAATAAGTATCGAAAATAAATGAATGATGGACGAAGAAACCTCTGATTCCCCTTTTAACTCTCTTAATTGAAAAAATACATCTAAATAATATTTCACTATCTCGTCTTAATAGGACGAGTTGACTCAGAGATTAGCTGACGAACCAGTCAACCGATATAGTTCAACTTGTGGGATTATTTCTAGGCCACTGATTCGTAGAACCTGAGCTCCAACTAGCTACTAAAACTACATACTGAAACATCATGCCAGTCCTGACTCTACGGTGGATTTCCGATCTACTATAGTCAATCATAAACCTACCTACGTGAAATTTATCTCTACAGAATACAGGGCTATAAGAAAAGGAAAATGCTAAGCCGAAAAGGGTTCTTAGTATTCATCATTGTGAACAACATTTACTATGGGACCAACCCTGAAAACACGAAAAAAAAATCAGCTGTTCCATACAAAAATGTCAATGACACTGGACAAAATGTCGGAAACAGCTGATTTTTTTGCTATTTTCGGGTTGTTCTATATTAAAAGTTGTTTAGGTATAACAATGAGCACTATGCACCCTTTTTGGCTCAGCATATCATTTTTTTATAACCCTGTTACATAAGTACACTGAAAACTAGCTTCAATACGTGGGTAGACTACACCTGTACCTAATTGAGAGTCGTTCAATGGACCTTAGACAGAATCCGCCAAAGGTCAGAGCTTTTAAACAATCCGAACTTCAACAATAGCTTATATATTACATAATGTTAAACGCCGCACCAACCCACGCGGTGTACATTCAAATATCAGATGTAATTTAGGACCTTCACCTCAAGAGGTATTTCACCACACCCAATTTGATTGATACTTAGAAGGTACCTAACCCCCAGAAATACCTATAAGAAACCGACTGAGAAACATACATAAGTACTTATGTGATGATAGGTTTTCATTTGAACTTATCGTACTACCTATTAGCCTCTTTAACGGAGATACCAATATGTACTTGGTTCAACTTACGGTGAGCAGCGAGTAGGTATAAATAAAATTTCCTTACTGTAAAATGAGTTCTAGGTATAAGGGTGACGAATCAACATCGAGCTGTGCTGCGCTGTACTGCGCTGTGCTATGTTTGGTCAACTCGCTCGTCTAATATTTCAATGAGGATAGAAACAAACCATGCTGTGCTGCGCTGTGTGAGGCTACGCTCTGTTTAAAAACGCAGCAGTCTCGAGCGAGGCGCGCTACCCGCCGTGCTGAGCCGCGCTGTGCCGAACTGTGCTATGTTTTTTTATGGATTTTTATGTGCTGATTACTTTTTTGGTGGACGGACAACGTAGTTCTAGTTTAGCTTAGCTTAGTTCAGTGAGTTTAGTTTTCATTTAGTTTAGCCGGCGGCGGTGGACGTTCGGCTTTATACTGAGTTAAGCAAAGCGCAGCACAGCTTGATGTTGACTCTTAAAAAAACGTAGCTTAGGAAACACAGCAGCGCAGTACAGCGCAGCACAGCTCGATGTTGATTCGTCACCCTAACACACCGGATATAAGATTATCTAACAACACATAACTATACAAAATCTTTCCAACCGTTTAGGCTACTAGAGGTCACCTATACACATAGGCACCCACAAAGATACATCATAGGTACATCAAACTCTCATATTATACACATCATCTCAAATCTGCATGCTTCATCCTCGATCACAACGTCGCTTACCAACAGGCGAGTTGATTTATTTATTTATTTATTTATTTATTTATTGTTTTTTTTAATAAATGTATCCTATGTATATGTTTTAATAAATATATTCTAATACCTCCAAGAAAATGTGTAGGTAAAAAGTTTCATGATGATCGGTTAAGTAGTTTTCGCGTGAAAGCGTAATAAACAAACTTACATTCACATTTATAATGTTAGTAGTGAAAAACAACAATAATATTACCTAGTTGGTCAAAAAGGCGCTCCTCTACTCTTTCTAGTTTCTACTTATCGCAAATGTGCAATGTTCTCTATTAGGCTAATTCGTCAAAGTGCGCATACGTAACTTAATTAATGACGAGATGAACATCACATACTTGCATTATAGCAGAAGAGCGAGACGTAGGCAGGTATTCGTCACTCAGATAAACCTAGAGAAAAAGATGGAACACTGTTGGATTTGGGTGAAGCCAAGAACTCTTTCGCGCGTACCTACGTACGCAAGCTCCACAGTACTGTGAGTGGGGAGTGACATGTCAATGTGTGCGCCTTGTGTACTTATGTTATAAAGTAGAGGATAGATGGATAGCTAAACTCTATATTGTTCACACCAGAAATTACAGACAAAAAGGATCCTAAAACTTAAAGGTAGTGCAACAATAGCAGTGTAGTGTGTAGGAGTTCTTGACTTCACCCAAATCTGACACAGTACGCCATCTTTCTCTCTAGGTTTACCTGAGATTCGTCATGAACATCTGTAACCATAGATCATCGCCTATCTATTCTTGTATCGTTGAGTGCTTGGTAGGAACTCTACCCTCCGCGTGCCCTCCCACGTAAAACTGATTATGGGTTCCTCTATCTAGCTGGAAATGTGATGCATACACCGAAGTCGGATTAGATCGATGGATGCATACCTATATAGATAGATAAGTACTTACCTGTTGTATAGTCTGTTTGCTTTCGGATGATCGCTGGCAGCTACAGAAAATCGCAAAAAGCGAATAAAAAAGTCTTTAGTTCTTTCTTATTTACGTTGTAAATTTTGGCTGCTAAGGAAGTACTGATTAAATTAAATGAAAAGTAACTAAGTAGATACTTTTAGGTATAAAAAGGCAAGTGAAAGCATTAAATTTTCTATTTTCTTTTTGCAAATAACTGCAATTATCTGTTAGCGAAATCATTAGTAACATAATTATAAAATATAACAAAAAACACACTGCCGAATCGAGGACCGTCTCCTTTTTGAAGGCGGTTACAAATGAAAACAAATATTATTTTTTCGGTTTTTGACTATTCGACAGGGAGCGGATTAAGCTCAAGACATGTAGTGCAAAGAGTACCTATACCTAATTAACAGCATAATGTATAAGGAATCTGAACCGGGAAACCCCTCTTGAACAAAGTTCAAGGGCATCACATTTTTCTTCATTACGATCCATATCGAGCTTTCGTATAATTTTGTCGTTGCGTAGGAGGATAGGTATGTTAGTTAGTTCGAGAACTTTCCCTATTGGTAGGTTATTTACTCATCTCTCATGTGCTAGGGTTTAAACGTGGTTTATTATTCACCTTTTTACTCTTAGTACGATTATTTTGTACTATCTATTTATTACTGTATCTTTAAGATAGTACAGAATAGGTTAAGAAGCTTCTGTGGTTTCTTGTCCCTAATGAATACGGTTCTATATTTGGGCACTTCCTAGCAACGTCAGACATCGATTTGTGTAAGTTGTGTCCGAACCGTGAGAGACATAAATCCAAAGAATGAAATGTAACCCAGCAGATAAACATTTCAACAAAATTTTCAAAAAAAAAAGGTTGCATTACCTGCATGCGAACACAATACAATAACACTTTATTGACATCACAAAAGGAAAGTACAAACGCAGAAAAACATTAGAGGCAGGTACAAATGGCGGTCTTATCTCTAACAGCGATCTCTTCCAGACGTAGCCGCTCGCTTTACCGATGAACTATTTCTTTGTTCCAGGTATCAATCGCCGAAGAAAAACTGCCGGCCTGTCCGCTGGTCGCGAAGGTCTACGACGCCAGCCTCATCAAAGTCACTGATGTCGGCAACGCGGTGGTTGGACAGCAGTGCCAGTTTAAAGGTAAATTAAAGACGTTATAGAATAACTAGGTGTGTCCTGCGGTTGCACGCTATATTGCTAGAACTCAAGGGCGTCGCCAAGGGGGGGCAGGGGGGGGCAGTTGCCCCCCCCTAGAGATCAAATGTAGCTAGCCGCAAAGCGACCAAAGTGCGAGCAATTCACTTTCTTACCTATTAATAAATTCCGCATCGCATGACAAAACGTTAATAAATTCACAAGGTTTAATGTAAATTGTAGAAAATATTGAAATATTCAGAATAACATTAAGATTTAGACATCCGTTTTAAAAATCGCCGCCATTTTCATCACGATCATCAGATTTGCCAAAACGCAAGACCATTAAACAGTGTAATAATATGTAGATCCAGATCCAAAATATCACCCTCATAGGATCACTGGAAGATCCACTGGAATTTGACGAAAACATGAAATACGCCATCTTGGATTTTTGTTTCTGAATCTCGATTGTCGCAATGAACCTCTATAATATTTCTTCAAGTACATTCCATCCATCTACAGCGGTTCCATAGCTGTGAGCATTTCTTTTTTTTTTTATTTGTATGACTGTCAAACTTTTTTGTATAGCGATGGCGACTATATTTTTTTATCATTTCCCCAAAAATTTGATCTACATTTCAAAAGTCGGGTGTACCCCTCTATATCCTTCTACCGTTTTCGAGATACGAGAGGTAAAATTTTTCGTCAGCCATCATCATCATTTATCCGATTTGAGCCACAAAGAGTCATTTTTCAAAGTGTTTCTTGAGATTGTCGGATTTAGCGATGTTGAAAACTTGAGGAAAACTCATTTACAAACTTGTGATATGATCTACTGCTAACCGAGGCTTCGTTAAGAGAAATTGTCATCTTTTTGGCCTGGTCTGAAATGAATATCAACATATCTCAAAACCATGAGTCCTACCAACATGCATTTAAAAGCAATACTGTAGGGAATGTTATAGAGAACATACTTGTCTTGAACAGTTTCCTAGTAGCTTGAATTGTTTTTGAGAAAATCGCGAAAAACCCATTTTGGTGACCTTCTACCCGGAGTAAGATTTTTTGCACGTATCGGATCGATGGTGACTTTTTAGATTTCATTTATGATGGTGTTTCAAACAATCCTACCAATTTTCAGCTGGGTGGAAATTACTGTACCCTCCAATGTCTAAATTGTCCCGACTCTATTGTGCTGTCGAGGGCTTGTGAAGTTTTATACATTGATATTAGAACCGTGTTCTTATTACAATCGTCATCGAGGCAAAGACTTCCAAAGTGTAACGCTTTATGCTCTCGGCGTTTATTTTTTTTATCCTCCATAATATTGCCCCATTGCCCCCCCCTTAGTCATAAGCTGGCGACGCCCTTGCTAGAACTGTTAAACTATTGAAGAACTAACGCGTAAGACAGACAACTAACGCCTACGTTACAAGATATAAGTATGAAAATATTCAAATAGTGATTCATACGAGAATCGAACTCATGATTTTAAAATGCAGAAGTCGCGCTATCGCGATAATATCGTTGGTTTTATTCTCGAACGTTCACTGATAGTACAAAATTGTCGTTGACTTTTCTATTAAAATAATAACTAACATTTAACCCGTGTTTCAGTCGACGCCAGTGCAGCAGGCGAAGGGCAGTTAGAAATTTCAATAAACGAGGGAGAGGTCCCAAATCACGTGCAGGTAAGTGCCATAACTTTTTAGTGCTAACTTTAAATGAGCTCATTTAAAATTATAAATCCCTATTGCGAGCTTCGTATAGGTAACATTAAATGCTATGGTTCTTCTATTAAGATAAAGCTTAGAAATTAAAGTTGGAACTAGTATTTCCTAAAATGTATATATTATGTCATAAATAATCATTGTTATCTTTAGTTTGTTAATCCAACTGCATAGAGTAGGTACATAGCCAGGTCAAATAGTCATACGTACCTACGTAGGTACAATTCTGACTTACATGCTTAAGTTAAAAAAAAACAATTTTAGATGGCTAAAAGTAGGTACCCCTTTTTTAATTAATAGTAGGTACTTTAATTTTGGTTTTTGTTGTAGGTGGTGGGAGGCGGTCGCTGTCTTGTCTTCTGGAAACCGGATACTCCCACGCCCCATAGAGTAGACATCAAGTTCAATGGAGAACCAGTGCCATCTTCACCTTTCGTGTTCCACGTGGCTCCAGCTCAAAGGGTTTCCATAGACACGGCGCAAATAGGTTTGATTTTTTCTGTAACGATTTGCAAAAATTGACATAGACTAATTGATTATTAATATTAACTAGTTGACCCGGCAGACTTCGTACTGCCATACGTTTGTATGGGAAAAAGAAAAGGGCTGTTTTTAGGGTTTTTCAATATTTCTGAGAGATTTTCTTAATATTTTTTTCCGTAAGAACCTTCTCCTAATAATAACAAATACAACAAAAAAAGAATTAGTGAAATCGGTCCAGCCATTCACGCGTGATGCCGTGACCAAGGAAAACGGGTTTCATTTTTATATATATACTAGCGGCCCGTCCCGGCTTCGCACGGGTAGACTTTGGGATAAACGTAGAGTAAATTGAAATCGGTCCAGTCGTTCACGCGTGATGGCGTGACCAAAGGTGTTGAGAATAATTATAGGAACTCTTTGTTAGTAGAACCTCTATTCTCATGCTATTGCGTAACTATAGCAACCGTAGTTTGTTGATGCTAACTTGTCAATTTATAGTAAAAATTATCAGTATAAAACGCACACTGTTTTGATAGATATGATTGAATTTGAACTTTGTACAGAGGTAATAAAGTGCAAATTGACTCTTGGACGTTAGGAACATACCTACATTGCTTAAACAACAGTGAGTGCTTGCAATTCAATATGAACTTTATACAATAGCAATAAAGCTCGTTTTAGTTAGAAAACGTTTGTATGGGAAAAATAAAAGGGCTGATTTTAGGGTTTTTCAATATTTCTGAGAGATTTTCTTAATATTTTTTTCCGTAAGAACCTTCTTCTAATAATAACAAATACAACAAAAAAAGAATTAGTGAAATCGGTCCAGCCATTCACGCGTGAGGCCGTGACCAAGGAAAACGGGTTTCATTTTTATATATATAGATATAGATATATAGATATAGATAATCTTGCTAATTGGAATAATACACAAACATGCTGAGGCTAATAAAAAAAAATCGTTCCTGCTGTGTGTCACTGTCACACTAAGTATTGACATGAACATAATCATTAAATTTGATTTTGACATTGATATGTTTATTAACCCTAGAAAGATAACGTGCGCCTCAGAGGCGCCCGCGAAATACAAATTTCGCCGCCATTTTTTTACCGACGCGCGTACAAGCTTGTGTTTCCACGCCAATTCAGTCGTCGGTCAACACTACCGAGAGACGGCCGCTTCTGTTCGGTAAGTACCACAGTTTTGCTGTTAGAGCGACTCGTTGCGCTCGGGAGGCGCATGTTTATCTTTTGTGTAACTTTCGCCACTTTCATAGTCATTTTGTTTTTGTTATTTTTTACTTATATTTACTAATGTACGGTAAGTATAACGGTAGGTTTTTTTTATTGATGAATACTTTTTGTAATGAATTGTTTTTAGGAGCGTTTTACCATCATGGCAAGCAGAAGAGTGTTGTATGATGGTTGAGAGAAAGTATTGAGAATATCCTCCCACAAACTAACCAAGAGATGTCTGAAGAAGCTAATGAGGAACCTCCAGCTAAAATTCGACGGTACTGTAGCATAAGCTACAGTGCCGTCGAGTTCTTTTCTTTTTTTTTGTACTTATGTACAAAAAAAATGCCCAAGATGACGTGCACAAAATGTAAAAAGACAGGGGGCGGAGAATATAAAAAAGATGTTTGCAACTATTGTCTTTAGCCGTTGATTTTTCCAGTATTTTTTTTTATTTCAGACTGATTATATTATAATTAATTAGTTAATAAGAAAAAACACTAGAAAAGTTACCTAATTTTAAAAATTTCTACCTAAGTACAGAAGACTTCTAATTTTTGTTCATTTTTGTAGAGGGTTTATAAAATCCTAAAAAAATTAATTTTAAAAAATAAAAAATAATGATAATTGTATGTATTTTATTTACTTATTAATAATTCAACAATTTACAGTAGTTAATGAAATAAAAATAATTGACTTTCATAAAAAAAAACGGCTATTAAAATAGTGCGCCTCTCAGGTGCATGTTTATCTTTTCAGTACAAAAAAATAACGTTATCTTTCTAGGGTTAATTTGATTTTGACATTGACATTTTGTTAAATTTAATTTTCGACATTAATCAGCTGTTTGGAAAAATAAAAAGATGGAAATAAACAAGAATAAGAATAAAAACATTAATAACAAGGAAAAGAATTGATGTAATAACATTCATTTATCTCTCTATTTCTCCAGAACTGATCCCAGTGGGTGAAGTAGCGTCGTGCTCTGTGCGAGTGGAGGGCTCGGCCGGCGGAGAACTAGCCGTCACAGTGAGAGGACCTCGCGGAGAGGTCCCCGTGAGACTCACCGGCGATACAAACCAGTTGGTCGCCAGCTTCACCCCGAAGAATGTCGGACCACACACACTTACAGCACAGTACAATAATCAGCCAGTACCTGTAAGTACCAGTGTTCTCTTTAAAACATCAGTACACTTATCAGTTAACTTTTACAAAACGAGTGAGTCGTTAGACTATTCAGGCCATACTCTACTTGGCCTACTAAGGAGATATCTTAGTATTTTGGTATTCTGGTTATAAACTTATTGCGGTGGCGGCCTAAAAGGCCTGAACAAAAAGATAAAAACTAAAGCGAGTAATTTTTAAAAACTAAACAGTAATTTTAATTACATACCCAATTTTGCAAGGTATGGCTGTTACTCATAAGAATGTTATTGTCTGTCTCGCAGGGCACACCATTTGTGTGTAAAGCTTATGACGGCAAGCTGGTCAGTGTCACCGGGGGCTCATCAGCTCGAGTTGGATTGCCCGTGCAACTCGCCGTGGATGCAGCTCAGGCTGGAGAAGGAAACCTCGAGATCACTGTCTCTGCCAGGGGACTAAACATACCTACACAAGTGCATCCACAGGTATTTTATACTGCCTTCAAGTTTAAAATAAATTAGGGTGATTATCTGAAATTTGGTTAACTTCTGACCTAATTTTGAAAATGGTGTTTTTAGTTAAAAATCAGTACAGTTTGTATTCTATGCTGTGGGTATAACATCTACTTTGCTGCATCTAAAAGAGCCAGTCACTTTACTTGGTATTTTTTATTTTTTACTCTATTACGACTAGGGACTGACGGTCTAGGGACTGACGAAACGAAACAAAATCAAATAAAACCTATTATTTAAAATCAACATCAAAACCAATAGGCGGTCAAAATGACAAGGCAGACCGAACTCATGTTTACAATAAGGAATGAGATCAATTAGTAATTAATTATCTTTAAAACGACTTACCTAGGGCCTGAGAGTTTGACTGGCACAGCACGTGTTTCCGCAGCAAAGTCGGCGAGCGCACTAATAACAAATGGCTACCGCGGCTTGGGTCGTGTTTGCAACTAACTTCACACCAATGCTATCGTATTGAATGAGTTATGAAAAAGCCGTATGCTTCAATTCCGCGATTTTTTGAATTTCGTAAATGACTAGGGACTGATGTTTTTTATCGCTTACATTTTTTGACTTGAAATAATATGATGAAACATATTGTTATTATAAATTAAATCGTAATAACAATGTTAGTAATGTAATAGATAGATAGATAGATAGATAGATAAACTCTTTATTGTTCACACCATAAATTACAAACAGAAGGATTAAAGCACCTAAAACTAGTGCAACAACTGGCGGCCTTATCGCTAAGAGCGATCTCTTCCAGGCAACCTTAGGATGGAGAGGATAGATAAAAAATATAAAAACGGGGTGTGCAATATTGAAGAATACTCATATAAACCTACATAAAAAATAATAATAATAAATACTTAGAAATACATTCAAATAAAATACATTCTAATAAGTACATACTAAAAACTACCTACATTTCCGAAAATACATATAATATACTAAAACGTATATAAAATAAATATATATATATATAAATATATAATAATACTAATAGGGAAGAATAAAATACATAATAAATAAAAACAAATCAACAATTAGTGAGTAATAATAAATAAATAATCACTGAGAAAATGGCAATTGCGACAAGTGATGTTTTTTTAATTGACTTTTAAAGCATGCAAGCGATGTAGCATTTCTTATTGTCACAGGCAAATCGTTCCACAGCTGAACCGCCTGGAAAGCAAAGGATTTGCCGTAAAAAGTTGTACAGCGCGCGGAAGGCGTCTTAAGGGAGAGGGTATCTTTAGATCGAAGGGTATGGGAATGAGAGGCATGCCAGAAGGCGAAGAGATCTTTTAAATAACGTGGGGTAGATGGATTAAACAAAATATTGTAGAGAAGGGAGAGGATGTGAGCATTCCGCCGAAGGCGAATGGGAAGCCACTTGAGTTTTGCGCGATAATGAGATACGTGGTCATATTTGCGTAGACCAAATATAAACCTAATACAGTAATTTTGAAGGCGCTCAAGTTTATCTAGCTGTTCCTCAGAGAGATCAAGGTAACAGGCGTCAGCGTAATCTAAGATGGGAAGAAGAAGAGACTGTGCGAGTGTAACTTTGGTGGCAGTGGGCAAAAAATTTCGAAGCCGTCTTAGTGAACCACCAGACGCAAACAATTTGCAGCTAATGGACTTAAGATGACAGTCCCAGCTTAGCGTACGATCAAATATAACGCCAAGGTTTTTCACCGATTCGCAAAATGGTAAAATAGCTCCATCAAACACTACATTCGGTAATGTAGCCCAGTCAACTCTCGAGATCATGTAAGAACTGCCTATAACAATAACTTGCGATTTCGTAGGGTTGACTTTTAAACCATAAGAATGGCTCCAATTGATAATTTTGCACAGATCAGCATTTATGGTTGATATGGCTGTGCCCAGGTCATCGAGCCGGGCTTGCGTATAAATTTGAAGATCGTCGGCATAAAGGTGGTAGGAAGAAGTAAGGTATCGAGATATGGAATTAATAAATATTGCAAAAAGAAGAGGAGACAAAACGCCGCCTTGTGGCACACCAGCCAGTGTAAAACACCAAGAAGAAAAATAATCTTCAAGGCGTACACGCTGTCGGCGTCCACAAAGATAACTGTGAAACCAGTCGACTACCGATGAAGATATGTTAATAGAGCGCATTATAGCCAACAAGATGTCGAGGTTTACGGCATTAAAAGCATTACTGAAATCTAACAGGGTTAGAACAGTTAGCTTGCCGTCATCCATACCCAAGCGTATATCGTCAGTGATCTTTACTAGAGCAGACACAGTACTATGCCCAGGACGAAAACCAGATTGGAGAGGATTAAGGAGGTCTTGCCTGTTAAGGAAAATATTTAGTTGTCTGTGAACGAGACGCTCAAGGACCTTGGACAAGAAAGGAAGAATGGAAATGGGTCGGTATTCAGAAAAGGATTTAGGATTAGGTTTCTTAGGTAATGGTAGGATCAGCGCATCTTTCCAGATTGCGGGATATACCCCAGTTGAGATGGAGTTGTTGAATATTGTGCAAAGAATAGGAAGGATGACGTCAAGGATGGGCATAAGCATGTTCCGACTAATACTGTCACCGCCAACTGCATTGGAGGAGATCGACATTACACTCTTCTTAACATCGCATTCAGTAAATCGATTAAAAACAAAAGGAGGAAAATCGGGAGTTGATATGGCAGAAAGATTAAAGATTGTCTTGTTTTTATCCGCATCTGACATAGCAGAGACGGAAGAAAAGCATTTATTTAGAGCGTTAATATCAATGTTATTAGGAACAGAATCCTGACGTGGTTTGCCAATTCCCAGTGATTTAAGGAACTTCCAGACTTTAGCTGGATTATCGTCATCTACAGAAGCATGAATATGGCGTCGCATTGCATCCCTACACACCTTATTGCAGCGATTACGTGCTTGAACATATTTAGCTTGGTTAAGATCGGTGGGACGCACCTTATACCGAGTTTTTGCCAAAGCTTTCTTATGCATCAAAGATTTTATATCACTAGTGAGCCAAGGTGCAGGAAGATGTTTAATTTTAATAGCACGAAATGGAGCATGCACATCATAAAGTTGCGTAATCAATGTGTTGAATATGGCTATTTGATCATCCACAAAAACAGCGTCAATGATGGGACCCCAGTTTATCCTTCTTGCATCTTCAATGAGAGCCTCACGGTCAATACCACCAAAGTTACGTTGCAGAATGATTTGAGGTTTAGGTTTAGGAGGACGAATTTTATAAGAAAGAAAAACTAAGTCATGATAGGAAAAGTTGTCGGCAGAATATTGGCCGTGCTTAGCAACATTGTTAGAGGAAGAGACGATCATCAAGTCCAGAAGAGATGGGGTACAGTTAGGAAAGTGATGCGTAGCATTCAGTGGGAGAATATGCATGTTAAAAGACTTGACTATGGATTCGAGACAGGAAGTTCGATGGTCCTTCTTAAGGAGACATGTATTGAAATCACCCATGATGATGGAGTGATTGTAAGAAGGAGTGAAATTATTTAAGATGTTTTCGAAAGAGGAGAAATAATTAATATTTTTTGAAGGGCAATAATAAACGCCAAGGAGAACTTTCGTATGAGAGAGAAGAACTTCGATGAAAAGATGCTCACCAGCATTTGCAGGAGGTGGTTGTGGCGATTGGTTTAAAACCGAGAAGGGAATATTAGCTTTTAGGTAGATAGCCACACCACCGCCTCCGCGGGACTCGCGATCGTTTCGAACGAGAATAAAACCGGGAAGAGAAAAGGACGTAGTTGGAAGACAAGGACGTAGCCAAGTTTCGGAGACTAATATGGCGTGAATGTTACAGTGATCTAGAGACGCTAACATTTCTGGATAACATGACGGAATGCTCTGCGCATTTATATGGACAACGTTGAAGTTCTTAGCTACATCAGAAAAACTGCATTCAAGGTAGTCAGACAGAGGAAGCAAGCTGTCAAAACTGTCGCCGCTACTAGTCGACGACGACGACACTGCAGAAAGATATTCATCATCATCATCGCTATTGCCATTGTCGTTGTTAAAAATATTTAACATGTATATAAAAAAAAGTAACAATAATAATAACAGTTATTATAAATGTAAATGTATATAATTATATTATAATTAAATTATATATATATGTACTTATATATATAAAAAAAAAAAAAAGTAAATAAATAAAACTTTTATAAATTATTTAACCTACACAGGCTAAGACTAATCAGAAAAAACCAATTAATCCATCCACCTGCCGGTTGTGTCGGATAGAGATGCTAATAAAACATAAAAAAACAGTACAAAGAAATAAAAAATAATAACAATAATGAAAATCAAAAACAGGAATCATGTTTGTGAACATAATCCTAGCACACAGTCTTCAAAAGAAATACAAAATTGAAATGGCAAAAACACTATGGCCTGGTTCGCTAGCTTTTTTTTAGGTTAATTTGACATTATGTAAAAGACAAAGACATGACAAATGCAGCCGAGCTGTCATTCTGTCCTATACAAAACTACAATTGAAAGGATCGACGCAAAGTAATTATAAAAAATAAAATTACCCTTTACTACGAACAAAAACTAAAAAAAAAAAAAATTGTAAAAAGAAGCTAGTTGTAAAAACGGGTGATTAAAATAACATTCAATAGTACCTACCCTATATCGAAGAAAAAAAATGCAAGACCATTAACAAAAGTAAAACTAACATGAAAAAGTTCACAATGACGACGATTACTGCTTCGACAGGACTCTACGCGTGACTCGCGGAGGCAAAGTCTTCTTCTCCAAAGTGACTTCAGGCTTCTTACTCTTTAAAGGCTCTGAGGTCTGGATCCTGCTCAGCTCTCCAAGGCTGCTGATGCGGTGGCGTTTGTCGTCTGGACCCACTACAAAGACATAGCCATCCCGTGTCCAGCATTTATTTACGCCAAAACGCTGTCGGGCTGCCATGAAAGTGTCATGTCTAGGCTTCGTTAAGAACTCTGACACTGTGATTCCGGACCCCTTGAGTGCTGTTTTTGCGAACCACAACTTTTGACGGAGGGCCATGTCACACATCTTAACCAAAATTGGCCTGGGTCTGTCGATACCAGATGAACGGCCCATACGATGGCACCGACCAATATCAGAGGCAGAAAAGTCCGCTACCTTCAATTTATCACACACAACTTTCACTACCGTGGCTGATATGTCTTCATCTTTTCCTTCGGGCACTCCATGCATCAGCAGGATCTTTCGCCGGGCTCGCATCTCCTGGTTATCGGATTCCCTTGCAAGCAGGGTGATTTGATCCTGGAGAGACTTCATGGCCAGCAAAATATAAGTCCGGAAAGTTGAAAACTCTGCCGCCAATGATGCAGTTCCATCAGAGGATCCCGATTGTTGCAGCACAGCTTGGAAATCGTCCATCCTCTGTAGAAATAGAGCCTGCAGTTGCTCCTGGGATTCCAAGACAGCTTCCATTTGGTTTTTTGAAAGTGAGGTTAGAGTGAATTTAGTCACAAAGACAATGTGATAGTACTGTGTATATCGTTGAGAATAACACTCCCGGACAGGTAGTTTACTAAATAATTTTAATTATACATATAAATTGTGCTCAGAAGACTTTTATTTTAATTTTTAAATAATTTTAATTAAGAGCAATATAAAAGTGGTGTGTCATCGGCGACTACCCGCGTCCGAAAAAGTAATAGTAAACTAATCTAAATAGAGTTTAATCAAATTATTCTCCTAGAAATATAATTACAGTGAAATGAATACTAAATTCGGGAGATCTTACATGGCTAGGGCCTGACATTTTGAGTAGGAAGTGGCAATTTTTGGAAATATGGAATATTATGATTAATGTCAAAATGAGTGACCGAATTAAATGTACTTTGAACCACCGCTTAGTAGTTTCAAATATTTAATAAAAATAATATAAATATGTGAAAATTGATGCTATCACCAAGTTAACCAAATTTCAGGTAATCACCCATTACTTGATTTTAAAAGCTTTAGATGACAGAAGTAAACTACAGTGCTTTAACTGAAATTAATCAAAATGCTTATGACTGTTTTATCTAAATTGCTTCCATGCCAACTCAACCATTATTTATCCTACTGCAGGGATTCCAGATATATCCACAAAGGGTAATTCGGCCAAGGCCATATTCCACCACACTAAGTGCTGATTGGTGGATTAATATCTTCCATCTAAATTCAAGTCAACCTTAGCGGTAGCTTGGCAAATACTTGTTGTCTTTCTTATTGTCTCGCCATTTTGGTAACTTATCCATTTTTAATTTACAGGGAAATGCAAGGTTCACAGTGTCATTCACACCTACAGAAGCATGTGACCATGTGGTCAATGTGTCTTTTAATAAGGTAAGAGATCACATTACAGGATAGAGGCACTGTATGCTAAACTACACTTATTGATCTAACATAAACTAAATCACAGTAAGAAAACCATAGTGTGGTAGTTGGGTACTTTCTAGTGCTCAACTGGCTACCATGATAGCTAGGAATGTACCACTTGAGTGAAAATTGATCACCAAACACATTATGGTGCATTCTGGCAGCTCTGCTTGAGTGCTACTTCCCACTCCATGCTAGATGTCTGTCTTTACCATCTTTAGTCACTTAACGTCAAGTGAGCTGTGATCAAAAGGTAGTAAGATCATGGTACTACCCCAGGTAGTAGCTAGCCTAAAAATCGGAATCAGAAAACTGGAATTTAAAAAAATCTGTCATAATAAAATTCGCATTATCCACAGATGCGTGTGCCTGGCTGTCCGCTCATCATCGAAGTGGCAGAAGGTAGCGGCGGCGGCGCCCGCGTCACCGTCCCCGGGCCTGCGCCTCTGCACCAGCCCGCAGCCTTAACACTACTCCACCCATCGGCCACGCTCGACCAGATCGAAGTCAATGTTGAGGGTAAGTTGATGGATGGAAGAAAAGTACAAATACAGTACGTCCTCGGCTTAGTGCAAGAATTTATTAACTGCAAAAAGTCACTAACTGTTTTGCTATGAAAACTAACATGGTTTTGACACATTTTCCCTAAAGAATACGGAAATACTCAAGTTTTATTGAGTCTGATACTTTGGCTAGTTTCAATCACATTCAGTGATCTTTTTCGATAAAGTAATACTATGTATTACAAGTGTGATGCGCTTGAAGCCGCGTCAAGTCTGGCACTGATTTTGCAGTTAATGCTATCTTGCAGTAAACCGACGTACAGTAATAACAAGAAAGTAAATAACCTATCCCCATACATAAAAATACATAAATCACTTCGTTTAAATTTTTGCCAAACTGTAAAGTTTTTTGTATCGTAAAAGATGTGTGAAATGTGCAAACTGAACCCGCAGTTTAAAATTTAAATCGTAATGAGCATTCTAAACCATGTCACTAACCCAAAGCAATTTATAAGAAATCTTAGTTATCAGTACAATTCTTTTTGCAGGGTGGCATAGATGAGAATATGTTACTCATTTGGTTGGACCCCAATTGAGCAAACACTGATTTAGGACTAGGCAACGTAGTTTTCGTTAGTAAATGGGCCAATGGAGAAAAAAAATGATAAAACCGAAAAAAAAATCGTTTATAGAACTCATTAATGCTTTGCTGTACTAACAACTCACTTGCCTAATGTTTTTAATATTTACCAATATCTTGTATCGAAGAATATTATATTACATTTTTTGTTTATTTAGTAACCTTAGTTTATAGTGTAATTGATAAGTTGTCACAGTTAAGTTTCAGGTTACAAACAATACTCAAATAACATGACGATTATGTAACATCATTAGTATTAAATAGCTCATCCGCTTCGCCCTAACTTCTAACATCACGAGAAATGGGGGTAGATCAAAATATTTTTAGTAAATCACTAAAACAACTATAAGCTATAATTTTAGGACAAGTCTTTATGTAGTAGTTTAATCTAGTGTCTAGTAGAAATCTAATGTCATCAAGGTGGGGTCGCTAAGACAGTTTTATAGTAAGGTATAATTATTGTATAATTTCGGGGACTGTGGAAAGTGACCACAAAAACAATTCTTCTAGTAATTGTAAAACTATCAGATTCATGATTATTCAAAGAGCTGTCTATCAGCAAAAGTGAATCTGCTACAAAACTTTTGAGCTTTTTGAACTCGGATATATGTTCAGTTCATGTCATATGTCAGTTCATGTCATGTTCAAGGCTTAGGTGGGCGGGTAAGAGTAGGTCGGAGAGTAGTAGGGTTGTAAATCTTAGTAATGGGTGGGCCAAAGTTCGAGGGGATAAGGTTATGGGTGGTAGAAGTTGAGGCGTGGCGGTGAGCTGAGCGGTGCGCGGGTGCAGGTCCGAATGGCGCGTCTGTCCCGGCGGCGGTGGCGGCGGCCGGCGCGGGCGTGTTTCGGGCCGAGTTCGTGCCGCGTGCCGTCGGCGAACATCGCCTCAATGTGCTTGTGGACTCCATGCCGCTGCCGGCGAGCCCGTTCCATTTGAAGGTGAGGATTTACTCTACACTTGAGAACCATTATTTTATGTCGTCCCTAAAAACAAAAGATAAGCGACGCGATGCCTTGATTAAAAGTAAGTTTTTTCGTTTGAGCTGAGTGCCTAGCCTTGATATTAGCTACACTATTACCTGAAAATTGGGTCCTGAATTGGGGATCTAAAATTTGAAAGCCAAGTAATGTGGTCGTGTGGGGTATCAAATGCTTATACAATCAAGATTGTCGATATTTACCTGGGTGCGACTATCGTCTCAGTGCTCTGTTGATTTCTGATATAATTAAAGTTCGATTAGCTATCATTTTCTCTTCCCGAAAACTAAACTTTCCTACTTTTGCAGGTGTATGACGTCACCGCAATCAGAGTCAAAGACGTCGCTCATGGCACGGTCGGCAAACCTGTCACATTTTTGGGTAAGACACGAGGCTTTTTAGCCACTTAACTTCTTCTTTAGCCCTCTATATTTACTATTTAATTTTTTTTTCTATATATATATTTTTTTCTATTTATAATGTTTTGTATCTCTAGTGGAAACCATGGCAGCGGGCCCTGGTAATCTGGAAGTGACAGTGAATGGTGGGCGAGTCCCCACGGCGGCGGCGGCGCAGGGCGCCCACACTTACGCGATTAGCTTCACGCCGCGCGACCCGCGACCGCACACGGTTGAGCTGAGGTTCAATGGAGATCATGTGCCAGGTACGTTTCATGAAATTATGCGACATTATATTGTTTTTTTTTTTAAGTAGTACCTATTTATTTTAATGTGTTTAGAGTTAGCGTTCTAATTAAACACAAGATCCACGCCACATAGCTAGTAGTTTACCTGTAACTGTGACTTTGTCAACTCTTAAACCATTTGATTTGTATTTTCATGAACTTTTTTCCTACAAAATTTCATAAAGTTCTCAACGAACAAATCAATAAAAACCGATATGTTCTTGCAGACTCGAAGACCTTCGTTCGGTCAATCCAATATTCCAAGGGTGTCTTAAATGAGGCTTTTTAGATCTGAAACTATGGATAAAAAAGAAGCAAAAAAACAAAGATTATAATTTACTTTTTTCTTTCCAGGCAGTCCATTCGTGTGCCACGTTTCGGCGCCTGCTCGCGTGATTGGCGCTGGTTCCGGGGAGTCCCCGGATAAAGTATCCGTGGGAGATGCGTACACATTCAGCGTGGACTCGCCCGCTTCGCCGCACGTTGAGGTGCTCGGCCCGGCGAGGCGGCCCGTGCCTGTGCAGGTTTGTACGAGGGATAACTTATCCTACTAATTTTATCTATGCGAAAGTGTGTGCGAAGAAAGAATCAGAAGAAGTGACAAAAAAAGGGCTGAAATTATTCTGATGAAATTGGCACAAAAGTAGCTTATACCCTGGATTAACATATGGGCTACTTTTTATCCAGGAAAACTTGAGGCGCAGCTAGTCTATGATATACCTGTCCCTATCGCTTTATTGTAATGGCAAATAAGAGTGAAAAAGATGGTATGGGCGTTTAAATTTAAAAATTCAAACCGGCCGTAATTTATAATACATGATTCCACGCGTAAAATGAAATTAAAATTGGAAAACTATTGTTTTGTTGCAGGTATCAGCCGAGGAGACAATCGGCGAAAATGAAGCCAGCAAACGGTACACCATATCGTTTGTACCGGTCGATGTTGGAGATCACAGTATTGAGGTGACTACAAGAATAATATTTCGCTACACTGCAATAACAAGAAAGAGCTTTCTATGAGATACCTCGTAGATTATCACCTCTTTTCAAATCATTTTTTTTTCTTCTTATTTTTCTCCGGAAAGAGAAAGACACCGGCCATTAGCCTACCTGCCTGCATTTTTCCCGCCATCAGGCGAGTTGGTGGCGAAACGCAGACTTTTCGCGTTAAAAAAAAAGATTGCGAGAAAAAATTCTCTAGAATCCGCTATTCTACATATCTTATGACAATAAAGAGTTTATCTATCTATCTATCTATCTTCTGCTCTCTATGCTTCTGGTAGATCAACGCTCCCAAATCACTGATGACTAATATTCCCTAGGTACGCGCCGGTGCAATGGGCGGGCATGTAGAAGGCAGCCCGTTCCTTGTAAAAGCGTACAGCGCGGCGCGAGTCAACGTCACAGATATATCTCCCGGCGTCGTGGGACGGCCCGTCTCTTTCACTATCAACGCTTCACACGCAGGTAACTATGCTGTAACAAAATCGTTTTATTTAAATCATTTATTTGAGTATAATTAATTATACTCGTATTTTATGAAATCAATTTTATGATCCCAGAGATTCCGAACTACTCAGACTAAACTTTTAAACATCGTTTGTAGCATTCAATTTATCGTTTTAGGTGCCGGCAATTTGGAAATCATAGTTGCAGTAAACGGAAGGAATGTGCCTAATTATGTACAGAGCGAAGGCAATGCAAGATTCAAGGTGCGTTACAGCTTTATACTCACTTCAATGCCGACAAACATTTGAAAGAAATCTCAACCTACCCTCATTTACAGGTAAACTTCAAACCAGTAGAACCAGCGCCGCACACTCTCTCCGTCCGCTTCAATGGTCACGCGGTCCCCGGGTCACCGTTCACTTGCGTGGTGTCTCCAGCGGTGGCGGCGGCGGATGCGCGCGCCGCTGGCCCTGGTCTCGTATCTACACCACGAGGGGAGGCGGCAGAGATTCACCTCACTGGATTTCTTAGTAAGTAGTTATCTACTCAGTCCAGTGGTTCAGTGATGCGGGTCGCCGTTCACTTGGCTGGTGCCGCAGCAATAGCTAGCAGACGTGCAAGATCAAACTCCTTCCGCTCCTTTTACTGTCGGACAGATAGATGTACGAAAAAGTCAACAACATACATTGCGTAACCAAGAACTTTCTGTGACTCAATTACATTGTTTGTTGTAGTTGCAGCTCTAAATATTTATATCAAGACATTAGCGCTACCTTTGTTTTATTGTTTGTAAGCACGTTTGGACGTTTGGGATACTGGTACATTGATATCGTCAGTGTGTCTTTATACCCGATCGAGAAAGTGATATGTCATTTTATATTTCACTTCACAAATTCACTTGCCAACTCAAAACCACGTCTTTACTTCACCACCTGCTCAGTGAAAGTATGTGCTTAAACTAAATGTATTTTGTCAGCCTTGTATGTTACAAAAATGGTTCAATTTTGTGTGATATTAAAATAGAAGTTTTCCTAGTACTTACTGGACCATTTCACGCTTTGACTTGTGGTGTTTTCTTTGATCGAAGTGCCGCCGAAGTGATGTTCGGAGATTACAACTGTCAAATGGGCGTGTTTTATGGCCTCGCATCATTTAGTACGTAACAACAAGTCCATCTAGTGATGTAAAAATCAAAGCAATTCGGCTGCAGTTATTGGCTTCTTCGTCGCTTTTTGTTATCTGTCTATAGAAGTTACGCCTATGTAGAGTATTTGTTAGTAGGAGCACATGTTCCTACAAGCAAATACTCTTGTTGTCTGTAGAGGGTCATCCAGACATCCCGAGACAAGTCAAGAGCGAGGGTGTATCATCCTTACCTCGTTAGATATCGGTAGTTACGTTTAATTGTAGTTACAGGATTCATCATATTAAGTACCTCAAATGATTTAACAACCACATCTTGAGTCTTCACACGTCAGTTTTACAATACATTGCTTTATTTGTTTTAGCTGGCGAGCCAACAGTCTACGTATCTGGGCCAGGAGGCAGCAATGTACGCGCACGCGTCACGGCTACTGGCGAAGGTCGCTTCACGGCGACGTATACCCCGGAGGCCGTGGGCCGGCACAGCGTGCAAATCACCAGCGCTGGTCGACCCGTGCCTGGATCGCCTTTCACTTGCAATGTGTATGACGTGCGACGAGTCAGAGTCACTGGATTGGGGCCTGGAGGTAAAAAAATATTTTTACTAGCTTGAACCATATCTGATAATAAGTTACAAGGTCGTTTAAATGGTCTACAAGCCTAGCTTTCAATGACAACTGGGCTTTCAAGATATACTCTCAAAACACACCGCTAGAATATCCTTCGCGCTTGATGAGGTACTTCTTGAAAATAATGAAATATTTCACTTGAAATATATAATTACTTGGAATACACTTGGAATCACTACACCACCACCATCACCATCATCACTTGGAATATATTCATGAAAATATTGTAAGCAAACCAAAGGCCATTCCCTGTGGTTTGCTTACAATAAAGAAAGAAATAAATAAAGAAATGATGATGAAAGAACCTCGGCATCAAGCTGTTGCTATGTTAGAGCTGCCTCATGCAATCTTGAATGCTATAAACATGCCTTACAGTTCACAATTCTACATCAAGCATCTCCTTTTTAGAGCTAGAAGGCACGCTAGAAGGTCTAAGCCTGGACGAGGGTCCTGACGGCGAGGAGCGTGGGGTAGAAGTGGGCAAGCCCGTCACGTTTAGCGTTGATGCGGCTGGCGCTGGAGAAGGCACACTAGAACTGGTCGTCTCTACTCCTTCCACTACTGTGAAGGCTGAGGTAAGTTAGACTGATCATTTCTGTCTTCCTAACTCTTTTTTTACGTGCTAAAATCTCTCATCTCAGACATTTTTTTTTTCGCTTTTTCTCTTCGTTTTTGCCCGTTAGTATCATCAAATATTTATAAACCCTGACCCGAAAAGGGAAGTGCTACAACTTTATCTGTCTCTCACAACGTAGCACCCAAAGAGCTGATTTAATGATTTTTGTTTAAAAGGTGATTAAATAAGCTAAAATAATTAAGAAAAAAAATCAGTTGTTTGAAAATTAAGAGTTCTTTTAAAAAAAAAATAAGTCAATTGTGTTTTTTATTTACATCTGATTTACTGAAGCCCTTTCTTTATACTTTTTTGTCAACCTTCACGTTATGCGTCCAGGTGGTAGCAGTAGCCCGTGGGCTGTACGACGTGACATTCGTCCCGGTGTCCCGCGAGCCGCACCGCGTGTCTGTCACGTTCAACGAGCAACCCGTCCCGGGCAGCCCGTTTGTGTGCCGTGTCAGTGAGCCACACACATACGTGCAGATTGGTGAGTAGAACTATTAAAGAAAGTCAAATTCGTAACGGACTCATGATGTATTTTCTGGAAACCCTAACATCACATTCCTCAACTATTGGTCATTTATCAGCATGCCCACTATATCCCCTTTTCACTCGCGAGCCATATAAGGCTCGTAAAAAGGGTTAAAATTTGTTTAAAAGTACAAAAAAAGTGGTTCTTGAACTGTGCGCAATAGTGCGGGAAAATAACTTTTTTGTTAAGCTCTGTAATTGAAATATAAAATGATCTTATTCCAGCGCATAATAAGATATCTCATTCACAGGCGGCATAGCAACAGTCGAAATCGACGAAAACTTGACCGACATAGAAGTGATATCCCCCGCCGGGACTCGAATCCCCGAAGCCCACCTCGAAGACACCGGCCTAGTCACGTTCCCCGCCACCCGAGTCGGGAGATACGTCGTGAGGAGCGCGCGGGGCCCGGTGGCTGAAGTGGAGGCCATCGACGCGGCGGGAGTCAAGGTGCTGTCGATTGGAGACGCTGTGGCGCATCGGCCGGCGGTGCTCACTGGTGAGTTTGATGGTGAAATGTTATTAGAGGCTAATCTTCTTCCAACTTCTGATTTAGAAGAGGTAAAAAGACCGCCACTTGTTCCACTAGTTTTGAAACCTTTTTTGTTCCTGCCTGGTGTGAAAAATAGAGAATTTATCTATCAAACTTTTTCTATAATACAGTTTATTTTTTTCACAATATCAGGGTTGATCGCTTATTACAACACGTTACGAGTACAGTGGCGAGACAGTAAATGGGCATATTCGGCTGAGCGAACAAATCATGGTTCTAATGACTGTCTCGCCTCGTCATACAGTTTATACAAACCGAGTACTCGGCCGAGAGCGCACTCTCACCACTGTTCTCGTTAAGGTACGATTCCACCAAAATAGTGTTTAGCACATTAGTTTACAAACATTTTGTGCATAACTCCAGCATTTCACGTACTAAGCTTGTATCGAGTTTAGCTTCTGGCTCCACCGGCAAGACTGTGCGTAACTTTTGTAAACGCACAGTGTGGCACACTTGTGCAAGAACATGTTCACTGAGAAGAGTTCTGTCTTCAGTTGTTAATTTGGACGGGCGAGGAAACGTAGTGATTTGTGCTGCAGCTTGTGTTTTATTATGTAGCCAAAATAATTTTCCATTTTCTCATTACCTCAGTCGAGTCACAATTGAAACATTGAGCTAACTCTTGAGTGGCGTCGTGTTTTTAAACGGTTTTATATTTAGCTCACCCCGTTTGTTTTATTTATTCTTGGGTCAAATTTAGTAATTCAAATTTCACCCTCTTCCAACCGATTAATCTGAAATTTTGTATACACTTTGGATTTTGGTGACAATACAATTATGTTTATTCATTATCATTATAAATTCAAGATGGCCGCCGCTACAAAATGGCGGATAACGTAGGTTTTATCAATCCCATCAATATGGGTATCAAATGAAAGGGCTCAACAAGCAGAATACAATATACTATAAAAAATTGAAATACAAGATGGCGGCCGCTACAAAATGGCGGATAACGTAGGTTTTATCGATCCCATCAATATGGGTATCAAATGAAAGTGCTCAACCAGTATAATACAATGTACTATATAAAATTAAAATCCAAGATGGCGGCCTCTACAAAATGGCGGATAACTTAGGTTTTATCAATATGAATTAAACAGAATGCGAAATAAAAACTAAAAACTAGAAAATAAAAATAGGTAAAAAAACTTTTTAAGTTAAACGGTTTTATGTTAAAAAACCGTTTAAAAACATACATTGCAAATTGCAATGTTTAAGATAAATGTACTAAAAACCAAAAAATAATAAAATAGATACAGTCGTGGGAATTATAAACATATGCATAGACTAGACTAAAATAAAACCGTGGGGAGAGTTAAGTTAGTTAGTTAGAGACGTTGTGACGTGCCCCATGGTTTTATTTTAGTCTAGTCTATGCATATGTTTATAATTCCCACGACTGTATCTATTTTATTATTTTTTGGTTTTTAGTACATTTATCTTAAACATTGCAAATAAAATTGCAATGTATGTTTTTAAACGTTTTTTAACATAAAACCGTTTAACTTAAAAAGTTTTTTTACCTATTTTTATTTGTTTCTATTTTTATAATCATTGTGACTGGAATCCCATAATAGAGGATAAGTTTCAATCGCTTGAATAAATTTAATAATTTTATCATTCGTCCAATCCATATTTAACTCTGTTAAAACATGTGCACAAATAAATGTTTTCGCTTTGGTAGCGGAAGCTAGACTGAGTTTGCGAACAACGAGTGCGTACGCGTCGACACGAGTCCACTACTTGTACTGTGTACGCGCACACGAGTGCACAGCTGTGCGCAAACATTGCTAAAATGTTCGCGCACAATTTGTTCTTGTTCGCTTGAGTGAGTCGACCAAAGCAAACATTTGTGCCGTACGCTGTGCAGCACTGTGCCGCACAGTTCCGCACACTGGTGGAATCGTACCTTTACGTGTAATCAACCCATTAATAAAAGTTGTATCCGGTCATTAGTATGATGATCACTTTCGGTTAAGATTTGCAGTCATCGCGTCGTTCAATTAACATCGATTTATGTTCGCACAGTTAGCACGAGCACCGCGGGCGCGGGGCGGCTGTCGGCGCGCGTGTCGTGCGGCGGCGCGGCGGTCCCGCACTCGGTGCGGCGGCGCGGCGGCGCGCGGCAGGAGCTGGTGTGGCACCCGGCGCGCGCGGCGCCGCACCGCGTGGCGCTGCTGTGGAGCGGCGCGCCCGTGGCGCGGGACCCGCTGCTGGTCGACGTGCAGTGCGCCTCGCACGGACAGGAGGTACGCACCGGATACACGACGTCGTCTCAGTGCTTGTTTGGTCTATCTACCATTGGCTACTTTCTACAGCAGACGAGTTTCTTTCTCTATTTTAAAAAAGAAGCTATAATTATAAGACTTGAAAATCTTTCATAA
Organism: Alcis repandata; assembly: GCA_949125135.1. Lineage (NCBI taxonomy): Eukaryota > Metazoa > Arthropoda > Insecta > Lepidoptera > Geometridae > Alcis > Alcis repandata. The sequence goes on from OX421222.1 coordinate 7,762,778, forward strand.
TACATTGGTTACCTTTACCAATGTATTATGAAAGATTTTCAAATCCTATAACTATAGCTTCTCTTTTAAAATAGAGAAAGAAACTCGTCTACTGTAAAAAACAACCAATGGCAGATAGACCAAACAAGCACTGAGACGACGACGTGCCGCTTAACTGTGGACCTCTCCTCACAGTCGCACTCCAGCGAGGTCCTGCTCCCGCAGTCCCCTCGTGCGTTAGGAACGAAAGAGAGATCGCGAGGCGTGAGGTCCGCAGTTAAGTCGCACGCAGTATACCTACATGTATGGTATACCTCTTTACTGGTGCGCCACCCGGCGATACGGCGTTTGACCAATGATGACGACCAATTTGTGTATTGCATCTATACATGCACACCTACTTTGAATGTGAACGTAAACTCTATGCAAGGGCGTCCAGTTTTAGACTAGATGATCACTACCACGTTCAGTTCGGCGGTTGCGTTATGTGGTGGATATGCATGCAATCTGCATTCCGGAGTGGCGAATTGGAATTTGCGGATACCTATGTCACGTCTCCAGCTACACCACCCGCTACCTAACGTTTTCATCTATGCCAGTGATATTTTCTCTGCATTTATATAAGACAACAAAATTAACAAAAAGTAACCCAAATAAAACTTGTTACCAGGTATCAGCATCAGGTTTAGGGTTGTACCAAGCGCAAGTGAGCCGAGTGGCTTCCTTCAGTATCGACACTCTAGGCCGGCCCGCGCGGGAGTTCGACGTGGTTGTCTCGGGGCCTGGTTCCAGGGCTTTACCCGTAAGATGCTACCAGACCAAATCAGGCTTGTTGCAAGCGGAATATACCATCACGGAAGTTGGACAGAGCACTATAGGTAAGTTATTAAATGTTCGGTTTTGTGACAATTGTGATAATTATAAGAAAGAACGAATTATATTTTTTTAGAAGAAAGAATTACCGGGGTATAACAAAAAGGCAAAGAAAAACACAAACAAACAGACCGACACACAACCAGTTCTTAAAAGCTAGCTAAGGATGTTCAAGACCGTGTGAGACCTGTGGGGCTAGCACAACTTTGACGTAAAAATACGTAGCGAGTTTAGAAAAGTGTACGCCATTTACACCCGTCAGGAGCACACTTGACAGTCGTAAATGGCGTACACTTTTCTATCGAAAACTCGCTACGTATTTTTACGTCAAAGTTGTGCTAGGCCCACTGTAATCAATCCCAATTGGTTCACTCAAGGTCTTCATCACGGTACTGATGTGTCATTAGTAAACAAGACAGTTTCTAAGCACTGTTTGCGCTAATGTGTTGACTGAAAACGTTCACTTTGCATTGAGGGTCCGTCTACGGAGTAAGTCGTCACCGAAATAGTAATTCTTGATGTTTTATTTACACAGTTATTTCTATTTACAGAAGTATTACACCTATCGAAGCCGGTGCCCGGCAGTCCATACACTTGCGAATCGTTCGACCCCAACCGAGTGATACTGGCCGGTCTGCCCACCGGGAACATTGTTGCGCAGACGCCGATCAACTTCTCAGGTAACTTAGCTTAAAGGCTGGTTTACATGATGCAAGTTTCTTGTACATTCAAGTGCAATTATTGAATGCAATAAATCAAGTGCGTTAATTGCCCTTCAAGAATTGTACGCAACTGTTTACACGTGGATACAAGTAAAAAAATTGAAGAAGAACACCAAGAAAATTTTGGCAAGCAAAACTTGCGCAAAAGATCAAAATGTTACGTACTGTTTAGACCATGCAGGTAATTTATTGCTTCAATTTTATTGTATGCAACAGGCAAGAAACTTGCATCATGTAAACCAGCCTTAACTTACGTTTTTGGGACACTTTCCTACTAGAATTTTTGTTCTCCTTATATTTCTTTTTTGCCTGGAGAATCAATCGTATCGGAATTTTCAAACATTTATATTGAGTAAAATGAAAGCTACTTTCCAATATGACTTTATTGCCTTTAAGGGTCTGCACACCTAAATCGTATGTCTTATTCAGCCTAATCCATTGCCACATTTTCTTTTGTATAAATTACTGCTAACATAAACAATTCTTCGTTTTATAAGGTACAAGTTTTTTACGTGATTTTTTTTCTCTATTTTCTTAGTTGACACGAAGGAAGCTGGCGTGGGTGAATTAGAAGTGGTTTGTGAAACGATGGGCGAGCGACGCGTGCGGCTACCAGTCGATATGAGGGAAGACGGACACACGTACAGAGTGCGGCTGAGGCCCACCGTGCCCGCGCATTATAGGATCTACGTCACCTATGGAGGTAAGAAAGCTAAAATAATAACTACATATTTTAAGTCACCCGTACTATTTAAGATAAAACTGTTTGGCAGGCTTAGCATGTCAAACAAATAGTGTTTCCATTATTTCATTCCGCGAGAAAGAGACAAACATATCCGTATTTTAGTTTTGTCACATGTCCTAAAAAAATGGTAGTTAGACTATTTGTCCACGGTCGTGCTAGACTTGATGGTCTTACATAGCCTAACGCTGTTTATACCGGTGTCGTGAACTAAATCCGATATGGGTCCAATCTGCCATGTGATATGTCCTGTTATGAATTCTTTACACCTTTATCATAGTGTTACACAAGTGATATTCTCGGTGATTTTCCATTTTCTTTTGCATTATCAAACGCTTATAACGTTTTTTGCACTTCAGCTCACCAAAACTATATTAAGTTCACGTGTATGTCAGTTTTCTTATATCTGTCTAAGACAAAAATACATAGTATCTCTCCCTTATGCACAAGTTCTTACCGCTTGCTGACTGAACAGCTGTTGGCCACCTGAGCCAATTAGTGTTAGTATTGTGTAGTTTCACATTGATTTACTCTTGTTACCCAGGAGCGTCAGTCCCAGGCAGTCCCATATCTCTCGGCGTACTGTCAACACGCACGGCGAGTGGCGCACGTTGCGCTGGCACGGGACTTGCGCATGCGCATGTTGGAAAAGAAGCCGCCTTCACTATACACTGCGCAGAGGACAAACCACCTGTCGTCGAGGTATGTGCATTTTGTCGAGAACCAAAGTAAAACCTTTAAATCTTCAGAACATGTATAAACCCCAGCGTCATACAAGGTCCGGCAACTTGCCGACATAGACTCTGCCTAGTTTGGGAACCGGTCCTACTGCCAGGTTTTTGTTTAAAAAAAAAAATAAACAAATACAACATTGCACAACAAAAAACAATGAGCAGAATGCATCAGTACCCTGGATCCAGAAACCGATCCCAACTCAGCTCAGCATATGCTGGCTGTATACATCTGATTTCGGCTCAAACTGAATTGCAATATCCTCAGGTTGAAAGGCTAACTGAAGACAAAGAAGATACAGACACTGGTCTCCTAGAGTGTCGAGTGGCGGGCGGCGCGGCGCGGGAGTGGCTTTGTGCTTACATACCGCTAACGGTCGGCTTGTATGAAGTCCGTATTTACACCGCCTCGGGACCTCTACCTGGCAGCCCTTTCTCGGTCAAAGTAAGTAGCCTTCTGTGAATGCAGTCAATGATCGTAAGCAGTCGATGGTTGTAAACTTTGGCGATTTGTACATTTCTGTTTATTATTTGTTTAAAACTTGTTTTTCTGTTTAAACCTGTTATCTACGTATAGATCCCATTCTACTTTACTATTCATTAATTGGTTTTTGTTTACTTTTTGCCCCATTACAACAACTACATTGTAACATATCTAGCTGTCCTACCTAGCTAGTAGCGAAATAAAACAGCCAGTAAGTTAACAAAAGTATATTAAAAAAACAAAAAGAGGGTAGATGACAAAAAAAATTAAGAATAGGTCAAAGGGAGAATTTAGGTCGGGGTTTGAGATCATTCACCGACTGAGATACGTGATTCGACCGTTTAGACACACTGGCCTGGGTTCGTAGGGCGAGGACACACTCGTCGACGGGCCCCGAAGTAGGTCTGGACCCAGACGACAAAGTGGAGACCGGAGACTGCACCGGCGCACGTAGTAGCCGGCCGGCACCAGGTCAGCAGCAGACACCTCCGATTCACGGAGTGGGGAAATGGGGTAGCAGCCTTTAGCCTCCGGATGAACCCTGGAAGTCAGTACATCGACCGTCTTAGGAATCGTCCATGTTCACGGTTTGACTGCCGCATTCCTTTGTGCCACGCAAAGCAAAAGCAAGCACCTAGTGGTATCTAATGCAGTGAATAGTAACTGAGATGAGGCAGTCAAACTCGTACAGTGTTTTTAGTATACACGGAATATTAATAACATCTATAAAAACTAGCACAGTGGGAGAAACATTAAAGATGGAAAATACAATAAAAATGAGGATTAAACTATCTAGGTATATTCAGATATGTTTCTTAAAAAAATAATTAACGGTCCCGATAGCGGGGACCGTTATGGAAGGTGCCTAATTTACGATAGAATTGATGAAAATATCTGAATATACTCACGTCATACAAGCAAAATGCACTGATAAGATGATTATTTAAAACACTCACCCAATTCGGGGTAAACACAGAGCACTAAAATTTATACTTATAGAAAATTATCGTGTGTTTAGCACGAATAATTTTTAAAATGGCAGAAAGTAGGATAGACGGACGAGCGTAGTGGTATTCCGTTCAAGTCACCGCAGCGGCCGCCAGCTCAGTACTGCCGTCGAGGTCAATCAGGACAAAACCGTTAGCTCGACGCCCGCGCATACGAGGTGCGCGCTCATTGGTCTATTACCTGTGACATTACTAGTTGCGTTTACGGAAATAGCTCCCGACAAAAAGTAATGACACAGCATTTAAATATTAAAAATAAATATAAGGAATGAAAAACTAATATAAGAGACGGTAACGAACCGTTACATACCCCCCTTTTTAGGTTTGGTTTTTTTCTAGGAAAAACCAACGAACTATCTAAGTGAGCTTGAAGTCTTTGACATGCCACGTTCCTAGGTTACGACCCGTCATGTCCTCGAGTTCGTAAACGAGCTTTGACTTCTTAGCCGTTATGCGGCATTTTATGAACTTAGGAGCCAATTTTTTTGAGAACCTACTGTCCTTATCACTTTGATAAAATGTCCGTTTCCAAACTATGTCACCTACGTTAAAGTCGACGTTTCTACGGCGCAGATTATAATTGGAGGCACTGCGAGAATGTGATTTAATAAGGGCTAGTTGTACCTTATCAAAGATTTTTCTAAGTGTGCCCAAATTTTCGGCGTAGCTATCACGGGGGGTAAATATGATCTCATTCGTTAGATCCGCATCAACATAGTGTGAACCATCGCTTGGTAGTTCGCGTCCAAAAACGAGGAATGATGGAGTGAATCCCGTTACTTCATTAACCGCACTATTCAAAGCGAATTGTATTTTGGGGATGTTAGTATCCCAAGACCTATGGTCATTTTCAATGAAGGTAGACACAGCCGTCATTATAGTTTTATTGTAGCGTTCTACAGTGTTGACTTGTGGAGTATAGAGTGGGGTATAGTATACGTTAGGTATGTTGTATTGAGCAAATAAGTTGCGCATCATATTGCTTGTAAATTGTTTCCCATTGTCCATTATGACAGTGCTCGGAATTCCATGAACGAGAAAGACTCTTTCTTCCATTATCTTGGATATTATGTCCGATGTAGCTCGTCGAATAGGGAAAAGCAAGCAGTATTTAGAGAAGCAGCAAGTTATTACAAGGAGAAAAGTGTTCTGTTTTCTAGTCACAGGCAAGATGCCCACCAAATCCACACTAATCATTTGGAAGGGTCGGCAGCAATCTTTAGGCCTTCCCATTGTTCCTAAGGTGGTATGGTTTGGATACTTATAGGAGAGACATGTTTCGCAACTAGAAACAAAATTAATCACATCTTTGTGAAGACTAGGCCAAAAATACTTTAAGCAGAGACGTTTGTGGGTTTTAAAGATGCCAAAGTGCCCCGATGTAGGTTCAGAGTGGTTTTGGGCTATGATATCTTGTCGAAACTCCGAAGGAATTACTTCCTTCCATTCAAATTCTCGGGTTAGAGGATTAAGTGACTTCATGTAACGGAACAACTTTCCGTCAGCTACGCGGTAATTAAGGAAAGATGTCGGGGAACTTTGACATCCACTGAAGATATTTAAGTACCACGTATCATTAGTTGTGCGCAATGGTTTGTCTAATGTAGTACTGATAGCAGAGACCGGTACTGAGCGACTCAAGCTATCTGGTACAACATTTTCTGAGCCTTTCCTATGTTTAATTTCAAAGTTGTACGCAGATATTCGCACGCCCCAGCGCGCCAGTCTTCCCGTAGGATTGTTCAGGTTCAAGAACCATTTAAGGGAAGAATGGTCAGTGTAAACAGTGAACTTGAGGCCGTTTTCTAGGTAGCAACGCCAGTGCTCGATAGCGATGAGCACGGCTAACGCCTCGCGTTCAGTAGCACTGTAATTCCGCTCTGTACTGGACAAGGATTTGCTCATGTACGCTATTACTTTTTCTTGTCCCTCTCTAGTTTGAGTTAATACCGCACCTATTCCGTAGTCGCTCGCATCGGTATGGACTTCAAACGCTTTCGAGTAATCGGGGCAGGATAGTATAGGCGCAGAGATAAGACACTTTTTGAGATCTTTAAATGCCTTATCAGCATCTGGCGACCAGGCAAATGGTGCAGCCTTCTTGCCTTGCGAAGTCAGCTTATTCAGGGGGGAGGATAGACTGCTAAAGTTAGGGATAAACCTCCGGTACCAGGATGCCGTACCTAGAAAACGCCTAACTTCTTTACGATTGGTAGGAGTAGGATAACTAACAATTGACTCTACTTTTTCGGGATCGGCGTGCAAGCCGCTTGAGTCAACTATATAACCTAGATACTTTAGCTGGGTCCTAAAAAATTGACTCTTTCCATAGTTGATTGTCAAGTTAGCCATTTTTAACTTTTCAAGAACTCGCGTTAGTAGCGATATGTGCTGTTCGAAGCTGTCAGACACGATTATGACGTCATCAATAAAAACAAAGACCCTGTGTTCAAACTCAGGCCCGTAGAACAGAGTATCTACCAGTCTTTGTTGAGTAGCGGGTGCATTAGTCAATCCGAAAGGCATAGACTTAAATTGATAAGTGCCACGGGTAGGTATGTAGAAAGCCGTCTTCTCTCGATCTTCTTTCCGTATTAAAATCTGCCAGAAACTTTTAGAAAGGTCTACACTAGACAGGTACTTTGCATCTCGTAGGTTGTCAAGTATTTCAGAAATATAGGGCAGACTATAAGCGTCTTTTTTTGTGACAGCATTGAGTTTCCTACTATCAAGGCAAAAACGCAGCTCGCCATTCTTTTTTGGCGTTAAGAGGACAGGGGAAGACCAAGGACTCTCACACGGTTCTACAATGTCCTCCTTAACCATCTCGTCTAGCTGTTCCACGAGGATCCGTTGCTTTTCCGGCGACATCCTATAGTACCGTTGACGAATAGGGATAGCGTCCCCCGTATCGATAGAGTGCGTAGTTAGCGAAGTGCGCCCTAGACCGCGTTTTTCATATGAAATACCGTGAAATTGCGATATTATGCTATCCGCCGTGTCTTTTTGTTTGACAGATAAGTGATCGTAAGAAAACAGAAGTTTAGGTTTTCTGTCTTCCACGTCAGTAGTTGAAACCTCTAAATTTTTGTAGAAAGCGATCTGATCTAGATTTTTGGGCAGCAGCCCAAAGAGTCGCCAAAAGTCCATGCCTAATATTAAGTCATGTCTTACGCTAGGAACTGCATACGCTTGAAGAGTGTATGTCTGGTTCTGAAAGGTTACAGGGAGATCAATTAGTCCTACAGAATCCAACTTTTCCCCACCCGCTGCTACAAATCGAGTGGAGTCACTGGTGTCCAAGTGAAACCCTGCTTTTAGTATGCTAGTATGACTGCCATTACCTAGAATAGTGGCAGAGGAACCCGTATCTAGAAGTCCAGTCAGAGATTTATCATCAACATTAACCGAAACATAAAGCCGTGACGTATTAATGTTGGTATCATTATCGCGGATTGCTGAAACCGTATTAAAAGTTGAAAATTTAGTGACAAAACTTAGCCACTCCTTCCATTCAGATGTACTAGTTTTAAGCTGTACTGAAGGTACTGAAGGTTCAACAATACCGTTTAAGCATTCCGCTCCTATCAGTTTTTTGATGCATCAACGTGGTCTGATTTGCAAACCGGACAGTCGCCAACACGAACTCCCTTCTTACCGCACTTAAAACAAATCAGGAATCGCTCCGCTTTACAAGTCCCGAGTGTGTGATCATCTGTCCTGCATCTAGGACAGTACATCGACCTAGATCGTCCAAACGAACCAGATGCTAAAGCAGCTACATCAATGTCCTGTTCGAGGTTCGTTTCGCAATTGTCGGTGACGCAATTAAGGTTAGGATTAGTATAGTTTTTATTGTTATTATTGTAGGCATACGATCGGAATTTATTCAACGGTACATTCGATGTGGTCGCTGCTTGTTTATAAGCGAACTCGGGAGCCAGAGTAGAACCACTCACCTTCGGAGGTTCATGGAAGTGAGCGAAACGCGACTGGATACTCTCGTAGTTCCGACATAGCGATCTCAATGCATCGATGCTCTGAATTTCCGAAGATGCAACCAATGAGCTAGCGTAACACGGTCGAATATTGTGAAGCAATATTTCAAGCTTCTCCTGCTCCGAAAAAGGTTTCGTGAGACGAGAAAACATACCGTGCATAATGGAAAAGTAAATAGTTATATTTTCATTCTCGCCTTGAGTTCGCGATCGTATTTCTGCAGCAAACCTGTAGTCGTAGTCACTACTTGAAAAATCTGCTTTAAGCAAAACGCATAATTCCTGCCAAGTCTGTACCCTATCTTTATTATATCTGTACCAATGTAGGGCATCGTCGATAAAAATCTCGTAAGCGAAAGACAGAATTTTATCGTAAGAAATACGCCTCGAAAGAACAAATTCTTCCACTTTCTGGATAAAAGAACGCACGCAAGACTTTCCAGAGTACTTCAATTTAGCAATATCCGTAGTCAGACTTCGTTCACAAGTAACGGCTATAGCCATGTCTTCAGCGGTGGGAGAGGTTGACGTTTGAGGTAGAGATTGAGGCGTTTGTGGTTTAATGCTAGCAAGTTCTTTATATTGGGAATTAAAATTAGAAACGCAAATCTTATGCAAATCTGCTACCTCCGGAATAATATTAATTCTGTTCAGCCGATGGTAAATATGATTTAGCAAGTTCTCAGCCCTTACTAGCAAATTTTTATCTAGTTTAGTTCTCAAGGCAGAAAGATTACCCTGAGATTTTATTAATGACTCCTTCACGCCTTTTAAGTCCTCTGACGGTTCTAAGAACGATTCTAGAATATCCTCAGACGGTAGCAGCTGTGACAGTTTAATGATCTGTTTGCGAAGTTCCTGAACAGACTCACGAATACCACCACGAAGCTCCACCTCGTATTCTAATTCCGCCTTTTGTAGTGAAAGGAATTTCACGACATACGCCATTTCGTTGATTGGGTGAGTGTTCCAACAAAATAAATAGAAAAAAAAATGAAATGAGAGAAAATGAATAAGAACTTAACTAATTGCGGAAGCGAGGAGCAACCAAGTCACCTTAATACTAGTGATCAACAAATGTGTGGGTAGTTGGAAAAAAATTTCTGATCTAAAAAAAAAATGAAAAGGTCAGCAAGGAAAAGTAAAATATTTATAGAAGTAAAAAAAAAAAAATCCACACACTTTTTGATTACGCACAATAATCAATCTTAAGACTATATTTTATAGCCAACACCTTAGAAGACTATTAAAAGCAAACAAGAGGAGCACGCATCTCAGTCAAGAATGAAACCTGTAGCCGGGCGCCATTGTAACATATCTAGCTGTCCTACCTAGCTAGTAGCGAAATAAAACAGCCAGTAAGTTAACAAAAGTATATTAAAAAAACAAAAAGAGGGTAGATGACAAAAAAAATTAAGAATAGGTCAAAGGGAGAATTTAGGTCGGGGTTTGAGATCATTCACCGACTGAGATACGTGATTCGACCGTTTAGACACACTGGCCTGGGTTCGTAGGGCGAGGACACACTCGTCGACGGGCCCCGAAGTAGGTCTGGACCCAGACGACAAAGTGGAGACCGGAGACTGCACCGGCGCACGTAGTAGCCGGCCGGCACCAGGTCAGCAGCAGACACCTCCGATTCACGGAGTGGGGAAATGGGGTAGCAGCCTTTAGCCTCCGGATGAACCCTGGAAGTCAGTACATCGACCGTCTTAGGAATCGTCCATGTTCACGGTTTGACTGCCGCATTCCTTTGTGCCACGCAAAGCAAAAGCAAGCACCTAGTGGTATCTAATGCAGTGAATAGTAACTGAGATGAGGCAGTCAAACTCGTACAGTGTTTTTAGTATACACGGAATATTAATAACATCTATAAAAACTAGCACAGTGGGAGAAACATTAAAGATGGAAAATACAATAAAAATGAGGATTAAACTATCTAGGTATATTCAGATATGTTTCTTAAAAAAATAATTAACGGTCCCGATAGCGGGGACCGTTATGGAAGGTGCCTAATTTACGATAGAATTGATGAAAATATCTGAATATACTCACGTCATACAAGCAAAATGCACTGATAAGATGATTATTTAAAACACTCACCCAATTCGGGGTAAACACAGAGCACTAAAATTTATACTTATAGAAAATTATCGTGTGTTTAGCACGAATAATTTTTAAAATGGCAGAAAGTAGGATAGACGGACGAGCGTAGTGGTATTCCGTTCAAGTCACCGCAGCGGCCGCCAGCTCAGTACTGCCGTCGAGGTCAATCAGGACAAAACCGTTAGCTCGACGCCCGCGCATACGAGGTGCGCGCTCATTGGTCTATTACCTGTGACATTACTAGTTGCGTTTACGGAAATAGCTCCCGACAAAAAGTAATGACACAGCATTTAAATATTAAAAATAAATATAAGGAATGAAAAACTAATATAAGAGACGGTAACGAACCGTTACAACATATTATGACTTTTGTGAGCTTATCATGACGATACTTATTGCTTTTGTTCTACGTCTAGCCATGACAGTATAAAAATGTTTGATTCTGCCCATATATTTTTCTGTTCCATTCCATTCTATTCTATCAAGTGCATGTGTACTTAATATCTCGTACCACCCAGGTGATAGACACATCCTCGATCCTGCCAGTGGGCGGGTGGGGCGCGGACAGCGCGGGCCGCGTGCGGGCGCCTTCTAAGCTGGTGCTCGACACCAGCAACGCGGGGCCCGGCACGCTGGAGTGCTTGCTAGCGGGGAGGCATCAACGTGAGTATACAATCACTAGTAAGCCTATAAATACACAGTGAACACGTCCTCGATATTATAGAGGCAACATAGCGGATAAAGGCAAGATTCTAGTGCGGGGCTACGTAAGTACACTTACGATAGGACGGCTCAAAACCCATTCATACAAAGCTAGGCAACCCAATTAATTAGCGTTGTCTATTGTTTTGTATAATCTGTGGATGGATATCCTCAGTTAATGCATACTCAGAATATCGCCAACAAAAATCCCCAATAAGGTTTTTAATCTAAACAACGTATAAGTATGGCTTGGTTAATAACTTGTGTGTCTCTTACAGGTGTGGAGACAGTATCAGGCCGTGCAGTGGTAACGTTAACGGCTGCTGAAGGTGTCAGCGGCGAGCAAGAGTTAGAGTTGACATATAATGGAGCGCTAGTGAGCGGAGCGCCGCGACGAGCGCTGGTAGCGTCAGGGAATACTGCGGACAGAGTGACGCTCGCGGGGAGAGGACTAGCCCACGCTGCTCCGCACACCCCTGCAGTATTCACTATCGGTGAGTGTTACCACCATATGATGGGCAATACCGGGGAAGCGTAAGGTCAGAAGAAGATGTCATGGCTCCGTATCATCAGGGAGTAGACTGGGATAAAGACGGTTAGTGGAGAGGCACTTGGAGAAGAAGAAGAGTGTTATTAATGTCATAACAGCCTGAGTATTATTCGATATAAGGGTCCTGTACTGGCGTCGCGCAAAGAGTGCAGTGTGTTTCCCCCTTGCCAGCGATCACTTGAGCTGCCCCAGCTTCTTAAAGTAACGGAGAGAGTCTTTGAGCCGCTGGTCATTACAGAGTGGTGCCAATCTTGTCTCTGTTCCGCAAGCTTTTCTTGTACCTGCTCCTACAAACGCAATGGTCTATTGCGTTGTGTGTTTTTATGAGTTACAAAACATAACCCAAGGTTTTTTTATCACTCACTTGTTTAGATAATTAGACTGAATTTTTCGCACTTCGCTGAAGCAAAAAGCAAAAGTTAAAGCTAAATCTCCTAATCCCAGATGGAAGTGCCGCCGGCCCCGGTTCTCCCGAAGCGTCAGTGACTTCCCCGGAAGGAGATAACATCCCGGTAGCTCTAGCGGCCGCCGGACCCGGACTCTGGCGAGCGACGTACACCCCGCGCCGCGCCGGCGACCACCAGCTCAGAGTTGTGTGGGCTTCGAGACTTGTCAAAGGTAACTAGTAGTTCTGCGAACTAGACATTGTGAGGACAAACTCTTCTGTAATAATGCTGCTTAAATCGTCTGCCACAGACGTGTCAGGCCACGTATATTTGACTTTGTATATGCTATCAGGTAGTAATTTCTAGGACCACCTATTGGTTCGATTATAATTCTGTAATTACCTACTGGTCCTATTTCAAAAAATATTTTACAGTTCAAAACTAATTGCATTGAATATCACCGAGTGCCATAAGCTATATTTTACAGCCCCAAAACTACGAACTCGAAAACCGACCCACGAAGTACTGGACTTCAACTTTAACCTGTATTTACACCGTTAAAAAATCGCTTCTTATTCCAGGCTGCCCGTTAACAGTGAACGTGAACGCGGGCACTGAGAGCGGCGACGCATCCCGCGTAGTTTGCTCCGGGGCCGGACTCGCGAGCGGGGTGGTGGGCCGCGAGATACGCTCCTGGATCGACACGCGCCGCGCCGGCCCGGGGGAACTCACCGCACACTGCACTGGACCCAACAAGGTTACTACCTAACCTAAATAATTGGCTGTGATATATGTATAGACAAACACCGAAGTCTCGTCTGAAGTGTTCTTCCCCGAAGGAGGTTCAGAACCCTAAAAATACAACCTATCCTATATTACAGGAATGCTTATCCGTGTGTATATGCCTAGATGTGACAAAGCTAGAATATGGATATGTCTCCTTCTCGGTGGAAAGACAATTTGTTTACGGCCTTCGCTAAATCTGATGCAATAGGAGAGAAAAAAATAATTATTCATATAATAGGCTTGCGTTTAACCGCCATCTCCTCATAGTAAGCAATGATGCGGTATACGAGTCTGCGGATAACCATAATTCGACGGGTGTCGTATATCGCCGATTCCGTGGTCGGCTACGTCACGTCGCGCCAACACTGCAAAACGCGTCGACTACGAAACGTGTTGTTTAAGTTTAAAGTGTTATGTTTTTATTTATATGTATGTTAGTCTGTAAGGTATTTATTTTCTATGGTCCTCTGTAACTTGCATTATATGCAAGTTATACTGCCTGAAATAAATGATTTATTATAATATTATTATTATTATAATGAACTGTCCTTGTCCGCCAGGTATACAGGCTCCGCACATTACAGTAAAGCGCCCCTGGCGTAAACGTAAAGGAACTTAATGTATGGAGCTTTACGAAACGTTCGATCCTTTTCGAAAACTATCAAAACTCAGACTAAGGGTGACGAATCAACATCGAGCTGTGCTGCGCTGTACTGCGCTGTGCTGTGCTGTGTTTCTTAAGCTACGTTTTTTTAAGAGTCAACATCAAGCTGTGCTGCGCTTTGCTTAACTCAGTATAAAGCCGAACGTCCACCGCCGGCTAAACTAAATGAAAACTAAACTCACTGAACTAAGCTAAGCTAAACTAGAACTACGTTGTCCGTCCACCAAAAAAGTAATCAGCACATAAAAATCCATAAAAAAACATAGCACAGTTCGGCACAGCGCGGCTCAGCACGGCGGGTAGCGCGCCTCGCTCGAGACTGCTGCGTTTTTTAAACAGAGCGTAGCCTCACACAGCGCAGCACAGCATGGTTTGTTTCTATCCTCATTGAAATATTAGACGAGCGAGTTGACCAAACATAGCACAGCGCAGTACAGCGCAGCACAGCTCGATGTTGATTCGTCACCCTAAGGGTACTGTCCTTGTTCGTCAGGTGGCGTACTGCGAGCTGTACGAGCACGGCGACGGCACGTTCACACTGAACGTGAAGCCGGCCGAGGCGGGGCGGCACGTGCTGAGCGTGCAGTTCGCGGGCGACCACGTGCCCGGCTCGCCCTTCGTGCTCAAAGTGGCCGGCGCGCCCGACCCCTCCAAGGTACGTTATACTTATGTCCGACTAGCTGATGCCTAGGTCGCACGTTCACACTGAACCTAACGTCGCGTCGATGGAGGCTGGGTGGCACGCGCTGACAGTGCAGTTTGTGCTCAAAGAGGCCGACGTGTCCACCCCACCCAAGACACGTATTCTTATATGAGAGGGGCCTTTTGTATACTGCGCTGACTAATTTACGAACTTCGGGTGGTCGTCAAAATTAGTCGATACGATTTTTTATGTCAAGACATAAGTAGGTCTAGCATAACTTCTATCGAATAGAAATACGAGTATGTTGTTCGTATTCAATAGAAAAATGTATGAAACAGCGCTTCTATCGGGCTTAAATGGAACTTGAATGATCATTAAAAGTTTTATCTAATAGTTTAATAGAACCCTTTATAAATATAACGACTGTTCGTTTTTATACCTACTCTAATTTCAAACCAAAATTTTCTCAGGTGAAAGTATACGGTCCGGGCGTAGAACCAGGCGTACTAGCGACGTTCCAGTCGCGATTCCTGTGCGACACACGCGGCGCAGGAGCGGGACAGCTGACCGTGCGAGTGAGAGGACCGAAAGGCGCCTTCCGAGTCGAAATGCAAAGGGAGAGTCAGAAGGACCGTACCATATTGTGCAAGGTGAGTTTTGAAAACTAAACAAAAAAAGACATTTCACACTCAAAGCTCCCGGACTCTAGGATAACCTGTGTCGGGGATGCCATGGAACACAAAAAGATAAGGACAACTAAGACCCAGAGCAGATATTTAAATTCATCATTCAAGCATCTGCCTGGCCGGGAGTCAAACCTGAGACCTCTGGCTTAAAAGGCGGATATACTACCACTTAGCCAAACAGATCGTCAGGCAACTATGAGGCAATACGAATGTCCCGCTTTTTCACCTACTATTTTTCCTTAAAAACCTTTTTTTTTTAACTCCTTGAGCTTTTTCAGCGTCAAGAAATAACATTCATACTCCTACAATAAAAAGTAAACTTATTACCAAACAGATAAACTTTCGGATTATTGCAGTAATGTGTGCAGTTTTTGGCTATCTTTGATTATACTTATCCCTTTGATTATACTTTATTTCTTATTTTCATTTTATTTCTTATTTTATTATTATTTCACTTATTTATTATTATTTTATTATTATTTCACTTATTTATTTATTTATTATTATTTTATTTATTATTATTTTTTTATTATTATTCCACATATTTATTTATTTTCATATTTTTTAAATTTTTTACAATATACATAGAATATCAAAAACAATATATTATAAAAAACTTAAAAACTAGAGTGCCACCGGCAGCGGGGCAGGGCCCAAGCATACCGGTGGTTAAGGCTGCAGAGTGACGGACCTCACTCTGCAGCCTCATAATAGGTGTGCATGCAGTTGTCCTTTATTGTTTGCGTTTATCGCATGCGGCGCACTACACCACCGGTAGCGAGGGCCGGGCGCGGAGCAGGTTGCCCCGCAGGCCCCAAGCGTGCCGGCGGTGGACGTCCCCGTCGCACAGGTCGTGGCAGCGGCGGCGGCGTCGGCGGCCCGTCCTCGTCGTTCGACGCGCTCCTGTCATGGGGAGTGATGACCTCATCTCCTGACGAGGAGCTCGGAGACGACGGGGCGGGCGGAGGTGGTGGGCGTGCGCTACGTGTGTCCGCTTGTCGTAGTCGTTTTTGCAAACGTGTTTGCATTTTTTAATGGTTTTTCCATAATTTTCAGTTTGACGTTGTGTCAAGTAATGTCAAAATTGTTTCTATATTGTAAACTTGTGAAAAAGGCTTCGTGTGGTAAAATAAATATAAAATCCAGGCTATTTAATCTTTTGTGCTGTAAATTTTGTAGGAAAAATGAAAAAAAAAAAAAATTATTATTATTATTCCACACATCCATTTATTTTCTTAATTTTTAAATTTTTTACAATATACTTAGATATAAAAAACAATATATTATAAAAAACCTAAAAACTAGAGTTCCACCGGCAGCGGGGCAGGGTCCAAGCATACCGGTGGTTAAGGCTGCAGAGTGAGGAACCTCACTCTGCAGTCTCATGATAGGTGCGCATGCAGTTTTCACTTATATTCGTTGCGCCTATCTCATGCGACGCACTACACCACCGGTAGCGGGGGCCGGGCGCGGAGCAGGTTGCCCCGCAGGCCCCAAGCGTGCCGGCAGTGGTGGACGTCCCCGTCGCGCTGGTGTTGGTGGCGGCGGCGGCGTCGGCGGCCCGTCCTCGTCGCTCGACGCGCTCGTGTCGGGGGCAAACTCATCCTCCGACGAGGAGCTCGGAGACGACGGGACGGGCGGAGGTGGTGGGCGTGCGTTGGTAGTGTCCGCTTTCAGTCGCTTTTGCATTTTTCATTATTTTTTCAATTACATATTTTCTTTTTGACGTATGTGTCAACTATTGTCAAATATATTATTATTATTATTATTTCTTATTTTATTTTAATTTTTTTTCTTATTTTTATTTTTTTTCTTATTTCTTATTTCTTTGATTATACTTATCCCTTTGGTTTTTTTCCGTAATTTTTTCGACATATAAGTATGCAAACACAAATCAAATCTTAGATAAATTATTCCTCATACTATCTTTTTCATAGGACAGGGGCAGGGGCGCACAGGCGATAATGAACTAATTAACTTAATTATCATAGATTAGAATCAGGCGTTCTTGCGTAAATACTGTATCGTAATACACTTGTTTGTGATCGATTAACGTGTTTTTGATAAGTCACTGTGATTTTTCCGTGATTAACTTTCTATAATAGCTGGGCTCTGCGGTTTTGTCTGAGATATTCAGTTTTCCCTTTTTTTTTTCAAGTTAAAGTTTTTACTATCGAAGCTAACGTGGTTTTGACACATTTTGCATAATTAACACGGGAATGAATACTCACGGAAAATTTTTACCTGTTACATATTTCATCTAGAAAAAAAAATCAGCTGTTCCATAGAAAAATGTCAATGACACTCGACAAAATGTATGGAACAGCTGATTTTTTTTTGCGCGAATTTTGAGTTGGTACCATAGTAAAAGTTTTCATAATGATGAGTAGGTACTATGAGCCCTTTTCGGCTTAGCATACGCTTTATGAATAACCCTATACAGGGTTATAAAGATGAGCTCATAGTACTCATCTTTATGAACAACTTTTACTATGGGACCATACCGGAATTCGCGAAAAAAAATCAGCTGTTCCATAGAAAAATGACAACGACACTCGTCAAAATGTATGGAACAGCTGTTTTTTTCGCGAATTCCGAGTTGGTCCCTCAGTAGAAGTAGTTCATAATAATGAGTGCAATGATAACCAAGCATATGTCTAACCAGTCAACCTGTATAAGACAGTCTTGAAACTCAATTTTGAATTTCGTATTCTTTGTCCACAGTTCTCTCCCACCGAGCCTGGTGATTACCGCGTAGAAGTGCGATGGGCAGGTCGCCACGTGCCCGGCTCGCCTTTCCCCGTCATGATCTTCGACACACAAGAGGAATTGCGCCGCTACGCACAGGCTTCTGCCACTTAAATACAACCTTAACTGTATAGACATAGAGATGTATTTCCACTTCCATCACCTACACGGTCTTCTGCCGTTTCAAAATAACTCTTAACTGTTTAGACATAGAGATGTATTTCCACTGGCATAACCTTCCCCGTCATGATCTTCGACACGCAGGAAGAACTACGCCGCTACGTGCAGGCTTCTGCAACTTAAATACAACCTTAAGTGTATAGACATAGAGCTGTATTTTTCTTCACAAGTCTCAGTTTTGAAATTTAACTATTTATATGTGGAATTCAATGCGTGACAACTCAGAACTCTAGCCTTGCTTAGGATTCTATTCTGTATCGTAAGTAATTTACTTATCTCTATACATAACTATGCAAATAAAACTGTATTTTCGTCAATGGAGACTTCACCTTTAAATGTATAGACGTAAAGTTGAATTTTGAAGTTTAACGTTACCCATACTAGCAGGCGTCGAGGTTATAAGCAGTACCTACCGAATACCACCGTTACCAGGGTCCCAAACTAAACCCTGTCCTCTACAGATTAAAGTCTATTTTGGTACTGCTTATATAGCCAGAAATTTACCACAACATCCACTTTTTCTTCAAATCATAGCATTCCACGAACATTCCTAAAATTTGTAATTTTTTTATTGAATTGAAAAGTGCTATTAATACATTTTATTAAGAGTAACATCATAGGGTAATAAAAGATCTGAATATTCTAGAATATTTACCTAAATTTTTAAGCATAAGCGAAACCATCAATTGCATTTGTTATTTTGTAATTTATTAGGTACGGGTGCGTTCCGAATTGTATCCAAAGCGCACGTTCAAAGTTAACCGAGGTCATACATTGGAGCTTGCGGCCCATTCGTTGGCGTAATTCGGAACGCGCTTCTGCGTGACCAATTACCATAGTCAATAAAATCCACAACTTCATACATTTAAAAGTTGCTTAGACAAATGATATTTATCTTTTGCGCAATTAGAGACCTTTAGGTGGCCTAAAACTCTGAAACCAGGGCTACGAACATACTTTTTTGCGCAATACAAAAATGAAAATCGCAGTAATAACTTAAGTCAAAAAAAGCTTTTAAAAGTAAGACCGTACGTTATAAGTTATAAAGCTTATTGTCATTTGCAATTGACGGTGTCGCTTATAAAAGTTAGCAAGTAATTTACCATTCGTTATAATTTTACAAAAATGTTTTAATCGTCCAAGTCGTAGATAAACAATCGAATCAAACCCCACTTGTGCCCACTCGTGTTATTTTATCGGATTAAATAGATAAAGTTACGTTAGTCGCTCAATTTGTATACGAATCAAATAATTTACACTAAACGGAATAATAAAATGTAGTGGCGACGATTCTGTAGTGCCATTTTCTAGACCAAACTATATTTGACAGTAATCTAAAATTGTTGCCAAACTTTTCTCATTGAAATGAAGAGACGCAGGTAATTTTAGTTCTGTCAAATTAGTTTAGTGGGTAAAACAGAATCCACTCTATTCAGTCTTACTAAATAAAAATAATTAATAAAATCCGTCCGTTTATGAATGTTTAGTTTTTAACTGAAATGTGTACTTTGGATATTTAAATAGGTACTAGTAACATTTTAACGATTAAAGAAAGATATAAATACAAATTGTTAAATATTCAGATGCCTCGTTTTGGGTGAAAATTTTTATGAAATAAAAATGTATGGATTAATACAAGGAGAGTTATAAACGTCACATAGTCAGTTCTTTGACTGTGGGCCTGATACAAATTTCAGAAACGCCGGTAGACCATAATTACTATAGATTTACACAGGTTAATAAGTAATTGAAGGGCTCTTAGCGCGAGCCTAAACTGTAACTTTCGTCTCGCTTTGTCAACTAAAGAAAAAGCGAGCGAAAAGACAACGCGATTTTTAGGCTCGCGCAAAGACCTCAGGTACGATCCCTGAAATGACTTTTCTATTGATACCATACTCTTTATTTCAAACAAAACACGCACGTAAAATAATATTCAAAAAGCATAATATCTTGTTAATATTTATTAATAACGTCATTTAAGTATAAGTATACATTAACTTAACTATTTTATTGTTATTACTTGGTCAAATTCTGAGTAACAGAAGGAGAATTTGATCATGTAACGCTGCTGAGTTATTCAGTTACTAATTGTTAATAAATTGAACTTTATTAATGTTTGCGTTTTCTTTTCTTATTCGAGACAATTCGATTTACTTATTCAGGATTATTCATACAGGGTTTGCTAAGCCTAATAGGGCTCATAGTACCTACTCATCATTATGAACAACTTTTACTATGGGACCAACGCAGAATTCGCGAAAAAAAAACAGCTGTTCCATACATTTTGTCGAGTGTCATTGACATTTTTCTATGGAACAGCTGTTTTTTTTTCGCGATTTCGGGCTGGCCCTGTTGTAAAAGTTGTTCATAATGATGAGTACTATATACGAGCCCTTTTCGGCTTATCATACCCTTTACGAATAACCCTGAAAATTTTCGACAAACAATATATTCTGTACCTATATAGTTAGCGTGCCATCGAAAAAGTCTTTGTATTCGGTAGAAAATTCCTAAACAAGAACCGATTACGTTCGATAAGCGATATATTCCTTGTATGGTATTCTTGTATTGCGTTTTCTATCTAATACGTGACGAAATATTTTTTTGATAGTGTTTGTTCTAGGAGCATGCTGAACACCGTTTTTTATGTAATTGAGTGACGAAACGAGCAAATCGCTCGCCTGATGTTAAACGTCACGTTTGCCCATAACAGGTCTGCGCCACCCAGAATTTTGAACTCGCAGAATTCAAGACCCTGCGCGGCACAGCACTGCGCTCGTCACCCTGAGATATAAGATGTTTAATCTCCCATTTGCCCTGTAACTCACTGGAAACAATGCCCTTCCAACCGGAACATGGTAATGTTTGCACATTACTGCTTGGCGGTGGAATAACTGGCAAAGGTGTGGTACTTCCCCAGGCGGGCTCTGCAAAAGAGCCCTACCACTACAAAAAACCTGTATGGCGTATTAACACTTGTCTTGTACGTTATTTAATCTTTGGTAAGCGTAATTTTGACTACAATCAGTGTTAGATTAGAATTCATAACAGATTATTGAAAACACGATGTTTTATTAATTACATTATCTACTATCGGTCAGTTTCCACACCTATCAGCTATTCGTATATAGCTTCATATATAGCTAGGTATTTACATTTAATGTTACGACTTACAAGGCATTATACCATGGTACAGGTGTTTTTGTAGATGTTTTTGTGTAGTATGTTACACAGGGCTATAAGGAAAGGGTTTGCTAAGCCGAAAAGGGCTTTAAGAACTCATTATTAAGAACAACTTTCACTTTGAGACCAACCCGGAAATCCAGATAAAAAAAATGATGTTCCATAGAAAAATGTAATGAACACTCGACAAGTTATAGTTGTACGGAACAAACAGCAAGGTAATGTTTATTTCGCGATTTCAGTGTTTGTCTCTTAAAAAAACATTGTAAAAGTTTCTTGTTATGATGTGTTCTATCAGCCTTTTTGGCATACTCATTTCGTATAACCCTATACAGGGTTATTCATAAAGGGTATGCTAAGCCGAAAAGGGCTCATAGTACTCATCATTATGAACAACTTTTACTATGGGACCAACCCGGAATTCGCGAAAAAAAAATCAGCTGTTCCGTACATTTTGCCGAGTGTCATTGACATTTTTCTATGCGGCTTAGCATACCCTTTATGAATAACCCTGTATAGAATGCCGTATACTACCAACTCTACCAAGTAGGTAGGTACAACAGCTCCCGTCGAGCCAACTCAACAGCTTCAAATGGTGCTATACTTAGTTCAAGTCTATAACTTCACACAAAATTATCTGCCACGCTTAGTGCGCTCCAGGTTTATATCTAAAGACCTGCATAGAGCGTCGGTCTGGGAAAGAGGTTCGCTCGCCGGACAGCTGCGCACGCAACGCGTCCAAACTCTGCCACAGCTGCTGCATCTGCCCGAAGATTATTACTTCGAGACGCTGGATCGATGAGTGGAGTTCTCCTGTAGAAAGATTTGTTGAGATTGTGATTGTCCCGCTTTTTAGTAGAAGAGGAAAAGAGTGAGGCCAGAAGAACTAAACCGGAACTTTTAAAAGTAACAGATTTAAAATGAGTGAACCACACCAGACCTGTGTCAGCAATCGAACAGTAAAAATGCATGCCATGGTTTGCTAGCGATGTTCTCTTTTACTTATCTAATAGCCGACGCTACGAGTAAGTACGAGATACTTCAGTCAAGGCCATACGGAAGCCACAGCTCCCATCACCAATCCCGTAAAAAGGTACAGGCGTGGCGTGCAATATGCTTTATTAACATTGAGTACCACTGTTAAAAAGTCAAATATACTCACTAGAAGTCACGACTCCATGCAGCCGCCTGGTGATAGTAGCATTAGCCGTTGCGTTCACTTCTTGCGTCTTCACAGAGCACATGGCGCGCGCCTCCTCCCGCGGACCGCTGCCGTGGTACGTCGCGTTTCGGACCTCCAGGTATGGCTTGCGGGGCTCCGCGTTGCTGATCGTGTATGATGGGCCGCGTGCTGATGGTGAAAAATGTGGGATATGATTTAGATACGCAGATAGTACTAAATACATACGTTAGAATAGCGATTGTGTCGCCTTTGCATCGATGTCATACATCGCGACAAAAGACGTTCCAATCTATGATAGTATGAATGACCTATGCTAGCTAAACCCAAGCATCTAGAAAAAAATCCGTAAATGGGACAAGCATTTAAAAATTTAAATTAAAAAAAACAACAAAAGACCAAGTACCTACGGTTACATCCACACAAATACATAGTAGGTAATATTAATAAATTAGTCCAAGGCAGTCCAGGGCGATCTCTCCCAAATAATCAGCCGTTTGCAAAATTAAAGATCTTACTGCAGGACCTACATATGATGCAATGGCATAACGTACGAAAGAAGTAAATTAACCCAAATACCAAGGTGATGGTTAAGGATGCTAGTTTCCACAAATTGATACAAGACTTTACGCAGACACGTAAAAATAAAGTCATAAAGCTGATCGAATTGGGTCAATTAACACTACACTAGGTAACTGCTGAAATTGATTAGCGAATTCGTGGATAGCGTGATGAGATCTTTTTAGCATAATAGAGGTAAAGATAGGTAGGTTACGTTACACATTAAGTATACAGGATGATTGGAAAGTCAGGGGAAACATTGAAGAACATACCTGTATACTCGTAGATATATGTACTTTTCAATTTGGAAGAAAAAAATCGTGGAAATAATTAGACAACGCGACGCGTGATCTAGATCGCTGACCTATCACACACACAACTAGATAGATTGGCTTGATAAATCTGCAGGCAGATCTGTCAAGTATCAGCAAATGGGTTCGGTGAAAAAGATCCTATCTCTTTACAAGATAGGGGCCAGAATGGACTACTTGGGAAAGATGTTCATCGTCTCACTAAACGAACACCATGTAGAAACTTCTTGCTAAACTACCTTGAACTCACGTCCAAGGTGTCTATTGTCCTAACTTGGAAACCTTTTAGCAGCCTACGCGCTGAAACACTGTCGACGTTTACTTAGTACCTACAAGTAGGTTAGTTAGATACGAACTCATATTAGGTAGGCACTTACTAAACTCATAAGTGCTTACCTAATATGGGGAACCCTAACGTACTTACTGATACGGAAACATTTTTAATATACCTACGTTTATGGGAATATGTAAATACTAGCGGCGGTGCCCCGTTGTCTCACCCGCTGTTCTAGGTACAGTAATTGTTAATATTCCCGGTCACGGAAAAATTGCGATTTAAAAAATCATAATGTAGGTACCTACTTGGTTAATATTTTACGTTTTATATTTTTACAAGATGTTTATAATAAGTTTTGACTGATTTTAAAAAGGATACGGTTATTATAACTAGAACTGTATGTATCTATTGGTTTTTAACTCACCGTGATGATACGCAGGTGCCGTTGTAACATTCCTTACAACAATATAGGAAAAAAATATTGTTAATCCGACTGTTCGCCACATATCCGCTAGAATTAAAACTGACACAAAACTCGTATAAAATTATGAAATAAAATAAAATTTATCATAAAATAATTATTTTAAATTGTCACACATTGCATATTCACTTTCTTTTACACATTTTTATTAATATTTTTTAAACATCTGGTAGGTACTCGTAAGTCTTTTTCCTTTTTTTACGGACGTAATTTCAGTTGTGTTTACTACACACGTCAGCGACTACTGAACGAGATGAAGTCCGCAGCAAAGAATAAATAGGGAAGCACCTATTCAATAGACGAACAGCCCAAAACTACTACAGTACGCGTATCTACAAACAAACGAGACAACTACCTACTTACATTTATAAGAAAACTAGCTCCACGCCGCGGTTTCACCCGCAACCTACAAGCCAAAATATATGTAATAACCGTCACCTGTAAAATAAAATATTTCAGGAACGGAAGAAGAATAGTCTATTTGGGAACGGAGAAAATCGTTTAGACTTGTTGAGTAGAAAAGCGCTAACTAATAATGCCACATCATCATCTAAATCAATCAATATATTTCCAGATTTAATTTTCTGAGCTCTTCTTCTATTCCGTACTATTTCGGTCACTCTCACTCTCATATCTTTTCCAACAAGAGAGACAGAAACCAAGATATTATATTAGTAGACAAGAATCGCAGAATCACTCTGTCGCACTCTCCCTGTGAACAGACTATTTTAAGCTTTGTTTAACGAACAGCATCATTAGATTACGTTCCGTAAACTTTCTGTATAAACATCGAGTTAAACACAAAGTTTGTGTCGTTGAAGGGAACTGACAGGTTTGTAAACGACTGAAAACCGTAGGGATAGTACCTAGTAGCCTTGACGGAAATACTCGTAGTGTCTTGTAGCATAATAAAACCGAGAATAAAATACCTATTAAAGTGGTTAGGGCCAAGTTTTCTTTATGCGCGCATTCAGAGTTCAGACTCCTTCTTACTTACTTACAAAGTTTCCTAAAACTTAGAACTGCGAAAAATATGAACCTGTTCTAAGATGTATACGATATAAATTTGCATGAAAATCGGAAGCTGTTTTTTAATCCATTTACTAAGTTTTTCTACGAAGGTATTGTTTGACAGACGAATAGACTGAAATTGTAAAAAAACAGCAATCTCATATTCATGAATAAATCTCATTCATAGTCCACGAAATACGAGACAGCTGATTTATTTCCATTTCAGAGTTGGTCCAATGCTAAAAGGGGTTTTAACGCTAAGTGTGATAAGCTACTTTTGGCACAGTACCACCGTTCGTGTAACCCTGTACAGCGACCTAAGGTCATATCTCGAGGCTTATAAAGCTGTCAATCAATTTAAAACTAGCTTCCTTCCGTCATGCTCCATTTGGAAGATCAGTCGCTGACCCATTAATAAGACGTCTCGCATGAGTTTCAAACTCTCATCTAGTATTTAGGTATATGAATTTCGGTCAAAATATAGGTTATTAATTGATTTACGACTCGGTCGGGCTTTCAACTCGTCACGCCATTTGTTTGTAACGAGCATGACGAGGTCGCTTGCCGAGGTTCTGGCATCTGGGATCACATGCTTCAGAACTAATATTGGGGAATAAATCTGAACAATTTTATGAAGGAGTGTGTCAACATAGGAATCCATTGAATTTATTCGCTGTGCCATAGTGTAAATATAATGACTATGACTAGGTTAGTATCTACCTACCTCGATGCCAAACGAAGACCCCTGGAATCTAAAATCTTTACTTAAAAGGGTTGGATCACATCTCAACCACTGGCAAAAGATCTCGGCATTTCCTCGTGGTCATACCTACTAGTTTGTCAAACTACCTGACCACGAGAATATACATGTTATCGTGGTCATACTCTCTTAGGTCTCTGGGCTGTACTCATCCACGACAACGAGTCATTTATAAACTACATCCATCAATATTAAATATTTTTTTAGGTACCTATTGCAGAAAAAAACCTACATCAAAAATGTACCTACCAAGCATTTCTCAAAAGTTCTTGTGATACCTACCTACTGAAGCTGAACTCTGAAACAGAAATAGTACTTGTAGATTAGCTAATGCAACCATATCCATTTGATCAGCATTCATTAATCAGATCAGTGCATCCCGAAATCACTTCCAATCCGTCATCAGTGATTCACCAAGCCAGCTCTCCTAGATAAGTTGTGAAACATGTGAACCATAAATCAGGATTCCTTTTTCAGTGAACACAATCGCATGTCTCGCCTTAACATTATGGCAATACATTATGCAATGTCGCACGCCACAATGGCCTAATAAATAAAATCGTAGCTCGCAACTAAGATGGGAGCGCCTGTTCAGCAGGATATTGCCAGGCTTCGGAATTCCCTTTAAAGTAGACTTGTTGAATAATATAACAAGTAAAATTTAAAAAATTAAAACTAGCTTTAGTGAAGTAAGGAAATTTCGTTACAAAATTTGACCTTTTAACAAAGAAACTACATCAAACTGAAATTCTGAAAAGGTACACTAAACTTACTTACTCCTCTGGCGCAACGATCCACTGTGGGTCTTGGTCTTACGTTCTTACAGAAATTTCTTTAATAAAATACTAATTGATTAGTAGGTATATACTAAAATTTATTTACGTTTTCTAAACGTTATACGAGGAGAGATGCCTGGGCAAAAGATAAAATCCACTGATTAAATACGAGAGTAGGAATTGGGATGAAGGTAGAGTCACAATGATGGAAAACTAAGAATGGCTACTCGTAGTCCCAAATTTTCATAAATGACAGATTTCTTTCCCAAATATTCGGGTTGGTTCAATGTCACTGTAGACTGGCAGCACCAGACGTCGGTACTCTAGCGGTCGATGTACTCAGTGATATGCATTTAATCCGCTTTATCTTCTGAATTGTGTCAAGGACCCATCATGGCTACACATGGGAAATTTAATTCAATTAGGTACCTACAAGTTTGGGTTTTACTAGCTATTCAAAACCTAGACAGCGCTTTGTGGGAGATGAGCATTGCAATTCGTCAGTTAGATTGCTAAGTTCAATTCGTTGCACTCTGAATCCGTCGCCACATTTGCAAATGAAGTCTGATTCTTTTTGTGCTGAATGCCGAGATGTCTAGGTACCTCACCCTCTCTTTTGTCAGTCTTTCATGAATATAATTTGTTACTAAGTATAGTGTATAGTAAATAGAAACATATTTAAGTACAGAGGATTTATTTTTTCATTTATTTTCTAATTACTAGATTTTTCTAAATCTAGTAGGTATACAGGGTTATAAAGAAATGGTAATAATCTCCAGTCAGATAGGATAGATAGGGATAGGGAGATTTTATTAATTTTAAAAGTTACGCAAAACTGGATTCACGTACCTAAATATACATGGTTATGGGTGATTATCTGAAATTTGGTTAACTTCTGACCTAATTTTGAAAATGGTGTTTTTAGTTAAAAATCAGTACAGTTTGTATTCTATGCTGTGGGTATAACATCTACTTTGCTGCATCTAAAAGAGCCAGTCACTTTACTTGGTATTTTTTATTTTTTACTCTATTACGACTAGGGACTGACGGTCTAGGGACTGACGAAACGAAACAAAATCAAATAAAACCTATTATTTAAAATCAACATCAAAACCAATAGGCGGTCAAAATGACAAGGCAGACCAAACTCATGTTTACAATAAGGAATGAGATCAATTAGTAATTAATTATCTTTAAAACGACTTACCTAGGGCCTGAGAGTTTGACTGGCACAGCACGTGTTTCCGCAGCAAAGTCGGCGAGCGCACTAATAACAAAATGGCTACCGCGGCTTGGGTCGTGTTTGCAACTAACTTCACACCAATGCTATCGTATTGAATGAGTTATGAAAAAGCCGTATGCTTCAATGCCGCGATTTTTTGAATTTCGTAAATGACTAGGGACTGATGTTTTTTATCGCTTACATTTTTTGACTTGAAATAATATGATGAAACATATTGTTATTATAAATTAAATCGTAATAACAATGTTAGTAATGTAATAGTAAACTAATATAAAAAGAGTTTAATCAAATTATTCTCATAGAAATATAATTACAGTGAAATGAATACTAAATTCGGGAGATCTTACATGGCTAGGGCCTGACATTTTGAGTAGGAAGTGGCAATTTTTGGAAATATGGAATATTATGATTAATGTCAAAATGAGTGACCGAATTAAATGTACTTTGAACCACCGCTTAGTAGTTTCAAATATTTAATAAAAAAATTGGTTGCCTGTAAAGTCGGTATACGGGCGAAAGTTTTACGTGACAACGACTTTGAGTGGTAAAATAATTTTAATGTGAATATTAATTCGTATAGTAGGAAGAAGGATGAAATAATAGTAACAATTTAAAACATTTATTTATACAAAGAATTATATTTAAAACATTAATTTATACAAAGAATCTCGCACTGAATTTCATATTAACAAAATTTTATGTCTGTCTCTCTCGCTCTTAGGCGGGCTAACCATGCCCGAGTGGAAGGGACGCGTGCCTCTCACTCGCTCTCATTGTGAGCGCATAACGTGAGCGGAGCGTAACGCAGTTTCTTGAAGTGTCACCCGGCAAACCAATTTATAAGACGTTGTCACGTCAAAAATAATATAAATATGTGAAAATTGATGCTATCACCAAGTTAACCAAATTTCAGATAATCACCCTTATAAGAAAAGTGCATGCTAAACTAACTATGAACTACTATGGGCCCAACCCTGAAATCGCGACAAAATCAGCTTATCGATACATTTTGTCGAGCGTCATTGATAGTTTTCTACGGAACAGCTAATATTTTTTTCGCGGTTTTGGGGTTGGTCCCTAATAAAAGTAGTTCATAATGATGAGTTATAAGAGACCTTTTTGGAAAAGCGTACCCTTTTCTTATACCTAACCCTGTATAGGTAGGTAGGTACAGTTTGACATAACTTTTAGAAATAAAGATTATCTCGCAGATAAAAAGAAGTATTACTAAATTAAACAGAAGTTAGTGATAATAATATGTTAACCTACAGATTAAATTCTTATAAACTAATCCATTGTATTAGTTAGTTAACAAAAAGATATAGTAGCGTATACTATGTAGTTTTTCAATTGTATTAAGTAGGTATAAGTTAAGTTTTATAGGTGTAAAAAGTTATAGGTACATAATTTTCTTGCTAATTTTATTAATTTAATTTAATACTTAGTTACCAATATTTACTAAAATTATAGTGTATTTGTGTTGTGTATTGTCTGTTGTAAGTAACTTATGCTCTACCTCTTTACTGCACGACGAAACGATTTTAAAATTAAATTAATAACTTATTTAATATTAATAGGTAAAATTAAATCGAATAGCATTTAAGTCGCTAAATAAAACTAAACTAAATTAATCTAAAAGACCGCGCCTGTGGGAATTGTTCCCAAAACACTGGCCCCATTACCATGTTGAATGCGATGCTACTATTATCTTCTTCTTCTCCAAGTGCCTCTCCAATAAAGGAGGTTGGCAGTCAGCTTCTTATAATTATCTTTGTCCAGCGCGAGTCCGAACAGTTGTTCCGCCGTCTTTTCCAGTCGGCTAAACCGATTGTCATGAATCATAACTAAGACTTTTGGGTTTACAGTACGCTTACCCTTTCCTTAACCCTGTAAACCTACGCGCCAACAGTTTACTGTCCTTTCGCCTACAGGCGAGTTATCGGTCAAACGGTCAAGTTTACTTCGTTTAGTACATTCACATCGCTAGAAATTAGGTATAAATCTGGTGATTATCTACCAATAGTACACACCTATAGCCTATAGCTGTTATTCTATGATAATAATTACGAAGATATAAATTAAAATCCTCATTAGGGATACGGATAACAATTATCAACGATATTATGATGATTGATCGACGATCTGAAATCAGTGCTGATTGCTGCGATTGTTTTTTTATAACATGTTTAATTCCGCAGAAATTACACAGTAGCTTGTGAACAGTGAAACGAAATAATAGCTACCAGGTAAGTTATGAAATGACAAAACCAACTCACTCAATTTGAAAAAATCTTGATTGCAAAATTCTGAGTTCAAGAGTTTTTCTGAGTTTCTGAGTTCAAGAATTTTAAGATTTTTTAAGATTCACTAATTTTTTTGCAACCTACCTGTGTTAAATGTAAAACTACAATTTAAATAGGTTAAGCTTAAGATTAAGTTATCTTCTTAACTTATATGAAAAAATCTTGTCTAGTAAGAAAATTCTGGGACTAAGTATAGGTAATAAGTATCTACAATTTCTGTAGATATTTTTTTTTCGTCTATACTAGTATTTCTCAAGCAGAAATTTTGTATATATATTAATAATACCTACCTCAATAAAATAACGATGTGTAGGTAAATATAAAGCACTACTTTTTCATTTTTTTATTTTTTTTTATGTGAACTACAAATAATATATTATTTTTGCGCCATAGAGAAATAATATATTTATCTATGTGTATATTAATCTCATTATCAGGATTCAATTATCAATCAATATTGTTACATATTTCATAATGGCTTTACAAAGGCACGCGCCTTGGATGGCTGGGTCTCAACGACCCCGCTGGATCAAAAGTGTTCCAAAAACAAACACTTTTCCAAAGCGGCCCCGGTACCGGGGCCGATCCAGCGGGGTCGTTGAGACCCAGCCCCTTGGATATCTGGAAGTAAACGGGACACATTTTACGCTAGCGAACATGTTTCTAAATTGAACGCGGACCTCACTGTTTGTTCGTGTACAACCCTCCTTTAACGTAAAATTTCACAAAATGTAAAATACTTATAATACACAATATTTCCTAGTTAGTTAAATAGGAAACTAGAAACTATTTAAATTTCGGACGCAAACAAAGTGTCACATACAATTTTAATGTGTGTGTTTGTTTGTCGCATCGTAACTCCCAGGCGCCTAAATTTATTTTCAACTAGTTGACCCCCGGCGGTTTCAGGGTCATTCTACTTTTTAGTGCAGGTTTTTGCACTGCTAAAAGTGGGCTTTAAAAATTTTATCATTAGAGATAAATGAAGTAATGTAACTGTATTTATGCGTAATTATACCCACACAATTGAAATTAACTGCCAGCAGCGAATTTTTTACATATTTATTTCTGAAAATAAAGATTTTGGCGACCAAGGTAGAAAAATCATACCACTTTGTTACCAATCTAAATATTTTTATTGAGCAGCTTTAGTCACTCATTACAAACAAATAATTAACAAAACGTATTTTAGGAACATAAATCTTTCTCTTTCATAACTAAAATTAGAAATTATCATTTATTAAGTCTTATAAATCACATTTAAATGACAACTATGTTACTGTTGTGCACTTTTGTTTACAAAGATTTGACATAAAATGTATATATGTAAAAATATCTTAACAACGTATTTAACATTGATATTAAAAAATATTATCTTGCATCTGATATATCTGTAATGTAGCTTATTATGCCAATTGTACAACTCAAATTGAAAAACCTTTACTTAGAAATAGGGACATAATGGTAACACAGTTGTTCAACAGTAACAAAGTTGTTTCAATAGAGAATTCTCTTCTACAAAAATAGCTAATCAGTCTCTTATTTACCACAAAGGTTTAATTTTCGCTTGTTTCGGTACCGACGTTGTTTTTCGGCTGGAGTTAGCGGCATGATCTTATGTAAAAGATAAAAACATGGCATTGTAGTACTAATTTTACCGTCAACAATTAAAGTAAGTCAGCAAACAATTGTAAAATTGTTAAAATATTAACCTATGGGTCGATACGAACTAATCAAGCTAAATAAAATTAGAAAGAATCAGTGACAGAGTATATTTACAACTGCGTTACCATCTTTACAACTGCGTTACCACAGCAGAGTAACAAAGTGGCCGGTAACACAGTTGTAAAATAAGATGATGCTACCTGATATTTACGAAATGACCATATAATTTGCAAATCCAACAATAGAATACAATTAAGTGACATAAATGCCACGTCTCAACAGTTAAAACATAAAGTAAAAGTTTAGAAACTTACCTTTTCGCCGGGTAACAAAGTGCACACCAAATAAACACACGCGTCTTGATTCACAACATGGCGGCGACTGAGTGGCGGCACGTGGCTTACTGCCATTCCCCTCCACCCCACTCTTGTAATGCGCAACCTACCCAATCGACCCGACCAGTGGCGGTACAGCGACATGTAACGATTTTTTTAAGAAATACCAGTAACATAGTAGTACCGTATTGAGCTTCTTCCTTAGGGACAAAACTAAAGTAATTATTTTGAAAAAGAAATAAATCGTTTAAAAATATATGAGGCCAACATAAAAAACGCAAACATAATCAAATAAACTTAATAAATTTTTGAAACATAGGACTACACTGCAATAAGAATACTTTTTTTGGTTAAGTTAGTCCGCGTATTAGGTCGGGGACACTTTGCAATACTATGGAAAACAACTATGTTACCATAAAACTCCACTTTGTTACCCTTAATTATCTTAAAATAGGCAAAATATTTAAATATAAATGTTAACAGAAGTAAAGGAAATATTACGGAAGTTTCGTGTATTGCGCAATATTTTTAAATTTTATGAAGAAAATGGCAAATCTAGATTTTTTTGTCTGGGGGACACAAAAACCTGCACTAAAAAGTAGAATGACCCTTCACCCGCTTTTTTTTTTTACTTTTAAACCTTCCCTGTATTAGAGCAAACAAAACAAAAAAAAAATCCAACAAAGCAGACCAAAAAGATCGGACCAATTTCGGAACACACCTATAAATATTTGACAACCAAGTGACACTATTTTTTATTTCTAAAAAGACAAAAGAGATCGGACATCCCGAGTTTACCGTACCGATAGGACGAACTTCAAATGTTTCACAGGTTGTACTGTTGGAACAGTTTGTATTGGAAAATTAAATTGTCGATTTTAGTATTTTTCTTTACTTATTATTCATGTTTCTCACCGTTTAAACCTTCCCTGAACTTTTACAAATATTTCACGATCAAAATTAGCAAAATCGGTCCAGCCGTTCTCGAGTTTTAGCGAGACTAACGAACAGCGATTCATTTTTATATAGAGAAAGAAGAAGATTACACCTATATTTATTAGCTTATATTTTTTAGTTTTTTCGTGTTTTTTTTATTATTATTATTTTTAATTTGAATCGTTTACAAGTATATAAGTAGTAACTTTTATAAAAAATTACCAACACAGGTGTATAAGGTATGCTAAGCCGAAAAGGGCTCATAGTACTCATCATTATGAACAACTTTTAATAAGGGACCAATCCGGAATTCGTGAAAAAAATCAGCTGTTCTATTTATTTTGTCCAGTGTGATAGATAACAAATTTTTTTTCGCGAATTTCGTTTTGGGCTCGTAGTAAAAGTTGTTTATAATGATGACTAAGTCCTACAAATATTTTTAGGCTTAGCATACCCTTTCTTCATAGCCCTGTATTGCATTTTAGGTATCTACTTGGGTCCGAATGTTGTCTGGAACAGATCGCTCTTAGCACTCGGAATTCATCAATGCATTCTCTCTAATTTATTTTTGAGAAGTTTTCTTTTTGTATTGTCTATGTTACTTCAAGTTTACTGTAAAGAAAGAGAAGCCATGTTACCTTTGTTAAGAAAACACCGATGTAAATGATCTGATGATGATAATGATTCGTAATAGTAGTACATCATAACTTCCGCCTGTATTTCCGTCACTTTACTAACGAGCTCAGATAAACTTAGCGTGAAAGATGGGTCACTGAGTTAGATTTAGGTGAGGCCATAAACTCCTCTACTTTCACACGTACGGAAAATACACAAGAAGCACACATTGACATATATTGACAGCACATTGACATATATTGGCAGCAGCACCGTTGCCAGTTATTCCACGGCCAAACAGTAATGTGCAAACATTAAGTACTGTGTTCCGGTTGGAAGGGCGACGTTTCCAGTGAAATTTCAGGGCAAATAGGAGATTAAACATTCTATGCACAGTGCTGTGTCGCGGAGGGTCTTAAACTATAACTGTCTTATTAATAAACGTAGACTAAAGCAAGATTAACTTTACTCTTAGTATTAAGCCAGGAGTAACCAATTTCAATATTAATAAACACGGAATAAGGAAAGAGTAAGCTAATCCGACTCTACTCTCGGAGTAAAAGTTAAACCTTGGGGCTACCTAGTTTAAGGCCGACTTAAGGATGGAGTAGTGTTTATCACCAATATCATTTCTTCTGTTTTTGGTAAAATCCTTGAATTATTAGATTCTGGATTGACGAGGACCTATTAAAACAATAGAAATGTATAATTTAATTATTGCTTTTTAGTCAAGCTTTTATAGCTAGGTTACAAGTTGAGAAAATTTTAAAATCCTGCCATAAAAAAACAGCTCTACTAATTCTGATGAAACAAAGCTAAATCACAGACAAACAGACACATAGATATATACACTTAAATTTATAACACCACTCTTTCAGCTGGGAGTAAAAAACTATAATTGAAAGACAATGTTTTCAGCAAAATTTCCAAGTAGTTATAAAGTTTAACATCTATCAAATTCAAATCTTCAAATCAATTGTCAAACTCAAAAAGATGGAAAATTGTCATTGTATACATACCTGTCACTGTCAAATAACGTTGGAATCATTCATCGACTCATTCTTTTTACTTTTAAAATGCAAGGGTTGCCATAGCTTAAGCGTTAATCCAGGCGTAAGGAGTGCTTTGTTATTCCGAGCTTACTCCATGTTTATTATTACCGTCGTTAAATCAGAGTTACTCCTTAGTTACTCTGGAAGTAACTAGTCCAAGCGTAAGGTCGGACTAAGGCAGGAATAGGCTACTTTTATTAATAAGACAGTAAGAGTTCAAAATTTGGGGTGTCGCAGACCTGTTATGGCATACGTGAAGTTTAACATCAGGCGAGCGATTTGCTCGTTTCGTGCACCAATAGCATAAAAAATATATATCAATACTCCCCTACTCGCAGCACTGTAGAGCTTTACGTACGCACGAAAGTACAGCAGTTCTTGGCTTCACTCAGATCTAGCTCAGTGCTCCATCTTTCTCTCTACATTTTTCTGAGCTAACGAGTAGCTTGATACGTATCAGCGAACAACCATTGTGACTGATTTTAATGATTAGGTACTTATTACGTTGTTTATTTTCAGAATGAAACTGTTACTTGTATTGATGGTGTGCGCTGTCGCGGCAGCGGCTCCCAAAGTCAGACAAGTTGAACCTCTTCAACTGGGTGAGTTATTCAGTCTAAAATACTTATATTAATTTGATCTTAATTGTCAAAGATATTAATATAACATAAAATATACTATATTTGAATATAGTTTAACATTAGGTTATTAAACTACTAAACCTATATCTAGCTATATCACCGAATATCACGCTATTAACATTATAGATACATTTATGTAGGTACGTATACCTACCTACTTGTGATAAATAGGTTCGGTAGAGTTATGAAACGGAAAATTGAGTTCAAGTAGAATCTCAGACATATCGCGATCCAACAAGCAGGTATAAAATAATAAAACGAAGTAGGTACTTAGTTCCGTAAATTATTATTTATTCAGTGTTTTTGCAAATGTGCCTACATACCTACCATTTACCTACCTATCTACTGTTTACCTACTTGAATACATTTGGCACCTGTAACTTGCCAACCTTATCAAAGTAATTAATTATTTTTCTATTATCACCTAAAATCTGTATCGTATCTATATAGATACATTTACAAAACATAAGTTCACGCGTAATACCACAATAGATATAACTGTAGGTATCTATAATCCTATACCTATCTACATGATCTTGACACCTCCTTCGGGTAATGAAACAATGTAGGTACCTAATAATTGTTTTTACACTTTTAAATTGTGTAATCTTGTTGTTTTTTGAAATAACACAACAATTATTATTTACAAAAACATAATAAGACAGGTGCAACATTCTCGCCTGCCAAACGGCACAATTAAAGAAAAAATACATACTCGTAACATCGACTTTGTTGTAACATTTTCTAAAATCAATTTAATTAATTAATTCGCTTCCCATCAGGTGAGATTGTGGTCAAACGCATGCCTAGTCCGATGTAAAAAAAAAAAAAAACACCACTTAAATTTGGCCATCTGATGATCAGATTCTGTTTCTCATATTTAGAAATTAAACGCAAACGAGTTTTAGCCTTTCTTTAGGTAAGCTCACTTAGAACATTAGAAGTGACGCTAACGTTTCTGTTCCAGATTTCTTACAAACCAACAACCCCGAGACGACCAGTATCCTCGTGAACGCTCTGGTTCGTCAGCTAATTGCGTACATCCGAAACATCCTAAACAATGGCTCTATACTCTTTAACATTCCACCGATGGACCCTCTAGAGCTCGAGCACTTCCACCTCGTCATTCCCGCTGGACTCATCAAGTAAGTAATCAGAAAAACAGAGTTCTGGAGTAAGAGTATATTAAGACGAAAAGGGCTCATATTACAACATAGTAAACAACTTTTACTATGGGACCAACCCTGGAATTGAGAAAAAGAATAAGCGGTAAGCGGTTCCATTCATTTTGTCGAGTGACCTAATTGACATTTTTCTTTTGAACGGTTATTTTTCCTTTGCGATATCAGTGTTGGTCCCGTAGTGAAATAAAACTACGAGTATCTTCGTACAAAATTTTCTGTTTCTTTATTATAGTCATAAATGTCATGACTATTATACCTCGCCTAATCCTCCTGTCCTGTATGAACGGTAAGAAGTTTCCTATTTCACAAGTTTCAAACCATGATTTAACAAGTTTATTATTTCAGCCTTGACCTCGAGCTGAAGAACGCTCGAATGACCGGTATTGGTGGGTTCGTGGACAACACCGCCAGTTTGAACCTCCGCGACATGACTTTCGACCTCGACATCTCTGTTCCCATCATTGATATCCGAGCTGGTAAGTACTTTTACAACACAATACGATAGATCTTCATTGTACCTCTGTGACTACACCAAAAATACTAAGGCAAAATACTAAAACAGTACCTATCTAATAGTTATACGTAAGTTACCTTTGTGCCATCCAAATCCGTTCGGCCGCTTCTGCCTGAGAGTAGCAAACATGCAATCATAAACATTTATAGGTATAATGAAAGTACGATTGGCTTTCGTTTGACTGCCATCTCGCCTGATGGTAAGCAATGGTCTACGATGGAACACACTTGCCTAGAAGAAACTAAATTACAGTCGCGCGCGGGCGTTCGGTTTCGTTGGACGCGTACGTACATTGTTCGTTCCGCCTGCATAAAACCGGTTCGAATAACGCGCTTCGCGCACAACTGAGTGCATTGTTTACAATGCGCATTTATTTTAACTATGAGTAATCAAGATAAAGCGCAAGTTGAGACGAACGCATTTGGAGTTTTAATGGCAAATAGCGAGTTGACTAGGAGCCGGGAATTTTTATCTATTATGGATGATGAAGGAAGAACTAGCGGGAGATGGACACCGGAGATGAGTACACCGACAAGGGATCGACCACTAAATGAGTTGTTATGTAGCCGCGAAAAGTTGGATGATATGGAAGAGGATAGTGTTGAGATAAATACGGAGATGAGGGCACAGAAGAGAAGTAGACGATTAGATGAAGAGGAGTTATGGGCTACCGTAGGTAGAAAAGGTAAAAGATTTGCACGAGCAGTAGATACGGATAAGACGACGAGAGTCTCAGAAGAATATGTAGAAGTATATTTAACTCGTTTAGATAAGCTACCTAAACAGTTTATGCTTGCAAAAAGTTTTAAAGATGCAGGAATCCAAAACGTGGTTCAGATTAAGTACATTAATGCATATAAAGTATCTATTCGATTTAGCAATGACGAAAGTGCCGAAAAATTTTTGAATACAAAATCATTTAGTGAAAACGGCTTTAAATGTCAAAAATCTCTTGACATCAGTCAGTCGTACGGAGTAATCAAAGGTAATGACTTGGGACTTACGGAGGAAGAAATAATAGAAAGTTTAAGAAGCGATACGTTAATTGTGGAAGTAAAAAGGCTTAAACGTAAAAACAGCTTAGACGGTCGATGGGAACAAAGCGAATCAGTTCGAGTCGTTTTTAAAGGGACAGTGCTACCAACCTATATTAGTATTTTTGATATAAAAATTACTGTTAGCCCTTATATACACCCTGTTACACAATGTTCTAACTGTTGGCGATATGGCCATACCCTCCGGTTGTGCTCTTCTACCAAGCCAGTCTGCCCAAAGTGCGGGGCAAGCCATTCGAACTGCGAAACAACACGCTTTAGATGCAACAACTGTGGTGGACATCATATGGCCCTAGCAAAAGTCTGCCCTATTTTTAAGAAGGAGAAACGAATACGCGAGATAATGGCTGAGCAAAATTGTTCATACAAACAAGCTCTCATATTCTATAAGCCAGCATCACCAGTTAACTCAGCACCATTTTCTGAGTCACCCACGCCAGAAAATATGTTTCCCTCAACTGTGGGACATGGGATAAAGAATGCAGAAACAGACAAACAACCTAAAACCACACATTCAGGCATGTCTCACACAGCTACACAAAATGAGACTTACGCGAAGGTAGCTAGTAAAAAAGGAGAAAAGCGTAGTGGGTCAGGAAAGCAAAGTCGTGATAATGCTAGGAAAATTAACAGCGACGATTTTGTGAATGAGGCTAGTGGAAGTGCTAGTGCTTATATACAGTCAAGTAGTGAAGATAGAAGGGGACGAGAAAGAAGAAATAACGAAGAAAACATATCCTGGAAAGTAGTACTGGAACAATTAAAAGAAAAGATATTGGAAAAGGAATTGTGTTGGAAGGAAAAAATTAAAAGTTGTCTTAATATCATTTTTAAAAGAGTCATTACATTTGCTATACAGTACTTTTCCGAATGGCCTTGCTTAAGCTTTCTAAGCAAATATGGATAGTACAACCTGCACAATTACAGATGGACATACAGCGCATTCTACTGCAGTGAACATACTGCAGTGGAATGCGCAAAGCTTACGACCAAAGGTTACCGACTTTGAAGCGTTGTTACAGCAGGAAAAAATTCACATTGCTATAGTGAGCGAAACATGGTTAGAGCCAAACAGCCCTTTTCGCGTTAATGGATACAACACATTTAGATGTGATCGAGATGATGGCTGGGGTGGATCTGCAATACTGACACACTGGTCAATAAAAGCTCAACAACGTGATGTAACCTTTACAAAAACTGGACTTGAAATTGTTCATATAGTGATACATAACTGTGAACATCTACAGAATGTTATGTCGTTGTATTGTTCTCAAACGGTTGCCCCTACTGAAAGAGAATATGACCAGATCTTCTCACACGTAAATCAGAAGACATTAATTGCTGGAGACTTCAATGGACACCACCTGAATTGGTCAACCAGAACGGACGTTAGAGGTGATAGGATCTTCGACTCAGCAATGGATAATAATTTCGTTATCCTAAACAATGGAAGTCATACACGCATTAAGCTCGTTAATGGGAGGCTTCAAAAAACTTCTCCTGACATCTCACTAGCATCTGCAGACATCGCCCTCAAATTCGATTGGACGGTGATGAATGAGAATTTAAGAAGCGATCACATTATCATTAAGATGAGCATAGATGTTATACCATCTTCAACCTTCCGAAATCGTAGAAACTACAGAAAGGCAGAATGGCATAGTTACCGGAACAAAATTGAAGAAGATCTTAATAACTACGACATGCCAGCAGATAATCAAATGGCATACAATAGCTTTATTGAAATAATAAATAGAGCAGCAGACGAGTTTATACCAAGTACTAAAATTTATGGGAACCCTTTGGTTTTAAACGGATTCAAGCCTAAGCCTTATTGGTCACCGGAATTGTCTCGATCTGTAGCTATCAGACGCAGAGCTCTCGCAATATTTAGAAGAAACCCTACCCCTGGAAACTTACAAATCTTTAAAGAAAAGGCTGCTGACGCTCAAAGGGACATTAGACGCGCTAAAAACAAATCGTGGCAAGATTTATGTAATGGTGTTAGTGATGTGACCTCGACAAGAGAAATGTGGCTACGCATGAGATGGCTAAAAGGCTACAAGACATCTAAGACTCCTATAGATCGTGAAAAAGCCGAGATACTACTAAATAGCTTAACACCAGATTTTGTGTCTCCAGACATGCCTGGGTTTACTTCTGTTAATCAGTCTCTAGCTACCCCGATTTCGGTAGACGAACTAAACAATTGTATAAAAAGATCAGACACGGCCCCAGGTGCAGATAATATATCGTACTCTATGATGAACAATCTCCCTGATGTGGGTAAATGTACTCTTGTGTCTTTGTATAATAAATTTTTAATCGCAGGATTTGTCCCTAGACAATGGAAAGAAGTAGATATAGTTCCTATACCGAAACCGGGAAGCCAAAATCAACTAACAACATGTGTTCGACCTATTGCCTTGTTATCTTGTCCTTGTAAAATTTTGCACACTATACTTACCCGTAGACTTGATTGGTATCTGGAGAGAAATGACTGTTTTTCAGAAGAGACTGTAGGCTTTAGACGATCAAGATCATGCTTCGATAATTTAGCCAGATTAGTTACCCGTATTCAGGTGGGTCTCACGGAAGGTTATCCTACTATAGGGTGCTTTATAGATATTGATAGTGCGTATAATAATGTAAATTTAACAAGTCTTTTGAAAATATTGGACGATTTCGGTGCAGGATCAGTTTTATGTCGATACTTGTGGCAATTCTTGCATGAAAGAGTTTTGTCAATACGAGTAAATGACAATGAAACGTTAAGTAGAACGACGGGAACTGGCATAGCTCAGGGCGACCCTCTCTCTCCAATTTTGTTCAACGTAGTCACTGCTAAAATTTGTCGTAGCATTAATCAAGTATTTATATCCCAATATGCAGATGACTTTGTCCTTTATTGTACAAACAAAGACATATCTGTAGCGACTATTAGTATTCAGAATGCTCTCAATATTGTATGTAGTTTAATAGATGAAATAGGCTTGAGTGTTTCTCAGAGAAAAACAAAGGTATGTATGTTTAGGAGAGGGAGATCCAAACACAGTATAGGAATAAACATAAATAATCAGTGTATAGAGGAGGTATATACTGTAAAATATTTAGGTATGTGGTTGGATACGGGACTAAGATGGGGTACCCACATAGAAGAAACTCGTAATAAAACACTTAGATTCCTAAACTTATTTAAAGTATTGGCTGGTGCGAAATGGGGGGTACATACAAAACATCTTAGACAATTGTACATTGCAATAATACGTAGTAGACTCGACTATTGTAGTTTTCTCTATGACTCTAGTGCCAAATGTCATCTGGACAAACTTGATAAAGTGCAAAATCAAGCAATGAGGGTCATAGGTGGTTTTATTAAGAGCACTCCAGTTCATGTCATGGAGAGTGAATTATGTCTGCA
Organism: Alcis repandata; assembly: GCA_949125135.1. NCBI lineage: Eukaryota > Metazoa > Arthropoda > Insecta > Lepidoptera > Geometridae > Alcis > Alcis repandata. Next base: position 7,804,269 of record OX421222.1, read on the forward strand.
GCCTTTACATATTCGTAGGACGTATTTAGCCGGCAAATTCTGGTTGAAGTGTAGATCGATTGAAGGTGATTTGAGCATAAATGCTGTAGAACAACTTGACAGGGTGATTCACTCTTATTACTGGACTAGGAAAAAAATCCCTATTTTAATAACGACCAATAGATTGCTTAGAGAACTACCCATTCATTCGTCGAGTAAACTAGAAATTCACTTGCTAGACTATTGGGTGAGCAGCTATAATTTGTCTAGAATTATTAAAGTGAACATAGATGGGCTAAGTTCCACTAAGAAGTTTATTGGCACACGATCTGAGAGCTACCTGTAACGACTATTTACATAATAGCTATAATTCATTTTATAAACTGTTTACCGATGGATCTAAAGAAGGACAAGTGTCTGGCGCGGCTTTCTATGATTCTCAACTAGGATTACATGCTAAATTTAAAATAGAGTCCAATATTTCCATAATGCACAGTGAACTTATAGCAATATCTGAGTCATTGTCTTATGTGTTTTCGATTGATAGTAGCAGCTTTGTAATACTATCAGACTCAAAAAGTGCGCTTTTACATCTGGCTAAGCTAACCTCGAGCGTCCGAGGACACCCTATAGCCTATCGTATTTTGGACTCTATTTATAAGCTACAAATATTGGGCAAAACAGTTGTTCTACAGTGGATACCTTCTCACGTTGGCATAATGGGAAACGAGGAGGCTGACAAGGCAGCAAAACAAGCTATTCAGGATGGAATTTTAAACTGCCATCTCCCACTGTACAGCGAAATAGTTGGTGAAGTAAAAGAGAAATGTAAGAATCTATGGCACGAGTACTTCGATCAGCGGTCGCTGTGTAGTGGGATATGGTACAAAACTATTCAATGTGAGCCTCCTCGTCACCCATGGATCGATGCGATGCGTACGAGTAGAAAACACGTTGTGGCACTGATGAGGCTCCGTTCCGGACATATTCCGTCAAACTCATTTAAATATATGATGGGATTGTCGGAGTCGCCTAAGTGTGAAGAGTGTAATATGGTTGATGATGTCCAACATGTTTTGACGGAATGTGTCCGGAACGAGGCGATACGTCAGAACTTACTTGTTTGTGATAGCAATGTGGGGAGTTGCAATAGCCTCTTGGCCTCACCGTCATCGGAGGAGGCCAAGAGCCTAGTGAAGCTTTACCTGTTCCTTTTCGGAGGGACTTAAGTTTGTTTAATGTTAGACTTATGTTTATTACTATGATTAGCTATTATGGAGTGGCATGATCGAGTGTCGATCAAACTCCGTTTAAAAATAAGAATAAAAAAAAAAAAAAAAAAAAAGAAACTAAATTACTCTCGGCTTGAACATAGCCCGATTAAATTACCATTCGATAGTACTCACAAGATGACCGTGTCGCCTAAAGTGATTTCTTCCAGATTACTTTTAGATGGACAGGACCAAGTTTATGTTCTGCGTTGCTTTTATGTTGATATTTGTTCTCTTTTTTCAGAAAACTACGATTTGATCGGAGATCTCTTTACTGCTGTGCCTCTGTACGGAAAAGGTGATGCCAGGTAACGTATTTAGTCTGTGGCCTATGAGAATAAGAATCTTCTTAATGTAAACATTTTCATACGAGTACTTTTTATTATTTACTGAGTGATAAAATTAAGTTTTAAAATATTTTTGTAAAAACTATTTTCCTAAAACTTGTTTTCCTTCCCCTTATTTATTATGCAATTTTCTATTCTATTTTTGTTTATTTCACCCATTTTAAATTTTGAAATTTTATTCAGGTTCGTTGTGGAAGGATTTAACATGAAAGCTAGGCTACTATTGAAACAATCCGAAGATGGATCATCTATCCTCATCGACAAAGTCGAGAATCCGTCGTTCTCTATTCCTGTCTTCAAGGTAACTAAAGTACCCATCATTAATATTGTATCAAGTAGGTAGGTACATTGTAAGTAGTGGTGTACCTATTGTCGTGTGATGTGAGTAGGTAACACACTAGATCGATGTCATCGATGGTAACACACAGGAGTGGGCCGCCACGGCATAAATATACCACCGCGCCGTGCTACGCTAAGCCAGAACATTAAAATAAAACTCAAAATATGTAAAAAAGCAGGGTCCAAATTCCTCTGTACTATATATTATATATTATTATTATAGTACTACGTTTTGTCAACTAAGTATACCTACTATACGTAATTGACACATGGCTGTAAGTCAAGCTGAGGTGACTTTGGCGATCGAATCGAATCCTTTCCCACAGTGGTGAATGATTGATGATATCATCATCCAGAATTTAGATCAAATAGAGACGATTTCAGAAATTGGAGCTAAATATAATCGTCGCATTAACTTTGTTTTTTTCGAAAATATAAAGCAATAGTAGAGACACGAGACGGAAGATTCGCTAACGCCTACTTGAAAAACAATGGCAATGGCACCCATGGTTTTGATTGTCTAAACTTTAAAGCAATTGCTTTGCCACCCAGAGATGGGATATGGAGCACAATTATCTACTATCTACCAATACGTTTTACTTATTAGGTAATTTACCTATATATTATATTTACCTATTGGATAAAGCGTATTGGACACCTACCTATACTTACGGAACAGTAGGTAAATTCGTAATTCGTGTCTAGTATCAGGTTGACAGGCCAGTCTTAACCAACATAAAATTTATTAGTCGAGTTTATTTTAGTGCAAGAACAAAATAAAACTTTACTTCATTTTATTTATTTTTGATAGGCTTTCGTAAAATAGTATTTCGTTTGACCGCCATCTTTCCAATGCGGTCTACGATAGAATAAATTTGAGTATTTAAATTTCTGTTCCAGTCGGAGCTAACAGGAGCGATCGGCGGCGGCGACATCGACGGGATCGTCAACGCAATGGTCGAAGAAGTCATCATAGACTACGTGAACCGGTTCCAAGGCGCCATCTCCCTGCTCGCCGGCTCTCTCCTCACCAGCATCCTCAACCCTGTGCTCGACCAGCTAGACACCTGGAGATTCATTGCGCCACTCATTCCCAGAAATTAGAAACTTAAGACTTTGATAACGATAGCAAAGGGACCAACGATATTTCATCGTTGAAATGGACTGATGTATTTATTTTTTTATTTAAATTGTCTATGCAGTACATATTGCGATTTTATTTTTGTTAGACCCACCTGTGTAATAATAGTTATTCTTAAAAAGATTGAACATTTCTTTAAAAATTAAATCTACCGCTTTTACACAATCTTTTTTTGGCTTCGGCGCAGTCGATGTCGCTACTGCTGTCGCTACTATTGGGTCATATACTAGTCTCCTACTATGGGTTACAGTAACCGTATCTACTCGTACATATCACTACGGGGAAAGGTGAATGCAAACACGTGACTCCAAGTTCATGAAGTTCATGTTGTATTCTGACTACGTCCGAAGGATGACTGCGGGTGGCAAGTGCAAGTTCTTCTGAACTAACTAGAGCAAATACTTGTCCGCGTTTGGTATTTCTAGTTTTACAAGGCTAAGACCAAGCTAAAACGTAACGCTTCATGATTGGTAGATATAAATACTGTAGTAACACTTTCATTCAGTAAGTATATTGAATTAAACTGATGAACTTGTATACCGAGGAGGTCACATGGATCTGCGAGGAGTGGCGCCTACCTACGTACCTACACATAAAGAGTTCGCCTATTGAAGTTGGAACAGAGTAACATAATTATATTATTTATTATATTCCCCTCACTTTCTCTTCCCGGTTATGTGTCTCACATGGTGGAACCCTTCACTTTTCTCCTCCACTTCGCTCTATCGCTTCGCTCGACATCATCTGCGGAAACCTGACACTCTCTTACGTCTTTTGGAACTTCATTTTCCTACCTTGCTTTAGGTCAGTCTCAGGATCTTCGACCGGGAATGGCAAGTTCCATTTATATTCATGAGTGCAGCAAAAATGTCCATAATAAACTAACCCAAATACATTAACATAATACCTACTTATGGGGTAATGCGTAGGATCGAAATCGTCTCTTATCTCACTAATATCATCATACATTTTTGTCGTGCCACAAGCGTGGGCAAAGGAAGTTTCTAATCAACGTTATTCGCATCTGTATGTAAATCGGCAGTGTTCTCCTAACTCATCAGCAGTGAAAACAACCCAAACAAACCATACATCCAACCAGCACCAATAAAAAAACAAAAGAGCATCCTAATAGTAAAAACTTATTATAGACAAAGGAACGAAAACAACAATGAGAGGTATAACGTTCGTTGCTGCCTTTCTTCTCTGTCTGGCGATGTCTCGCCAGTCGCTAATAGCCAGAGAAGACCCGCCAGCGGAGGTGGACGGCCCAGTCATCAAGACGGCGATCAGTGACGACTCTCCGACGTCCTATGAGGACGGGTGCCCTGATGGGATGAAGTTAGACATCACCGGGACGTGCAGGGAAGTATGGTACGATGAGTATGACGGTGAAAGTAAACGCTGAGGAAAAGGACAACGACCTGTTTCAAACCAGTGCATTAAATGTTTTGTGTTTATCGATGTAGATGTTTTAGTGTTCACATATTATATGTACCTGTATCTTGCCTGTTTAAAACTATATATGTACTGTACTCGTACCTACCTAGGGCTGGGTTCTCAAGTTCTCAAAGTGCATGTAGACTAGATTGTTAACTATTTTTCTCGATTGGTTTTATCAATCGAACTAAAATAAAACTCAAAATTACATTATTGAAAAAATCTATTTCTTTGTCTTTTTCTTGAGTATTCTATTACACTGTTACACAGACTAAACCAACTGTCGACTGAGCGTAAGTTATATCAAAAAAAAAAAAATCAAAATTAATTTATTTCAGGTTAAATATACCCATAATCAAAAACAAAACTCAAATTAAAGATTATTCCAAAGTCAAATTACTATTATTATTCATAATACCGATGTTATTATGTTATCGTTACAGTAAAATTCCTCAAAATTGAAGCGGCATTTAAAAAAAATTACTAACAAAATTGATAAAAAGGTCACTGACGTACAACCCCTCAACTACATAGGTAGGTACAATGTTGCAAGAATTTTCGAGCATTTTATAGTTTGATGTAGATATTATAGTGTTCACATTTAATCACATACCTAACTGTATCTTGCCTTTATAACTGTATACCTACCTACGGCTGGGTTCTCGTAGTGCATGTAGACTAAGTTACCTTTTAACTACTTTTCAATTGGTTTAATCGATCAATCGAACTAGTAGAAATCTCAAAATTACATCACTCACAAAATCTATTTCTTTTTCCAATTAGGTATGTATTTAATAGACAAAATTGACCGTCGACTGTGAGGAAGTTTAATCATTAAAGTTAAATTCGTCAAAATTGAAGCAGCATAAAATTAATTAAACATAGGGTTATTCATAAAGGGTATGCTAAGCGGAAAAGAGCTCATAGTACTCATCATTATGAACAACTTTTACTATGAGACCAACCCGAAATTCGAGAAAAAAAAATCAGCTGTTCCATAGAAAAATGTCAATGACACTTGACAAAATGTATGGAGCAGCTGATTATTTTTTCGTGAATTTTGGGTTGGTCCCATAGCAAAAGTTGTTCATATTGATGACTACTATAGGCCTTTTTGGCTTAGCATACTCTTTATGAATAACCCTGTATATCTAAGTAAGTATTTATAAATATTAAATATATTATTGTTTATTCCAAGAATAAATAAAAGTAAAAACAACACTTATTAACAAAATTTATAGTTTTATTAAAGGCCACTCACTTATGTACTTTGTACACTACATAGGTACAATGTTGCAAGAATTTTCATAAGTTTATCACAAAATTAGCAATCAGTCTTTTTACATACAATAGCTTAATAGGTAAGCGTAAATAGTCACTAATTTGGCGGTGGTGGAGCCTGGCCTTCTCTTGGCGTCAGTGGCGCTTGCCTTTGCCGCGGTGGCGGTGGGGGTTGCCTCACGCGCGGCGGTGGCGGCGGCACGGCGTTGACGCGGCGCGGCTCGGGCGGTGCGTGGCGTTCGCGGGGTTCGGGTGGTGCATGGCGCTCGCGCGGCTGCGGCGGCTGCTGACGCTCCCGAGGAAGATTTTGCATTCTGCGAGAAATACTTAATTGAAACAAAAACATTATAAATTAGCGGAAATACCGCAATACTTAGCGAAAACTTTCGTGTATTGATAATGCAAAACTAATTGGATTTTTTTTAGCCGACTTCAAAAATGGAGGAGGTTCTCAATTCGATTGTGTTTTTTTTTGTTTGTTACCCTCATAACTTTTGACTGGGTGAATCGATTTTTAGAAGAAAGAAATACTTAACAAAAAGATTCGACGTTTCGGACAATTTTGTCCAATGAGTTGCATATTGTGTAGGTAGGTATAACTGTTACTACTCATCTCATCTCCGACCGCTCGAGGACGAGGAATGATAAGATACCTAGCTTGTAGGAGCCAAATTATTAAATAGATTTTTGTATTACAGCCTACCTACTATTCATGACTTCTGCAATATTATTGTTTGCAGGCTTATTTTTATTATAAAATGCATTATAGTATTTTCCTAACAATTCCGTATGGTTTAGTCAATATTTAGTTTTGTAGGGTATCGCCACCCTCTTAATTCGTGGTTAGAAGTGTTAGAACGCCAATCATACACATATCAAGAAAACTAAAACTCAATAAGACAAAGAAAAACTTAATACAGTATCGGCTACAGCTATTTAACAAACCTATGGATTTTAGATCTGCAACAAAGATTTTATTGTTATTATTAATACTCAATGTATCCTCACCTTTTTGATATAATTACTTGTATAAAATTTTGATGTTGATTTGATAGGTTATGCTAAATCACGGGGAAGACCCATAAAACGTTATTTACCACAGAATCCACAATGGACTATATTTTGAACATTTCTAAAAATGTTCACTATTCACGGCTGCCAGAATAAATTTCTAACTTTCCCCATATCAAATATTATTTTCCCCGAAAATAAAAAGAAAAAACCCCAAAATAGTTTTGAACAAAAAAAACAAAGCAGTGCCTTTAAACAAAGAATAGATTTTTCTCACGCTTGGTGTAATTTTTGCAGCCAGATTTCCAATGTATACCAATCAGAACAAGTAGAAAGGCAGATACCTACAGTCCCGCCTGAGATACAGATGAAGCCAAAAAACTACCCTACTGCCCGTGTACGTATAGACGTATACTACAAGGTCCACAAGCACATATTGAAGAAAGAGATCGCTCTTAGCGATAACGCTGCCAGTTGTTATACTTGTATTAAGTTTTACTGTCCTTTTGTTTGTAATTTCTAGTGTGAACACTATAGAGTTTTTTATCTATCTATGTATCCCCAACGATGTAATTTCCCTCAGAGCCAAAATTTTCCCCAAAATCGCGAGAAAAGCCCCCATTCTAGCAACCCTGAGTGAATACGTCAACACTCGATAGTCAAAGTCAAACTCTGACTGACTATCAGAGTTGCCAAAACGTTAGTTTTTGGCCCCTAGTTGTTACTTATCCGTTGCTTAAAAAAATATGACTGAAATTATTTCGTTGTTTTTAACGTGCGATTCGGTTATAATAGGTTGTAGATGTGTACCCATATCAATTAAGGGAGTGAGAAACGGTACAATAAGTACATTACAGACAAGACAAAGTGACTTTCGGATCAGACCGACTAAAAGTCCGCTCGCATGCGTTGACCTTTAGTTTAATTTGAGAAAGGGCCATCATTATTTAAAAATGCCAACTGCGCTTTTTATTTATAGTCATAGAAAACTCGCACGATTTGGAAAAACACAGTGATTAACAATTTAATTTTTATTACGGACACTGCAAAAAGCTGGAATATCAGCAAATATTTATTTTACAGTGGATTTAATTCAGCGCCATCTATGTAATTTTATAAGAACTAATAAACCGGAAGTACACTTATGATACAACAGCTCATAGACAATGAATACTGCCAGCTCTTCAACGCTGCCTTTTGCACTAGGGTAAATTTGACGCAGTTGTAGAGTATTTTAGTAGAGATAATAATTTGTTGAAATACAAAAAAACACATTTATTTACAAAAATATTATTCTGTAATCTTTATTTTTTATTTAACATGTAGATTTTCATTATATTTCTAATGATTAAAAAAACTTAAGGTATTTTTTTATGATTTAACTGGAAGCACTCCCTGCAAATGAATGAGTAGGTAGGGCATAGGAGTGAGCGAGATGCAAAATAATCAATCAGTGAACAAAAACTACGAATGAAAAGTGATTTCGGAGAGTAAAATTGAAGGCTTTTCATGTGATTTTGTGAATTTGTGATAGTGCAAAATTCATTGTAGACTGTGTTTGTATAATATTTTTGGAGCAAAGTTCCCAAAAAAACGTACCGCTTGGTAGTAATATGAGTAATGTTACCAACCAAAATGGAACAGGTCTAGAGCAGCAGGTCAGTACCTCATGTAGAACATGCACTTTGTATCGATTTTTCTGCCTTTGCATCGTATTCTATACATAATAGATGGTCATTAAAGACTTGCTGCGCTATTAAATTGCTATTAAATCTAATTCATAAAATGTTAATATCTTTCTTTAATTACGCGATTAAATGAATCGCAATGATTTTACGTGTCTCTGAATAACCAACATGGCGACTAGATTCCCACTTCTAGGGTATCTATTTCATTGATTTCTAGAAACTAGCCATGTGCATTCGCCTTTGAGGCTTATTATCGTCACAGTACTTTTCCAAACCTCTTGTGGCCGAGGTCATTGTCACGCTATATTTGCGTGTCATGGCGGGAGGAAATCTATCGCTTTCATTGATAGAACTATTTCATTTAGATTACTGTTTTGTATAATTAGCAGGCTTGTAGTTATTTTCCATAATAAACATTTCACATAGGTACCTACGAACTTCACATTTTACACTTAGTTCCTAGCTGTACGAAAACTTGGTCATGGTTGTGTAGTTATGCTCACATCTCACATTCCTAATTTGCTATAGTTGAATGGAATTTATTTGCAACAAGCTTAAGCAGCATATCTGCATTTAATAAGTACATGAAGTACATTTGTTGATTTTGATACCGGCCTGCAATCGGTTCATAGCGATGCGCCGATCCGATCCGATCTTTTCGTGGATCGGATCGAGGGCATACGATCCAGTCGATATTCGGATCGGATCGACACCATACGATCCGGAGTGCGGATCGATACAAATCTTCAGATATCGTATCAAGTCGGATCGGATCGATTCAAACACTGTGGTTAGCAATAATTGTTTATTGTAGTTGTAGGTATGTATTAAAAAGCGGTAAATCAAAGTACGATCTTAAACTTTAGTTTGTTTATGTTTCAAAATGTAAACAAAATGTCGGTACTTTACAATTTATTTTGCTATTGACTACCACGGCGGGTAGAATTATGACACGAAATAAACGCTTGTTTATTATTCTTTCGATATAAAGTCGGTAGAATGCTAAGTTACGAAAATCTATGACTAAGAATATTTTATTATCTCATTCACTGTTTTGTTCCTTGTGCATTAAACTCTTTTCGTCAGCAAATATAATTAATTATCTGAGATTCGAAACAGGCTGGATCCACAACGCCTATCAAAATAATTGTTTTTAGAAAGCATTGGAATTGAAGATTGGCATCTATAAAATCTGTCTATCCATCTATACCTATTATATTATTATTACACAAAGTGTGTTATTTCCTCCGTTTTATTTGAAATAAATATCTATTAATATTTAAAAGTTGTATTTTCATACGATACTTTGGATCGATCTTTTGAAGATCGGATCGAATGCATGCGATCCGATCCGCGGATCGGATCGAGAAGTTACGATCCGATACGATCCAGAGGATCGGATCGAGCTTAAAAAAGTCGCATCCCTATGACGGTTCACCAATTAGCAAAGAATATGCAGTTTTTATTGAATATTTGCTACTTGGGGTCAATAGGCATCATAACCATTGAGCTGATATACTTTAAACGGGTGTATCTGCTATTATTTCCAGCTTGCTGGTCTGGACTTGCAGCCTCAGGCTCCTAAGAGTGCTGGCCGCTACATCCCCCCGCACCTGCGCAGGCAGTTGCAGGCCAACACTTCTCAAGGTAATACATAATATTATATTAAAATCCACACACTGAAATGAAGTGTGTGCGCACGATTTTTTAACTGTTCTCACAGCTCTGTTGTTGAAAACAGATGAACATCCTTGTGAGTACATTCACTATTGGAGTTCTGTACTAAAACAAATGTGCTGCACACAATTTTGATGGAATTTTTGCTATTACTAATTTCTCATACTGTGAAATCAATCTATGTTGATCATGATAGCTATATTTGGATAATCATAGTGATCAAGTCATAATCATTTTCTATTCTATTAATCTTACATTCATGTGCTGTACTCTTTATTCATGGTAACAGACAATGTTTAGACTCAGTGGAAGTAGGTTATTTGATAAAACTGTTGGGAGCATTGACAACTTATCAATACCTAATGTGTCTTATCATTTCATAATGTGGCGAAAAAAGTTAAACATAAAACTACTATTTGGGATATTACTCATCATTATTTAGCTCTGACTGGCTATTTTCCTGGTATTCAAATTAACAGGTACTCTACTGATAAGTGTGGCTAGCTTTTAGAGAGCCCTTTGAATTAATCACCCTCAAACGGCTCTTTGCTTCAACAAATGAAATATACATATAGAAATATGTAGAAAAGATATACTAACTCTTTATTGTTCACTCCATTAATTACAAAGATAATTATGTTTAAAACTAAGCCAACAACTGGTGATATTAGAGAGGATATATAAAAAGATAGAAAGACGGGGTGTGCAATGGTATTTTAAACAAGGACTAACTTTTTTTTTACTAGCAAGACCTGATTGAGAGTGGACTAATGAGGTTGATAAACTTTCAGTGACCTTTACTTCTAAACAATGTCATCATAAATAGGTTGAAAGGCCTAGTGATAGCCGAAAGCACCCACCTTTTACTGTGCTATTTATACGGTTGACCTACAAAGCCATGTAGGTCACCTGAAACCTAAGCCATTTGACATGTATCATATTTTCTACTCAAGTATTCCATCTTAGAACTTGGGTAACCATCTGTATGGGTGTGATGGAATTTGTTCGGACTTTTGGTCTTCTGCTTGAAATTTTCACCCTTGCCTTTCCTAATATACCTAATATATCTGGATTTTATTTTGTTTTTTTTTAATAGACATTTTAGACTAAAAATTTATAGATCTCATAATATATACTTATTTACATTCATTTGAGTTCTTTTTCTTTGTTTGTGACTAAAAATGCCATTTTTTATATCGTCTCATGTCGGGAGTTCTCAAGTTTCAAAATGGTCACCCTACTTGTACTTGAAATGAGTTGTATATGAGTTGTTTTGGTTGGAGTTTATTCAATAATGAGTCATCGAGTTTACTGCGGCATGTATCGTATTGTATATGAATTAATCATATCTTCACGCCTGAGATTTTACCCATTATTTCCTAGTTTGCTCAGTTTTCCGGAAAAAAGTACCTTGTGGAGGTGTCTTTGCGATGTATTTTTTACCGAATTTCATTAGACCATCCTCTAGGCATAATGACCAATTCAATTGAGAAAATACCATGAAAAGGACTTTCCCATGATATGACTCATGCAAAATTTGCACAACTGTATTACACATAACACATACGTTTTTCCTAGAATTTTGTTTATGAATTACTTAATCGAATATTTTTGTGAACTGAGACACCCCCTTCTTGCACAGAGTTCCTTATAGAAAAGGCTGTGCTAAGTCGAAATGGGCTCATAGTACATACTTGAGTAATTTTTGCTATGGTACCAACTCTGAAATCCTGATAAAAAATCAGTTGTACCTAATATTTTGTCGAGTGTTGTTGACATTTTTACTGAGAATGAGCGCTATGAGCCCCTTTTGGCTTAGCATAGCTTTTCATTATAACCCTGTATAGACAACCCGGCTGAAATATAAAGCCTAGGACACGCAGAACATTGAGACAAATCTATTGACACTTCTTATCTCAGAATCGGACTAGCCATTTAGCCAACAAACAGCCTGAGATGAGTAAAAACAAAGATTTTGTGTTACTAGGGTAACTTATTATATAGTGTGTTGAGAATAGTCACATTTTACAGTTAGTTAACTCCATTGTGATAAATGACCAAGCCATTCTTGTTTATTTCTATTGTTGTTCTTCCTTTTGTTATTGGTCGTTCAATCATCGTTCATCAAGCTATTGTTTGACCTTGAATTTGTTATGATTATCATACTTAGATGTTTAGATCACAGAATTAGATTGATGTTGAATCTACCATTTTGAGCATATACCTATTTTGATAACAGATAAAAGTTGAGTCTAGAAGATATAGTACAAAATTGACGTAAAATGTATCCTCTGTTCAATATTAGAATCACTGGCCTGTAACTAAGTTTTTATGCGGCCGGTGCGTGGTGCTACTAACTACCATCCATAACCCAGAACTTGGTCCTGGGCCTATACCATGAGCTCTTAGCGCGAGCCTGGACTGAATCGCATTGGATTTTGTCTCGCCTTTTCTCTAGATGACAGAGCGAGACGAAAGCCTGAGTCATGCAGCTTAGGGATGCGCTAAAGGTTTACGGTACGGCCCCTGATCTAGTCATTATTGCGCTCGGCGCCTGGCCACCGTTGCCACCGCCCTATTTACGGCACTGCATGAGTTCAGTGTTTTCGCCTTTAGGTATCAAAATGCGCATGTTTAACTTTGCTCATCTGTTTAGGAGAAGAGTCTAAGCCTCCAAGCTTAGACGCACGTAACAGCGAGTCGCGCGACGCCCGTTCATCATTCGGAGGTAACGCACGGACCTTCGAGCGCGGTGGTCGCCGCGACGACCGCGATCGCGACAGGGACTATGATCGCGGCTACGATTCGCGTTACCCGCGCAGAGACCGCGGTAAGTACTTTTATTAAATACATATAAGACTTCGAGTGACCGAACACGTGTCAGCAGCAGTACGGTTTGAACGCGGTCCCCCTTTTTGTAACACAAGTATAACCCGTACGACTTAGGCGCAGGATTTGACGTGCCGCTATCTCGCTCGCTCATTTCAACATTTTTGAAGTTACAAAATCACTGAATGAAATTATGAAAAATCGCCTTTGGTCGAGTTGCTCAGAATAATATGCAAAAGCTTTAACAAAAAAATTATTTTGGTTTATACAAGTTTCAATACCTAAACTTGGAACTTTATGTTTTGCCCATTTTTATGTATCAAAACTTGTTTGGATCAAAACGATTTTTTTGTTGAAGCTTTATGATATTATTCTGAACAACCTGACCGAATGCAATTTTTCATACTTTTATTCAGCGATTTTATAACTTCAAAAATGTTTAAATGAGCGAGCGAGATAGCGGCGCGTCATATCCTGCGCCTTAAGTCGTACGGGTTATACTTATATTACAAAACGGGAACCCACGTTAAAGCCGTACTGGTGCTGTTTTTGGTCTGTAGAAGACTAGGCCTATTAAATGTTCGTGGTTTTCACTACCGCACAAACTATTCCTTCATCCGCCAAGAGTCGATCGTTGACTATCGTTCGTTCCTGCCGACCTCCGTAAAACAGGACATCGTTACAAAATTGGATAGCACACTAATCAATACTTTTATGCCAGTCCAATTTTTCCATGAAAAAGGAACATTCACGCAGGAATTTTTGTAAGTGGATGGTTCTCTATTTATGATAACTTTTGCGGGTATTGTTCTCTCAGAAGTTTAACTCTAGTGTTTTCTGAAGTGAGTGATAGCACTGAGATTTTCCTACTTACAGCGGTGGCGAATACACGCTATCTGAATTGATCTTTCTAGTGTCGATTTTGTACACCACTTCAACTAAACTAATCGGACAACTATCTTACCAATACCTTATAGCTGATACACCAGGGCAACATCGTGTATAAACAAAGATATTTAGCATTAAAATATAGTCAACCTTTTTGCAAGCCGTGCCAAAGGTTTGATTGAAATGAATACCAACAAAGTTGCGAGATAGTCTAGTTTATCTAGTTAATCTTATATATTTTGTCTTGTTTTACCATTGAGATATTATGTATCAAGTACTAGAGAAGCGCCGCTGCACACCACAATATTCCATTCAATTTTGCCCCTGCGCGACACTTCGGTAAGTGATTCGCTAGACTTACCGACGGCGAAGTGTTGGTGCGTAATTTGTAGTATGACACACCATTGGCAATAAAGCTAGTTTTTGTATATTTATGCTAATTTTAATCGAGCGAGAATATTTTTGTTAAATATGGCACTGACCCCATTGTGATAGGGTGCAACGCTCTAATACGTTACAAAATAGCTCAATGTATTTTATCTTGTTCCTCATAGCATTAATTTACTTAACTACTGATATTCACTGCCGTTACTGAGATACCAACAGGAATAGCCAATGTTACTTACATAAGTCAAGCACTTACGCAGTGTTGCGGGGCTCGGTTAAGACTTAAGTCTCACCTCTGGAGTATTTTGTTAATTTGTGATTTGTTATAATTACATTTAAGACAATGCGCCCGCTCCACGCGACACCTCACCGAGCGACGCAGCGCAGGGTAAGTGCAATCAAATATCAGCTTTACGAGCTACCAAATATGGCTTGAAATAGCTGTACCTCAAATGAACGGCAATACAGGCATTTCCTTAGTCACTTTTGCACATACTAATAACATGATTACAGCACTTGATAAGCAATAGATAGCGTATTATAGCAGATTTGCGTTGTTTGGGAATGATTCCACAAATCTTTGCTGCTAATAGTTTTCTAGCTGTATAGAGGTTGTCTCTTTCAGACTTCTTTGTATCTTTTCTAACGTAACATGTTAAATTGTAGGAGTAGATAAAAATGACTGAGGCGGCGTTGGCTATGTCAGAGGTTTGAGCGACCATTCAATTCTGACGATATGGCTGGCCACTCAGTCTACATGAACTTTTTTTCATAATTCTAGCGCAGGTCTAGCTTCTGTGTTACGCTGCTAGCTTTATATTCTGCGATTCGGTCGGCTTTTGCCAGTTTTAATTTTTTTAAATGACAGATTTTTTTTTGTGTTCATGACTGATAAGTAATCTATCTTCTATCTACTATATAAAAATAAGTCGGGTTTTCCTTCCTGACGCTATAACTCCAGAACGCACGAACCGATTTCCACGGTTTTGCATTCGTTGGAAAGGTCTCGGGCTCCGTGAGGTTTATAGCAAAGAAAATTCAGAAAAAAATTCAACAGAAAAGCGGGAAAATCTTTTTTCAGAACAATGTCCACCCGTGCGACGCCGGGATGGGCCGCTAGTTAAACATAATAATAGCAATTTGACATTGACATTAAGAAGTTATGACATTTTGACGTTACATTATTTTTTTCTATTTCCTTATTTGTTTGGACATGTACACAGTATTTATAATAGTACCGATCCTGTATGGTTTTTTGCATGCATTTGTGTTTACCATGTTCTTACAAAATAATGATTCTGTTATTACTTCTTATATGATAAAACTGTAATATACATAGTAAGACGTAGACAGTATAATATAACAAATATATTAAGTTGGTGGTGGTGTAATCTTCTTATTTATGTTGCATAAAAATATTTAACCCTAAAATGATACTGGTAAACCATACTGAAACACGGTAGTACCTTACGACTAACATATCTGTAGCCGTGCCCTAGTAAGGAAACTACCCTGATGACAGGGACACGGGCGGGGATCGAGGGGGATGGGGATAGCTTTTAGTTTCAATCAGAAAGCAATCGCTACCCCGCTCAAGTCACTTTATTCAGATAAGTCGGTCGCGCTATGGAGTTTGTTCTTCGATTTGTCTCAAGCCTGATCCATACTTTAATTTGACACAAGAAAATTAGTTCCAAATAGCGCTGGCGTAGATAAATCCGAACAAGCTCCAGTACCAAGGTCTCATTATGCAAATAGTTCGGTGAGGGTAACTAAGGGCGTCTTGTAGGAGGAGCTCGCGAGGCTCCACACCAGAACGGCGACACAGACCGCTGGTCGGAGTCGGAGAGATGGCAGGAGCGGGGCCGCGGGGGCGGCAGCGGCGGCGGCGGCGGCGGCGGGTCGGCCCGCGACCGCGAGACGCGCGACATTCGCCGCGACGAGGACTACGAGCCGCCCGCGCCGCGCAACGACCGCTGGAAGGAGCCGGAGCCGCGCTCCGACGAGCGAGCCAACTCGCGCTGGGCCTCTGACGACGTGCGCCGCACGGCCTCTCGCAGGGACGAGGTAGGCACACGCATGTAGGTGCATCACTCATCTTCATACTGCTTACGCTGCGGTGGTGAGAGCTTGGGACGTGCTCCTAGCGACGTGGTATGGTGGGATATGGCCCAAGCTACATAAACATGGTGGGACATGGTCCTAGCTACATGACAAAGACAAGGTTCTACCATGACTATGTAGCTTTGAAACTGGATTGTAATGGCCAACCGCGATACTTAACATCAGGCCAGTGACTTGCTCGTATTGTCACTTAATTCCATAAAGAAGCTACCACAGAGTACACGAGAAAATGATCAAATGAAATCACTCGTTTTGCTTTCGCTTAAAGAAGTTGCCTAGCCTAATTAGGGCTAGAAATAAAGCATTATTCTCTTTCCCCGGAATGGAGGTAGAGCCTACCAATCAACCATTTAATGAAAGATGTGTGGTGTGCTTCAATCGTATTTAGCATGGAATCCATAGAAATAATCTGAGACGATATGAAAACTTTCTAAAGCTTTTCGTAAACATTTTCAGTCTACTGATTTAAGTCTGGGAACTGTTTTCGCTCTTGCTATCATACCTTAAACTTTTTCTCTTATCCTAAAGCACTAGCTCCTTTTCTAATTCAAAAGTCACTGATTAAAAAGTTGTCCTAAGAATAAACTCCACCTTCGAACCCCGCTATCACTTGCAAATCATTCATCTACCATGACACCACTGTACTTGTAAGATCGTAACAGCCCGGTGGCGTGTTCCAGAATGATTGGACGGTCCCGCTACCTCGCGACGAGCGGCAGGAGTTGGAGCTGTTTGGCACCGGCAATACGGGAATCAATTTCTCCAAATATGAGGACATACCGGTGGAGGCGAGCGGCGATCGCGTACCAGACTTCATTACCAGTGTAAGTTGATACTTTGATTTTAAAAGAAAGGAAGAGAAAGAAAAGTATGATCCTCTAGTTTTCTCTTTCTTTTTTAACCGTTTTAGTCTTATAAAAGTAGCATCTAGTAGTAAGTACTTTCCTTTAGGATGATCGGAAAAAATGATGGATGTATTCATGGATATGAGAATTTAGATGTGTAAATGTAAAATATTGGTAAAGTTCAGTCAGAGCGACTCAAAGTCTCAGCTGATCGCCTGTTAATAGATTAGGTCGGTAGTACATCAGCAGATCTGTTAATTAGCGAATCGGCACTGTCAGGGAATTCCAAATTTCGTCTTATCAAACACAATCACACAATTTCTAGACTTCTTTAGTAAAAACTATTTGGTGGTATTTACTTGTTTTATTAGTTAGCAATAATATACCACCATCCATTCCTTCTAGATACATTTTGATTTGAGTCATATAAGAAACAATTCAAAGATCAAATTTGAATATCATCCAATGCGAAGTTATTTCACCTTCTCGCCGGTAAATTGACAGGCGCAGATCGGCTGATCAAGCCGGCCGCCTCATGAGTCACGGGATATTTTTAAACAAGTTTCGCGTAGAAACCGCGAAGTTTAAAATAAACATTCCCTAACATAAATTAACTGTGGAAAAGTGCGGAATTGGCACAGGGCCCATTAGTATTAAGATTACTGGGTTTTGAGTGGCTCTGCAATGGTTATAGGCCTCGCTTGCTATCAGGTGAATGACCTGACCGATTGGACTCATTATCTTGATTTCCAATTTTGGATGCTTAGTACATAAATTGTAGAAACTAACATAATTTGGTAAAAATAATTAGGTTGTAATATACGTCAGAGCTGTCATGTAGTGACTATCAATAATCTATAATAATTCTATCAATTACTAAGACTGGGTTGCCAGAGTGTGAATTTAATATTAAGCCCAGAATTATGCACAAGCTTTTATTAGCTTTCGTTCAACTGATTATTGAATCAATGTTAATAATCAATTTGGAGTTGAAATTTGGTATAACTGTTTAACTTCAATGACAATACAATAAAGGCTTGTTCAAAAAATATTTTACAACCATTTTTTTTTTGGCTATTGTTAATTTGGACACTTATTTGTCATACAGTTCGAGGATGTTAACCTGACGGAGATAATGCGAACGAACATAGCGGCGGCTCGCTACGACAAGCCGACGCCGGTCCAGAAGTACGCTATACCGATCGTGCTCGGGCACCGTGATGTCATGGCGTGCGCTCAGACCGGCTCCGGGAAGACTGCGGCCTTCCTCGTGCCCATACTCAACCAGATGTACGAGGCTGGGCCTGTGAAGAATATGGGGTGAGTGTATAAAGACTAATATTGCAGCAGTGGCTATGATAAGTGGTGGTGGCAGTGGTAACTACAGATAGAAAACCTAATCCTACATAATATTAAATGAGCTGGGAGAATATGCGTGTAAAACTGCGAAACGCATAAATTCCAGTTTTTAAGTAAAAAGACTAGTAATTTCGCTCTTTGAAGAGTGTAGGTTGAGAATATGCACTTACTAAAATGTCCACTGGACCATAACATTCATTTTACAATTGGTGCACTTCCTAAAACGTGCACATCGCGCAAGAAGACTTGTTTCGATAGCCAATGATTGTGACCGGTTTGTTTTGCTCGGCAGGCCGTATAACCGACGCAAGCAGTACCCGCTGGGGCTGGTCCTCGCCCCGACGCGCGAGCTCGCTACGCAGATATTCGACGAGGCGAGGAAGTTCGCCTACCGCTCCCGTGTACGCCCCTGTGTCGTGTGAGTATGCCCTTAGATTTTTTTTTTATTTTGTGATAGGATTGCGTTTGACCGCCATCCCGTCTGATGGTAAGCAATGGTGCAGTCTACGCTGGAAAACAACCACGAAAAAATAAAGTCAATAAAAATGAAAAAAAAATGTCAATGACATTCCAACTCCACAAAATGTATTGAAAAGTTAGTTGTTGGTTTGAG
The DNA here is from genome assembly GCA_949125135.1 of Alcis repandata. Lineage (NCBI taxonomy): Eukaryota > Metazoa > Arthropoda > Insecta > Lepidoptera > Geometridae > Alcis > Alcis repandata. The sequence goes on from OX421222.1 coordinate 7,823,485, forward strand.
ATTTAAGGTTGGTTCCATAAAATTGAAAATTGTTCATAACGATGAGTATAATAAGCCCTTTTCGGCTTAGCATACCCTTTCCTAATAATCCTATAGTTACAGGCCTCGAAAGATTCTATAGTATAGTCCATGACTAAAATCTTAAACAATATAATGCTCCTATCCTACCAATCTGATCATCACGTATTTATACATCCGCTTTTAGATAACAATAGTAACCAAGCCTTGATTATAAATAACACAACCTTATGCATCAAGGCGCTTATCCTTGCTCGTAGCATGTACACTGTACAGGGTTATAAGGAAACGGTATGCTAAGCCGAAAGGGGCTCAAAGTACTCATCATTATGACCCACTTTTGCTATGAGACCAACGCGGAAATCGCGCAAAAAAATCAGCTGTTCCATACATATCATAGAGTCGTTTTTCTATGGAACAGCTGATAGTTTTTTTTTTGTTTCCGGGTTGGTTCCATATTAGAAGTGGTTTATAATGAGTACTGTGAGCGTTTTTCGGCTTAGCTTACCCTTTCCTTATAACCCTGTACACTTTAACTAGGTATCTGTGTCGCATCTTATCGTGACTGTAAGTAGTTTACCTAGTATAGCGATAATATATCTCTAGACATGAAATAAAGTTGCTGTATCATTTAATCTTTGAACAAAAGGATTTCTATTAAGTAACACAATTTTCGAAATATTAGCCAACTTCCTATTAAAAGTGATTTACAAATTAATGACTACTAGCAGTTCCTTCCATTCCGATGAGAATTATTTGGCGCATCATTGAATTTATACTATTTGAAGTTATATTATTTAAGTTGTATTTGAATTTTATATTAGATATTAGCATTAAAAATAGTGCAATATCATAATGTTCCGTACAACAAACTTTGAGCATGAGCCTCAATTGCGTTGGCCTTTGTCTCACTCTTTCACTAGCTGACAGAATGAGAGAAAAGTCAAGGGCGATTCGGCTCGCGCCAAGAGTTCGCGGTCTGGCCTCTGAAGGGTTTTCATAGTCATAAATAATGTTATTTCCTATTCATCGTCGCAGCATGTTTATTCATAAGATTTAATCGTCTTTTTATGACCGCTCTGGAGATATTCGCCGTTATTTAGAAAGGGCTTGTCATGGATTACTCCCACTTCTGTTTGCTGAGTCGACATCAATGCAATCTAAGATCTAAAAATATAAGTATCCATTTTTATTACATTCAGACGAGTCTGTTACAGCACCCCTTGAAAACTAAAGACATTTTCTTTATTATTCCGGCTGCAAATTATTGCCTAAACACTTTTAAACCGGGATATAAAGATAAATTTAACGACACCTAGCAATTAAGCAACCTCTACAATTAAGTCTAAATCGTTAATTTTATTTTGGTCATGACGTATAATGACAGTAACTATAGAATACGGCCTAATCACCGTTCGAGGGTAGACCTGTTATCCCAGCAGCGGGATGTATGTAAGGTTGCGATGAGTCGAACGTTGGTTACTGTAGCAGCGAAACAGCAATTGATGGTGCATTGTTTCCCAGATACGGCGGTTCCCCGATCCACGACCAGTTCCGCGAGCTGGAGCGCGGCTGCCACCTGCTCGTGGCCACCCCGGGCCGCCTCGTCGACATGCTGGTGCGCGGCCGCGTCGCGCTCGACCACTGCCGGCACTTGGTAACTGAGACGTGGGCCAGGTAACGTAGGGTAGCTGGGGTGACTCGCTCTCGTGCAGGTAAACTTAGACATAAAGGCAGGTAACTTAGACATAAAGGCAGGTAACTTAGACATAAAGGCAGGTAACTTAGACATAAAGGCATGTGACTTAGACATAAAGGCAGGTATCTTAGACATAAAGGCAGGTAACTTAGACATAAAGGCATGTGACTTAGACATAAAGGCAGGTATCTTAGACATAAAGGCAGGTAACTTAGACATAAAGGCAGGTAACTTAGACATAAAGGCAGGTAACTTAGACATAAAGGCATGTGACTTAGACATAAAGGCAGGTATCTTAGACATAAAGGCAGGTAACTTAGACATAAAGGCAGGTAACTTAGACATAAAGGCAGGTAACTCAGACATAAAGGCAGGTAACTTAGACATAAAGGCAGGTATCTTAGACATAAAGGCAGGTATCTTAGACATAAAGGCAGGTAACTTAGACATAAAGGCAGGTAACTCAGACATAAAGGCAGGTAACTTAGACATAAAGGCAGGTAACTCAGACATAAAGGCAGGTAACTTAGACATAAAGGCAGGTATCTTAGACATAAGGGCAGGTAACTTAGACATAAAGGCAGGTAACTTTAACATAAAAGTAGGTAACTGAATAGAATATAGTTTGTTACTATAAAAGTTGCTCTAGAAATAATCACAATCAGATGCAAGTAACTAAGACGTAGGTGCAGGTAATTTGATAAAGACGCAGGTAACATAGACATAAACACAGGTGACTTAGTCATTGACACAGGTAACTAAATAGTATATTGTCTGTTATTATAAAAGTTGTTCTCATAATTAGATTACAATCAGATGTAACTTAGACATAGATGCAAGTAACTTAGACAACAGGTGACTTTTTAAGTCACCTGTGTTTTTGCATAGAGGCATGTAAATTAGACGTCGATGTAGTTAACTTAGGCTTAACCGCAGGTAACTCAAGTCAGATGCTGGTAATTTAGATGAAGAAGCAAGTATGTTAACTTAGACGTAGATACAGGTAACTTGGATACCTATAAACGCATGTTTTTTTTTTTTTTTGGATTTTATGACCTGGTAACTAAGACCTTTAAGTCAAGACTTATTTGTTCAAGTGTATATTTATTCCTAAAGTTGCCCTAGTAAAGTAGTGGAGACTTTACTAGAGGCTTTTCTAAGGAGTTTTGGAAGCAACACGAAATGACACGATTCACTGCATTTTATGATTTGCCCACACTCGTGCACGTCCTCAAGCACTTAATGGTTATTTTCCCCACTTAAAATAAACATTAACACTCAAAATTACACAAGTTTAGTAAAATAACAAAATGAAGCAACATGTCTCTTCCACGTTCCCGCCAAAAACTCTAAACGCATGTAACTTAGTCATAGACGAAGGAAACTTAGACAGATACAGGTAAGTAACTCAGATGCAGGTAAATGAGCCATAGACACAGGTAATAACCTTGGTTATTTATACATAGATGTATGTAGGTTTGGATTAAAATACTTTCGTAACTTAGACGCTGGTAGTTTTTGTCGTTTTCTTTGCCTGGAGTATGAGCTGAGTCATCGCTTTCTGTCCTGTGTGAAAATAGTGAGACTAACTTCTATTCTTGTTTTTCTAATGGATTTTGTTTTGTTTAGGTGCTGGACGAGGCCGACCGCATGTTAGACATGGGTTTCGAGCCGCAAATTCGTAAGATAGTGGAGTGCCACACTATGCCCAAGACAGGCGAGCGGCAGACGCTTATGTTTTCGGCCACTTTCCCCAAGCAGATTCAAGTGCTGGCGCAGGACTTTCTGTATAACTACGTGTTCTTGGCCGTGGGGAGAGTCGGTTCCACCTCGGAGAATATTACGCAGAAGGTATGTTTGTGCTTCCTATTATTTTGTGCCGTGCAGGTCGCGACTGCGAGCGCGTCATGCTTGCAGTCACTCCTTGAAAATGATCACCGAATGTGATCGAAACTATAGTTAGTGTCCGACTCACAATACGACGTGAGTACTTCCGTTTTAATTATAATTTTTTTTTATTAAAATAGTTTTATTTTCTTTCTGTGTAAAGACAATTTGTCCACGGCTTATGCTAAGCCTGCAGGAACTGACGCAGAAACATGTACTCCTAATAATTCACAAATACCTATGAGAAATAAGCTATATTTGTGTGAATATCGCAGGTGGTGTGGGTAGAGGAGTGCAACAAACGCTCTTACCTTCTGGACCTGCTGAACGCTTCAAACCTGCTGAACGCCAGCCAGACTCAGCGCGTGTCCTCCGAAGACGACCAGCTGGTTCTGGTCTTCGTCGAGACTAAGAAGGGTATGCATTATCAAATTATTTATCTAAACAAGTTTAAAAAGTCTGTTTGAAAAACGCTTTTGTTTAAACTCTCTGATAAAAAGTACTTATCATGACAAATCCAATGAGCCCCCAAACACGACTGGGTATCTTGATTTGAGGAGTTCCTATAGTCAGCCTGTAGCTCCATCATTATAACAGATCTGTGGTGTAACTAGCAATATGACCTCATATTACTGCATTGTCAGTTATAGTCAGCTGAAATTTGGTATACCTGTGTAACTCCGATGACAATGCAATGACAGCTTGTTTAAATGTTTTTTTTTTATAACTTTATTAACATAACTGTATTCTTGATCGGAATGGGGGCGATAGGTCCCGCACTAGCGTCCCGCAAAGGGTGCATTATGCGTTTCCCCCTTGCTAGCAATCACCGAACCAACCCAGTTCATTAAAAAAACGGAGCGAGGCTCTGGGTCGCTGGCACAGATGCTCCAATGCCAAACATGCTATGATTGATGATAAGCCTATAATTGCGTGTTCTAACGATTTATCCCGTATTCAGGCGCCGATCAGCTGGAAGAGTACCTGGACCACCAGGGCTACCCGGTGACGTCGATCCACGGCGACCGGTCGCAGCGCGAGCGCGAAGAGGCGCTGCGCCGCTTCCGCACCGGGCAGACGCCCATACTCGTCGCCACGGCCGTCGCGGCTAGAGGTGAGTCAACTGACTAGTAACATACCGACAAGATTAGAGAACGGTGGTTTCTTAAGGAGCTGTTTAGATACAGGTGCAAAGAATTTATGTAACTACAGATGGACTGCAGAGGCTCCCGAGCTAGTCAAAGATTGACAAGAGCTAGTAGTGGCTTCTCCGGTTATAAAAACAAATCTATATACAGTTTTCGTAAAAGTAGATGAGGAAAACCTGTCTGTCTCCTTGTTATCACATCAAGCTAACACTTACTGAACTGATTTTAATGAAACTTGGTATTGTAACTATTTAAATCAATGACTCAATCTAATGACGTTTTTTATCCCAGAAAAATTAACGTTTCTTGTAGGAAACAACCCTGGCTTTTTTTAAACTCGGGTGCATCTAGCTACCTGAACTCCTCACTAGACCAAATGACGAACTATTGTATTTTGTTTGAAATCACGAATGATATATCTGTTTGCCAGGCTTGGACATACCTCACGTGCGTCACGTGATAAACTTCGACCTGCCGTCCGACGTGGAGGAATATGTGCACCGTATCGGACGTACGGGCCGTATGGGTAACCTCGGTGTGGCCACATCGTTCTTCAACGACACCAACCGCGGGCTCGCGCGCGACCTCGTCGAGCTGCTTGTTGAGGCGAAACAGGACGTGCCCAGGTAAATAGGGGGGTGCGGGTAACTAGGGGCTGTGGGTAACTAAGGGGTTGTAGGTAACTAAAGGGGTTGTGGGTAACTAGGAGGCTGGGGGTAACTGGGGCTGTGAGTAACTAGGGAGCTGTGGGTAATTAGGGCGCATGGGCCGCATATCCAGCTCTTGGCCCTAGAGCATATAATTATCAAGCTAAGTAAATTAGACATTTCATAGCTATGATGAAGAACTTTTACCTAAAAACAAACACTATGCTATGTTAGCTGATACCCAGGACTTCATACCTTTTTTTTTTTTTTTTGTTGACCCAGTGGAAATCCTTTATGGATACCCCTAACCCGGGGGAGCCGGGGTTATGTGGGAGTCTCCGCCCTGCGGCGGCATACCCACTAAAACCACTGGGAAGTTGACCTCATTCCCTTGTGGCCGGGGGCAGCGGGGTTCCCTTTCGGAGTCTCCGCCACCCTCAGCCAGGGTCGGCCCTTCGGCCCCGTCTTCCGTGCGTCAAGAGAGGGACGGCCCTGGTCATTCAAGGCCGCCCCCAGACGTGTGGAGCCGGTGCAAGCCAGCGGAGAGCCCCCCGACCCTCCGCCAGTGGCCCCACTACGGAGAGGGAAGGAGGCGATGATCGGATCGCCCCCTCCTCCCTCCCCGTCGTCTGCGCCGGAGCGGATCCTGCGGGAGTCGTCCTCCCCGATCCGCCCCGCGGCCCCTTCTGCGACATTACCTCTTCGCAGAAGGAGACCACAGCCTGCCACGATCTCTCGCCGCCGAGCATGGCTTTCACCACGCCCGGCAACGAGCGATCCCCTCCTCCTTTCCTTGCACTCCCGACCGCGACCCACACGCGGCGAGGAGCACAAGGAAAACCCCCCCCATGGTGGCATTGCTGCCACCAGCCAAGCGTGGAGCGCCGTATCCTCCAACGCTCCACACTCCACCACACACCATCCGCTGTGCCCTCTGCTCGTCAGAGGGACACGCGGACGGGCCCACCGTGTCGGGTTATTGGCCACCGTGCGGTACTACTGCATAAAAGCTATGCAGTAGTACCGCACGCTGTTGCCCAGGGTGCACCACGTGGAGGTTACCCGACCTAGCACCCCTAAGGACTTCATACCTAGTGCAATGATACTCGACCTTCGGTCTCACAGCTTCGGGATTTTTAAAATAGGACCTGTGGTTCGTTATTTTTATTAAAATATGGTTTGTTTAATAGTATTAGGCTCGTGTTCACCTAAATTTAACTTGACGGTTGTTTTATCGATAAGTAGATGACGAATTGTCAATAAGAATTGACAAAAAATTTAAACGCCTTGTCAAGGTTCGGTGAACTTAGGTCTTTAGTAGATAAAATGCTGACGAGTGGTGTAATGTTGCGCAGCTGGCTGACGAGCACGGCGGCGGACGGACGCATCGGCGGCAGCAGCCGGCGCACGGGCGGCTCGCGCTCGGGCGGCGGCGGCGGCGGCGGCAACCGCTTCCCCAACAGCGGCAGCGGCTTCGGGGCCAGGGACTTCCGTACGACGTCGCGCCAGCCCGCGCGCTCGGCCGGGCCCGGCTCCGGATCTGGTAACCAACCGCACCACTACTATACTGCTACTTTCTTTGTGGGACAAGCTCAGTGCCTACTCTAGACTAGACCAATCTGCTCTAATTCTGGTAACAACCGCGCCTCGCTACTATACTCCTACTTTGTGGAACAAGCTTGAAGCATAATTTTCTCAAAATTGCCCCATCAGGATTTGAAAAGTTAAAGCCATTTTTATTCTTAGATGTTTCATGATACAAAATGTATTCATGTATGAACTACTTAATTTTTCTGCTTATTTGTTTTGTTGTATGTCTGTTTTAATTTTTAACCGACTTCCAACAAGGAGACGGATCTCAATTCGACGAGTATGTGTTTTTTTTTTGTGTTAATATTTATTTGAATTGTGTAGGTTTCGGTGGGTACAGCGGCGGCGGAGGCAACTACGGCGGCAACTATGGCGGCTCGTACGGCGGCGGCGGCGGAGGCGGCGGCGGCGGCGGCCCCGACTGGTGGGACTCGTAGAGCCCGCGCAGCGCCGATCGCACCGCCCCACACTGCAACACACCCCATACGACCCCAGATCACTCGTTAATTTAATGTATTTGTTTACTAGACTCTGACTGAAATTACCCTGTGACTATTAATGTAATTGTACAATAGTAGAGAGCGGTGCGAGTGAGAGGATGATTGCGCGGCGCGCGGCCGTGAATCTCAGGTCTCGGGCGGCTGCGCCCGCGCCCGAGCGATTGATTCTCTATTGAATAGTTAGACCACGGGCGCGTCGCGCGCGACGTTACCCCCGATAGATGCCGCAATACGAGACCTTTCTTCCGACCAAACGCACTGAAGTTTAGAAAGCACGGGTTGCAGGGATAAATCTATATCTCAAGGGTACGCCTAGAAGCGTTTAGCATTGAACCTATGAAATTTGTTTTTTCATACATGTGTTTATTGGATGGGTGGTGTGTTTCGATCATCTCGGGTGCGGAATCTATAGGGAGTAATATCCGCACGCGCCCTATCGCGGAATACAACGCGACCACTATGGAATAATCGATAGCCGTAAATTATATAATATTGTAATGTACGTTCCGTTCGTCTTGGTCTACGTTTCGCGACTCGCGCGCGTTTTTATCATTTTTTTAGTACGATTATGTGAACGTAGTCGATTAATAATATAGAGATATTTTTGATGTTCGATCTGTATCGTGATTTCGTAAATGAGCGATGTGATTGTGAATTTTCGATTTTTCTATTTTCCGATATGGTCTCATTGCTGGGCTCACTTCTGTCACTGAAATTTTGAAGCATTTATGCACCCTATCGATGTAGCTATTGAAGTAGATTTAGAAATTGAGAAGTACCGATACAGTATCATAGTAATACATAATAATCTAAATTTTGTCTGTAGAAATCCCATCTGTCATCAACGTGGTCTATAATTTTAATGTGAATTTACCAATAAAAAATTTAAACACGGAAAAGTTGTTTCAATTGTCTAATTAAATGTTACACGCGCACGCCCAAAATTTAGAATCGACGACTCGAGGGTAACGTTATGGCAAGATTAGATCACAACAACCCCAGAGGTAATTACTACGACAAAACATGTCGAAAGAATATGGGTAGGTAATAAAATTATTAGTGGGTTACAATTACTAGTACACAAGGTTATCAAATATTTCCCAAGCTCGATGCAGTAATCTAACCTAAAAAAATATTTAACACGACGCTTGCGTACTATGTCCTGGGCAGTTTGATTCGAACCCTGCGAGCCGCGACCGCGATTTCTATAGGCGCAAAGCCACAGTGCGCCGAAGGGAGCTTCGTACCCGATGCTGCTCTACCTTTTTCCTGGCCTGGTTGGGGCTATAAAATATAGCCAATTGCACTGAGGGATAGTAAAGCTTTCCGTTGGTGAAATATTTTTGAGATCGGATTAGCTGTTTTGGAGATTACGATTTACAAAAATTCATACACACTTAACCTTTTCATAGTATTGGTAAAAAAAACCTCTATGCATGCCGCAGACTCCGTGGCTCGAATACAATAAAAGGATCAATCATTTATCCGCCGGAAATAACGGGTAGAGCACACAGCCGAACGAATGTCTATCAAGTGCGTTGATAAGCCTTAGCACAATTTCTTTTTCTAGGTCCGAAAACATGCGTGATGTAGGTAAACATACCTGTTGTTGTCTGTCGTGTACGTTATACCAAGTGCAAAAATTACGGGCAAAAGGTCACGGATTATTATCCCGTCTGCGCAGACTACGAGTATTTACACAGTTATGTTAATAATCAAATATCTACTTAGTCGTTTTCGATAAATGAAGCAACTGCATTGTTCCGTCGAAAGGTCGGGTATGGGAAACATCACCACTAGCATAACTTCTGTCGAGAAATACGCGATACATATTCAATAGAAAAATGTAATTTGCATTTACGTCCAATACCTACTGTTTATTACCTAAGGGTAAGAATATGAACGTTAAGAAAGTATCTACGTATCTTTGTTAGAAGTTATGTTATGGGATATTGATCATATTGATCAGACATTGGTAGGCACTACGGACAAATTTTGATTTTATAATAGATCGTTCGTCACAAAAATTTCAAACATGAAGAGTTCAAACGAGAGCTAAAGGTCGACCATGCCATGCGCCGGCGCACCGTCCGCGTCACGGCTATCATAGTGGATGTCAAATATGTCTGGCGCCTGCGTCCGTCCACTGCGTCTATACAAATTTCATTATTATTAATTTATCTCATCGATTACGTCCGGTAATGGCCAACGGCTTATTGAATGCGTCTTTTTGTGGCGCCTTTTTATTCTGAGATCGCGTCTAGAGCGGCCGGGACCCCGCAGGGAAGGCATCCACGGAATGCCTAAAAGGTGACTCGTGGATAAATTACGGACATTTCATCCATTTTAACGATTCCCTTTATTATTTAATTTATTTTTATAGTATGTTACACATTTGTAACAATGTTTGTTTTTGGGTCTCATTAGCATAAAGCTCACGCTGGGGCACCAAAAAAAGTTAAGGCGCAGCCATTTTGATTTTTCGATAGATAGTATTTTATCTTATGACGGCTGATATTTGAAAGGGCTCCAAGTGTCTAATAAGGGAGATAGCGGGATGTCTCAATTCCTTGGTCATTTGTCGGTTTTTTATAGCATCTTGCTCGTGACATAATAAAACAATTAATTTATTATGGCTCTGGGAGATGATTTCGATCAGTTTATATCTGCGGCGCGCGGCGGGACGTTAATAGTTTTATGTAAGAGGTAATTTTTATTAATTGGCATTTGATGGAGCTGATGAACGACGATGTAGTAATTACTTTCTCATGCGGGGTCTTCCGATACCACGTCACCTATTTAATAGAGCTACGATCTTATATGGGCCTTTATTATCAACACTGATAGGAGACATTATTTGGTACTACGAACTTCATATTTGTATTGCGCTGAAGTATTTTTTACCGACTTCAAAAAAGGCGGTTATTAATGGTCAATATATTATCTCTCCTGATGATAAGCAATGATGCGGTTTATAGTAGAGCACGCTTACCTAAAAGACGTTAGTCGACTAACAACGATTAGCGACTATAAAATACATAAAGGATATTAATAGATATTTATACGTCTACCGTGAACTTTCGTAGTAAAAAAATAAAGTTAGGTACGTTACCAACAAAACTTCACATTTTTTTCGTGAGCCTGACTTACTGGAAACGCAAATGTGGCGAACTGTCATTCAATGCTTTATTCAACCACATGCCATATTCCGGAAATAATAGAATTCGAGAGTCATTGTTCTAGGTTGGGTGGAAAGGAACAATATGCTCTCGCCTTTGTGTTCGACTCAAAAAAAAGATAATAAATCAATAAGGAAGACAATTGCGTAAAAGTGGAGCTAAATTTACAATACTATTTTGTTTAAGTATATTGTTTTAGTTTGAACTCCGGGTGTAGGCATTTATGGAACGCCATAAAACGATCTGTGAGTCTATAGAAGTAGAAAGGAACAGGCCTACCTACAGTAAAAATTGTTGGTCAATAACATTGAAAAAAGGTTTGATTTATAACCGTTTATTTTTTTTACAAAAGTAACATAACAATTCATCACATTGTGTTCAGATACTGTTTACAAGAGTAAGTGAGTACTGAAGTACTTAACTTAAAGATACAAAAATACTTTTACTTAAACATAGTAGGTGTGTACTTAAGTAAATAATAAAATATAGTTAAAGTTAATCCGGATACCTGATCCGGTTAATTTGTCCTGTAAGAAATAGTTTGGCAGTTACATTTTAACATAGGTATGTGATACCTACCTACACTTTTCAGGGCAAAAGTATAAACTTAGGCGTCGGCCCCACAGCGAGCGGTCTAGAGTTGCGAGCTTTGATTAATCTACGTTATTTTAAATAAAATACAAAAAGCTTGCGTTTGACCGCCATCTCGCATGTTGGTAAATTATGAAGCGGTCTACGATTGAGTACCTACGCTTGGTAATAGTAACCGATTCACTCTCGACTTGAAAACACTATGATGGCTTCAATTGACCAGGAAGGAATCAATGCGATGGCAGTGAGACTGCAACTCTAAAGAGACCCAGATGACTCTGTACCCGCTCAGAACAAGACCGCTCGCTATGGAACTGGCGCCTAAAATAATTCATCAAATTGACACTAAAAATATTTATATCGACTAAAATTAAGTGACCTAAACTAAACTGTGGTTTTGAGTGATGTTAATTGAATAATACAAGAGAATGAAATAAATAGAGCTAACAAATCCCGGAATATTTACGTTTACGATTCTGCAGACTGACGTCGACGTAGAGGCTGAAACCTTGAATATAAAAATAGCTGAAAGTTATTAGCAGGAACTACACGAATAAACAAAAATGTACCACGCGGGCTTGGAATGTTATTGCTTCAAAAGCGATTGATATATTATCTAGTAGATAGGTAGATCATCGTCATTATCATTTTACTACCTTTTTCCCACGCTTGTGTTCGCTTCTATAATAGGTTGGTAGTTGGTAGATATTTGTTTAAAAACTAAAAGCTCAAAAAGTTTTGCAATTCCACCCAAGTACCTAAAGTGTAAAATTATGGACTTAAAAAAATAGCACTCTTAAGGCCTCCTTCCCGAGCATGAACCCTATTCTTGAGCGCTCGAGATTATCTCCACACTCACTCTCATGACAATTGTAATGAGAGTAACAGTGATCGAGATAAATCTCACTCGCCAGAATAGGGTCCTTGGCCTCTTTCTATCTCTTTTAAAACTTCTTCTAATGATACAGTTAACAAGAAGTGCGAACTCTACTTAATGGGTACGGATGAGGATAAATTCAATAGCTTCTTTTTTATTCTTAAGAAAATTTAAAATTATTTCTATTATGTATTTGAGGTAAAATAGACATTTAAAGCTCTTACACATAAAATCGGTTGAGGTAAACATTTAGTAAGTAAAACAGTTAGTATATAGGTACCTACAGCCTATAACTAAACTATGACGAAGCGTTAACATATTTATTTACACTTTAGTTATTGAAGATTTCATTAAAAGTTTAATCGCTATGTCAAATTTCGGTGAACTTTGTATTGTAGGTCTGTTGTTTGTTAATCCGTTAATCTAATTATAGCAAGTAGGTACCTTCTTATAAGTACGGTGGTGTCATATCAAGAGCCGGCAACGAAATGCAGACATGTCTAATTTTTTTGAATTTTGATTTTCTATTGAATATGTAGTTATTTAAGTCAACCAAAAACGGTTTTAAATTAGTTGTCAAGAAAGTGCGTTTCAAGCCGTAGCAGACTGCAGGCAGTTTTTAGTCTCCACTAAGTGTAAATTAATAGTTAAAAAAAACTAAAAAACGCGCTTTGTTTAGTGTATTGTCATCGGTCCTCGTTATGTCTATACAGTTTGAACGAAATCTGTCCGTTTAAAGTGGGTCAAAATCGCGCCCAAAGGAGGTTACAAACATACAAGTAAAGCCAATAAAAAGCGTGTAAAAATAGTTCGTGATCCGTGGGACAAGTCTGCTTTTGTCGCCAGCCCATTAAATAGTGGAGTGTTATGAATAGCCTCTCCTGTTGAGGTTGTAATAGAGTCCCTTGCGCTCGAGCAGGTCGGGGTGCGTGCCTCGCTCGGCGACGCGGCCGTCGCTGATGACGCAGATGACGTCAGCGTCCCGGACGGTGCTCAGCCGGTGCGCGATCATCACGCAAGTGCGGCCGGCTTTAGCGGCGTCCAGCGCTTCTTGCACCACCTGTGGGGTAGGGGGATGTTGAAACGGTTTTATAACATTCTACATCTTGTGAGCAGGTAGCGTCGTAAGAACGAAGAATTGAACTGTATAGGCTGTTCATGTTCACATGAGTTTTCCAACATGAGTCTTACATTGACGAGCATTGACGTTTTATGCAATAGAACAGTGGCCAATATGCAGTTAATATACCAACAGACTGGGCGAAGTTGCAATTCTATGATCGCATACGTTCATCGTCATTGTCAATGACATTCCTGTAATTTATTTACAGATTCTAAAATAAATTAAATTAAATTCTATGACAGAAATGCAATTCCCATTCTTTTAGTTTTCTATGGCGTTTCGATTATAGAAGTAGACTTGGCTAGGGGGGCTGAATAGAACGATTCTACGGTAACACTGTGACAAGCATGGGTGATACTGGTTAGGAATCCACCTACACTACGAAAGTTTTTTTTTTATTTAATTGAGTGACGAGACGAGCAAATCGCTCGCCTGATGTTAAGCGTCACGTTTGCCCATAACAGGTCTGCGCCACCCAGAATCTTGAACTCTGCGAGTTCAAGACCCTGCACGGCACAGCACTGCGCTCGTCACCCTGAGATATAAGATGTTTAATCTCCCATTTGCCGTGTAATTTTTTTTTGTTACTTTTGTACGTGGGCTTACCTTTTCGCTCTCGGTGTCCAGAGCGCTGGTGGCCTCGTCGAGCAGCAGCATCTTGGGCCGCCTGATGAGGGCTCGAGCGATGGCGACCCGTTGCTTCTGACCGCCAGACAGCTGGGTGCCTTTCGAGCCTATGTTTGTCTCGTAACCCTAGAATATTATTTAATTTTTATTACTAAGAAGGTAATTAGCCCATCTACTTAATAAAAACAGTATTAAGTCCTTGACTGACTGAGGGCTCGATCCGAAATGGACAATAGCTCTAATGAGTCAAGGAACATTTTGGAGTTGTTGATCGCTGACGCTGTGGGCGTATTTCACCTCAGTCTTCTAATATAATTGCTCGATTACTTCTGCCAGCTTTCTTGTTTCCTCAAAAAATCTATGACTTTGGGTCTTTTAGGTCCGAGTGCTTTTTCATCAGCCATATTTTTGCTTTGAAACAGGCTAAAGGCAGAATAAATTCGGAATAATAAATATTATATATTATAACTTTGTCATATCTACCTACATCCTCATTACCCCTGGCCTTTAGAGAACGAAACCTTCCAGTATACATTATAAGGTTCACTTACCAATGGCAGAGACGTGATGAAGTTATGTATGTTCGCCTGTTTAGCTGCGTCTATGATCTGGTCCATGCTAGGAGTTTGGGCGGTGTTTCCGTACGCGATGTTCTCGCTGATCGTGCGGTCGAAGAGAATCGGCTCTTGTTGCACGAAGCCGATCGCCTGGCGAGCATCGGCGAGTCGCAGCTTGGTGAGGGGTATGCTGTCTTGGGCCTGGAAATATTCGACATATTATAATATTTAGAAGTGCTGGTGCGCCTGCTCGCCGACGAAGCGCTTTTTTAGGTTTAAGAACTTTATTATCACGAAGACAATTTAACGTCACTTATGTGATAACATGGATTAACAATAAAAACATTTTTTTTTGTGTTCGTCGTCGCACTTAAAACACAGTAAGTAGATATGTTTTTTGTATTATATGATAAGTTACGTTTGTCTGCAATCTTGGATCTTGCCTGATTTAATCTGTATACAGAACACAGAAACTAACGGCCAATAGGTACCTAATATGTACAATATTGTACATAGCGAAGAAAAATGTACAGCGTAAAAGGGAACTGGATGCTCCATACATTTTACCAAATACCATGGTTATGTAGGTAATTGACGATAATTTTTAATAATAAGCCACATGTGGTGTTCTCCGCGAGTGCCAGTTCAGCTAGTTGTACTGACCACGATGCCCATGTCGGGGTCGTAGTACCGCTCGAGCAGCTGTATGACGGTGCTCTTCCCGCAGCCGCTGGCGCCGACGAGCGCTACCGTCTTCCCGCGCTCGATCTCCAGCTGCAGCCCGTTGAGCACGCGGATGTTGGGCCGCGTCGGGTAGCGGAACTCGATGGCTTGCAGGCTCGCCTCGCCTGTTCCTCTCTGGAATGTTTAATTTTATTTAGGAACGAAACAGAATGAAATGGAATCAAACGGAATGAAATAAAAGTGAACAGAAATATTTAATTTTATGCTTTATTTTAGTAGGTAATAATAGCTAAAATAAAGGCGTAGGTAAATTATTGTGATTTTGTCAAGATATAAGCGAAACGTATGCCGAACAGTGAGTTTTAAACCGCCATCAGATAAAATATGGTTAAGTTAATCCTTACAAAGTTCTCTACGGCCGGTTTAGCAGGATCAGTGATCTTGGACTGCCGGGCGAGAATATTTATGACGCGGCCTGCTGCCTTGATTCCTTTCTGGAAGTTGGGCGCAAACGCGAACGCTTGTGCGGCTGATGATGAACCAATCAGAAGGGCTTGTGCAGATCTGTAGAAAAGAACAATAGATAATGTATGTAGTAATTTGCCCATGTACTTACTATCCATATTTTTACAAATATAGATACTATCTGAATCAAAAAATAATAATTTTAGTTTTTTTTCGTACTAAATAGGTACCTATAGGTAGTAGGTACATTACCTGGGTAGTTTTTATGCTAAATATAGCCAACCAATTTTCTTAAATCTATACTAATATTATAAAGAGGAAAGGATTTGTATTTTTGGATGTTTGTGTGGAATAAACTCAAAAACTACTGGACCGATTTCAAAAATTCTTTCACCATTCGAATGCTACATTATCCCAAAGTAACATAGGCTATTTTTTTTTAATTTTTTTTTTATCCACAGCAAAGCGTGGCAGGGAACAGCTAGTATATTATATTTAGGAAGAATTAATGATGATGATGATATTTACGACTTACTGGAAAACCTCTGCATATTCAGTAGACTGACTTTCGTCGACAATAAGTGTTCCTCCGTAATACAAAGAGGCGGCAATGATGAAGTTGAAGAGACCCCGGGAGAGTCCGAACACGATGCCTCGCCAGTGACAGGCCTTTCTAGCAAGGGCCACCCCAGGGACGAGCAGGACGGCGTATTCTTTGATAAACGTTTCTTCTCGGCCGAGAGACGCCACTGTTCGAACGTTCGCTACTGCCTCTACGGCAATCTGCAAATTTAGATTGTGTAAAGATTCTAGTCCTAAAGATAGGCAAAAGAAACTAAGGAAACCTGCATACGAGTACGTCTGTAGTTTAATGACGTATGTGATTCGACCAACCCGCACTGCGCCAGCGTGGTGGAGTGCTATATAATCACCCTTCGGAGGTAGACTGAACGTCAACGTGTCACGTAACTGCACTGCAGTCAGTGCAATTCACGTAATCGTCGCTTTCTCAAAATTGAAATGACAGCAGAAAAAGCGGTTACGCATCACCAACGTTCCAGTTTCGGAACGGCGACGATTACGTGAATAGTGGTATGCTGGTATCCCTGCAGTAGCATGATTAAAGGTTGAGGTAAAGTTCTGATCCAACGAAATGCTATGAGGGCTTACCTTTGAACTGGTCTCCATAGTCTTAGCTGTTCCGAATGATTCAGCCACGGCCATTCGGCCTTGTTTGTACAGCACTACCATCAGCAAAGGTACGAATGTCAGCGAGACCAGACCCACTCGCCACTCGTAGATGAGGGCAAGTGTAAGAGCGAAACTGAAAGTGCCCAACGCTTGGAGGACTGTACCGATTCTCTGTCCAGTGGCCTGTAATGAAAGAATGACAGATTATGTGAGAAGTGGTTTAGCCAAAAAAAAAAAAGAAAAAAGATCTTCAAAAAAAGACTCAAAAAGTTAGGTTCAGCCTTAAAAAAATTAAGGTTGGGTTAAAAAAATAGCTTATGTAATCCTGTATGTTCATTTGGAAATCTTCGGATTATTGTGGGTCAGTATTCACTCAAATATTTAAGGGCATTTCAATATTAATATCTCTACTTACGAAGCTTAAAAAGTATACGAAAATTGTGAACTAAGTAAATGGTTAAGGTTGGGTATTATTAGATAGGTAAGTACTAATATTGCATGTAACATGAGATTTCTCAACTCACTCCTTGCACAGAAGCAGCTTCTCCAGAGAGTTTAGCACAAAGCGCACCGGTCGAATTATTCTTGTCGTCGTAAAAGGCGATTTCTTGCTGAAGAAGGTTTTCAAAAAGAAGTTTTCTCAATCTCTCTGTCAAGAATTCACCAGCTATGCCGTAGAAGAATACCTGTAAATAAGGATAATAGTTATTGTAGACAACAAAAAAGAATTAAGAGTAAGTTTTCCAAAATTAATTTTTATTGCTTTTTGCAATTTCAGGGTAGTAACAGTTTTATACTACAGGGTTATATAGAACGGGTATGCTAAGCCGAAAAGGACTTATAGTACTCATCATTTTGAACAACTTTTTTAATTTATTTTAACCTGGAATTTGCGAAAAAATCAGCTGTTCGCTGTTCCATAGAAAAATAACAATGACACTGGACAAAATGGAACAGTTGATTTTATTTTGCGAATTCCGGTTTGGTTCCATATTAAAAGTTGTTCATAATGATGAGTACTTACTACGAGCCTTTTTCGGCTTAGCATAAAATATCCTTTCCTTATAACCCTGTAGAGAAAATTAGATGTAGAGGTATTTTTCAGACGCATATGAATATCCTTAGGAGACGTCACTTACCATCATAAAGTTTGATACTCCAGAAAATATTCCAATTCCCACAAAAATCAAAGCGAATCTTCGTATTTCTGCCAGCACTTCGTCTTGGTTTGGGTTGGAGAGGACCTGGAATCAAACATCATTTTGTCACTTTAGGTAACTCCCGAACAACCGCTTAGCATTCTTGAGGTTTCGGGTTCAAACTCCGACCCGTACCAATAAGTTTTTTTAACATACATACTGGCTGGCTTTTTGGTGATCGTGAGGAAACCTAAGTCCGGAGAAGAAATTCAATGGCAATTGTGAATCCACCAATCCGCACTGGGCCACGTGGTGGAATATTAATTGTCAAATCACCCTTCGAGGGTAGACCTGTATCCCGGCAGAGGGAGGATTAAAGTTTGAGAATGATGATGATGATGATTTAGATAACAATCAGCGTTCTAACAGAATAATAATTGAATAAAATAAAATTGATTTTGTTTGTATAAATGTAGCTCATGTTTTGTTACGTAGAGCATAATAACCTACGCTATTTGATATAATAAAAACGATTCAATAGACACCCTTCATCAAAATCTGATTAATTAAGGCGCTACGGTGCTTTTTTTTATGGAACTCGTCACAATTCATAATTTTTCACTTTTTTGCAACAGACAAAACCGTTGAAAAGACACTTTTGCTCACAATCGTTTGCATATGTGACATACGAACGTGTACACTACACATGCAAACGATTTTGTCATATTTTATTTTGTTTTTGTTGTGTGTTTATGTTTGTTGTATGTTTATGTTTGTTGTTTGGGTTGTTTTTGTTAGGCAAAAAAAACTTACGTCAATCATCATCTGCCTACCCTTGTCCCACGGTGGGACGGTGGCGGTGCATTCTGTACGTAGGTGGGACTCCCACCTACGTACAGAATGCACACTTCTTCCATTCATCTCTATCACTCGTCATATCTGAATAAACTCCTTTCTTTTTATAACATCTTTCACATAGTTCATCCATATTTTCTAACAAGAACATTATTTTTACAAAACAAAAAACAAAAACCGACTTCAAAAGACCGACTATTGAGTTATTCATCTATTTGTCGCGCACGTACTTAATGCAAATTTTAGACTTATATGGTTTTCTCGTGGATACCATTATCAGAACTGGACTAAATTGAAATGGGACCAAATGGGAAGCGTCAGCTTTCTAATAAAAAAAGAATCATCAAAATCGATTCACCCAGTCAAAAGTTATGAGGTAACAAACATAAAAAAAAATAAAAAAAAACATACAGACGAATTGATAACCTCCTCCTTTTTTGAAGTCGGTTAAAAAAAACTTACGTCAATAAAACCGCCAAATACAACAGCGATCATCGGCATGGCGAACCCGCTGACCAACGCGAACATACTGGCCACCGTCACGGACTTCCACTCCGGCTTGTTGAGTCTGATCACGCGGAAGAACGACACGTCTTCGTACTCTTGCTCCTCTTCTTTTGCTGGTTCCTAAAAAAAAAGATTGTAAGATTTTTTTTATTTTTTTATGCTATTTAGTGACGAAACGAGCAAATCGCTTGCCTGATTTTAAACGTCACGTTTGCCCATAACAGGTATGCGCCACCCGGAATATAATTTTTTTTTTATTCAAGACCCTGCTCGGCTCAGCACTGCGCTCGTCATCCTGGGATATAAGATGTTTAATTTCCTATTCTATCCTATCATTTCTATTATTTTTTATAAAAGAAATGATTAAAAGAAAAAAAGGATTAAAATATTGCAATTATTATTATTTTTTCTAAGAATTGTCATAACATACTTTGTTTAAGTATAGAAAAGATTACTATAACAATATACTTACATACGGTTTTAATTCTAAATCATCTTCATCTTGTTCGCTTCTTACGGATATTTCTCTGGTGAGGAGACCTCTTGTGTCATCTGTAAAGATCATCTGTCGTGTATTATCTGTAAGGTAAACGCTATCCGGGGGCTTTATTGTGTAAGCGTAGAGACAATGGTAATCGCGTGTCATCCCGCTCGCTCGTATGGCACACGTAAATTGACGCGAACGGGATGGCCATTGCGACCACTCACTGTTTTTACACATTTTGTACCATTAAACTTTTGTTGCAAATAAGCTTCCTGCTAAATGCTAAATGTCTTCCAAATAAATATGTTGTGAAATCTACCAGGTCTATTTTTGAAAGTCTTATTTTTTATCTAAACTTATTACCACTGTAACTATTTGATATAATATTGTATAATAGATGTTTAAGCTTACCGCCCATTTCTTCACCGCCAGTGCCACCAGGGAAAGCTTGAAGCATCACCATATCGTAAAAGTGTCCCTTTTTCTTCATCAGCTCGTCATGACCACCAGATTCCACGACGATGCCGTCTTTGAACACGTAAATGACATCGACATTTCTGATCGTGGACAGTCTGTGAGCCACGATGATGGTAGTTCGACCTTCTGCAGCCTGCAATGATGCGAAATAATTAGTACTTTTCATCCATACACGGGCAGGTAAAGGTTAGTTGCTGAGACTGTGACTAAAATCAAGATTTGGAGGAGTTCAGAAAACTTTTTCTAAATAAAATGTAGTTGGCGATTTTGTTTCCTGAA
The DNA here is from genome assembly GCA_949125135.1 of Alcis repandata. Lineage (NCBI taxonomy): Eukaryota > Metazoa > Arthropoda > Insecta > Lepidoptera > Geometridae > Alcis > Alcis repandata. Next base: position 7,844,009 of record OX421222.1, read on the forward strand.
CGTACAATGCAAGGATCTGATTAAAAAATATCAAAAATTGGCCGGGATTGTTATAAAAATATAATATTATCATAGAACTATTGTTATGGGTAGAACTGATATAGAAATTCGCAATAGGGTAACTAAGTGTACCTACCTATTGTCTTTTTGAATCTGGGTCCTCTGTACCCTAACCACAGCTTACGAGAAATCCCAGCACCGCCAATAGTAACTTAGATCGAAAAATAATAGAAGTTGGTTTCTTAACCTACCAAAAAACTTCGAGAAAGAACCTACCTTATCAAGAGCTCTCTGCACTTTAGCTTCAGAGGAGGTATCCAACGCGCTGGTTGCTTCATCCAGCAGCAAGATGTGAGGGTTGCGGACCAGCGCGCGGGCGATGGCGATACGCTGCTTCTGACCTCCTGACAATGACGCTCCACGCTCTCCTACTAGAGTGTCGTAACCCTAGAGAAAAATAATAGGCTATTTGACTGATTTTGAAAAACTGTTTTAAATTATTCGTTGGCATATGATTAATACACCACATGTATATTTCTGCGAAATTTGCAGTATTTTTCGTAAAATACTGTGTTAAAATTTAAATTACAATATTCGCGCTAAAAACGCTGTTTCGGTAATGGCGGACGACATGTGATTTGCGTGACGTCACAGGCAAGTAAGCAAACTTTATTCTTTGACAAACGTCAAACTTGTACCAAAGTGTACATTATAAAATCACACAAAGTGTCTTAGCATTATACAATGTTTACTTGCGTGTGACGTCACGCGCGGCGTAGCCAATCACAGAGCGTTCTTGTGGCTGAAGAATTTTAAAAAATAATTTGAATTTATTTTGTTTATTTTGAAAAATCTATAAATATTTTTGGATAAAACAGAGATAAATATGTTTTTTTATGTTATTACCTAATAGAATGACCACATTTCGTAGCATATTTTTAATAGTGTCAAATAGCCTATTATAAGTTAGTTTTGATAATCACCACAATCACTGCTCAAAATGCTCTGGTAACTTTTGGCTGACGTAAAATGTCATGTGCGAGAACAAGACAGAGAGTTTTAAGCAGATTACCTTTAAGTTATAAAGATGCTTAGCAGCAGGCTGATTCAGCTATCCGAACATCGAATCGAACTTCCGTCTTCGGAAATAATTCAAATTTATATGTCAAATCTCGGAAAGCTTTGACTTATTCTCTCTGAAGGCGGAAGACTTTTCGAAGATAATCGTCGAATACCTACATTTGATGTTCCGATAGCTGAATCAGTCTGTAGATCCTAAGATTGCCAAATCTCATTTAACTTGTGCGCAGTACAAAAATCTACCTAGTGCGCAGTACTAAGCCATGTCAGTTAACTTTACGAAAACTTTACAAATATGAGCTTTTGTGTTTTACTTATCAACCCTGTTTACTTAATCCCTGCTTCAAATTGTTCGTCTTGCAGCTTTTGGAGAAGGAGCAAAAGACTCTTAAAGAACTGTACGTACAATAGGCAGTTTCATGATGAACTGGTGAGCGTTGGCTTCCTTAGCGGCGTGTTCAATCTCCTCATCAGTGGCGCCCTCTCGTCCATACCGGATGTTCTCCTTGACCGTGGTGTTGAACAGCACCGGCTCCTGGCCCACAAGTCCGATCTGGGCTCGGAGCCAGCGCACTGACAGGTCTTTCACGTTGTGGTCGTCTACCAATACCTGGAGAAGTTACAGGGATTAATAGCTTTGATAAGTACGGCATGTTTTTCTAAGCCAACTTTTACTATGGGACTAACATCGTCACGAAAAAAAACGACTGTTTTATATTTTATATGAAACACTCCTTAAAACGTGTTCCATAAGACGAAAAAGAGAAAGACACGAGGGGGGAAATATCCGATTCAATCATACGTGAGTAGTTTGTAGGTATTTACAAGATAATGGTTACATAGCTATTGAAATAGCAAATAATAATTAATTGTGCTTTTTTAATTTACTGCCTAAGTTTTTCTTACCTATAACACTTCAAATTCAAATTCAAGAAAAGAACTTCTCTCTGACGTGAAATGTTACGTGCCGAAAGGGCTTACAAGGACATTGGAGTTGTTGTTTACTGTGTCTATAACAATAAACTTTTCACAAAAGGTTTTATGATTTAACACTTCTTTGTATGTATTTATTATTTTTTTGTCCAATTTACAATTAAGACACAGTTCATCAACATCATAAATACGTAATATTATTTCACAATACCTACTTAAAATATTTCATCATGATGACTTGCAAATTAGTACTTTGGTACTACGTTGCATTTGACAACGTTTATGGTAGGTGCCTATCTATAATCTAAATTTTATATGTATGTTAGTAGTACCTAGATTAGAAAACAGATTATATAAATATATTAGGCTAAATAGTACCTAACTATACGTATATCTACGTAGACTAATTTATAGGCGTGATAGCATCGTGGTCTGAGAGTGTAAATTCGGTATGAGTTTACTCATGCTATTTCGTAATATTTTTAGTTTCACCGTCAACCGTTCAGTTTTGGGGCATGGCATAAATTGCGTCACAAGAATTTCATGATTTTTTACCCCCGCCCCCTCCTTGTCACAGTTGGTCATGTACTGTCATGTGCTTAGATATTTTAGTTTTTTAATTATTTAAGATGTCGTCACAAACACAAAGCTTTCAATGGCCCATAATTCGATATTATCTAAAAAGTTTTAAAATTTAATTTAAAAAAAATACTTTTTACTCTAAAAAATTCGGAGTGTAAAAAAGTGTCAAAATGAAGACGATCCCAATTTATCGCTCAGTTTTTCCGGGATCAAAGAGTCTGTAACACAATACCAGTCTTTCTATCTCATAAACTCGGCATAAATTTAATCACCGCAAAAATTTTGCGCACGTTTGCACAAGTTGTGTTTGTTTGTGTTTGTAACCTATGTTGTGATAAACGTCCTAATTAAGTTTTTCATAATTTGTTTATTTCACAAGTGAATAGATAAAAACAATCGCTTCTATAAATAAAGACAAAGAAAATACTACAATGCTCATAATCCAATAATACCAGGAAGTTCGATTACCCTTCGTAACCTACCAAAGTTACGAGTATGTACCTACTTACCTATCTATAGGTATGATTCTGACAGATAGTTTCTATAGAAAATTGTATCTTTATGACTATTTCAAATTGATAAGTATTATATATTTACTAATAGTAGTCTATATTCTATATTATATCTATCTATTAGTAATAGAACTTGTGAAATGTGGAACTCATGATATCTATCTACAGAGATACAGAGTTATTTTTAATGAATAAGGCACCAGCTCCTCGGGGTTATATTACGTTATCTTAATATATATAAATCTCGTGTCACAATGTTTGTCCTCAATGGACTCCTAAACCACTTAACCGATTATAATAAAATTCGCACACCATGTGCAGTTCGATCCAACTTGGGAGATAGGATAGTTTAAATCTCAAATTATAGTCGCATTAATTTATTGCAAATTATATAATATATACCTACTGATAATTTTTACTATAAATTGACAAGTTAGCATCAACATACTACGGTTGCTATAGTTACGCAATATTTGACATAGAATTGACGCAATGGCTTTTGACAGGACAACGTCTGTCGAGTCATATAATAGCTATCTATAGTTCTATGACTTTTATTCATATGCTCTTTTTTACCCAAAGCAAAATTGGAAACATACCTACATTATGGCATTTTTTTTGGAAAACAAGTTGGATTTTGTGAATCTCCACAGCACAAAAGGTCAAATTCGATGTAGGGAAAAAGATCTTTGATCAATAAAAAACAACTCAGTATACGTGTAGACTACATGTGCCTATAATACACGATAAGCATGTTAGTAGATACTTACGCTTCCGTCGATGACGTCATAGTATCTGGATATGAGTTGAATGATGGTAGATTTCCCGCAGCCAGAGTGGCCTACGAGCGCCGCGGACTGCCCTCGCTTCACTGTCAGACTCACGCCTTTCAGTACCTGTCAACAAAGACCAATACTGTAACGTATAGTATATATCAAACTTTAATGGCATTGGAACGAATCGAATAGTGCGCTCTCCTTCAATCGGTCCTTTATATCTAAAGATCGTGGACACTGGAATCCCTCAAATAATCTGCATCTATCGATTCCGATTCGAAGTAGCCACAACCACCTAGGAGAATTTTGAAGAGAAAGTGGCTTGTTTTGGAACAGGAGGTACAAGGAGGATAGGCGGAGGAGGAGTTCTATATGAAATTGGCTCAAATTGGTACCACATTATTATAGGTGATTGATTAGCTGTGATCCGCGGTGTCACCCGCTGTCCTGCAGGAACCGTGAATTTTATCCCAATAAAAGTAATTTATGTATAAACCTAAGGTGCTACCTGCATACCAAATATAGTCTAAAAATACGTACATACTCGTACGTAGGTAAAATTTATTGTCATAAAAATATAGCATGACATTGAAATTCGGTCACAGATTAGAATGTGATTAAATTCCGTAATTGCCGATTATAATGTACGCGATACGACGAACGAACGTTGCTATCATCCATGCGACTGAGTCCCCAAACTGAAACATCTGCAATATTTAACATAATTATCTATTGTATTGTGTTTGTATCAAAATACGTTACGTGGCACGACATAAAGTGTCTTGTCATTTTCTTGATAGGGTTCCGTATTCTCTTGTCTTTGACAGGCAAGCTAATATAGCTAGGCGTTTGAATCGCAGCTCAAGAATTTGTTTTAAACATTTCTGTATTGAAGTAGCTAGAGCTACGCCACGCGCTACAACAAATGCGCTACGAGGCGATAAAAATTCGCAACTATTACACACTACGCTACGTCCTATATACTCCATAACTTCTAAACTACAACTCGCTACGTAGAAAAACCTACTGCGCTACGGGACACTAATACGTTTTGCGTTACGACTCAGTGCCGTAACCAGGGTGGTGCTAACGGTGCCAGAGCGCCAGGAACAGGGTTCGGAACTGACCGGACCAAAACTTAATTTTGGGTCATGCATGGACCCATAAAAGAGCATAAGTTACGGCTCTCCTACGGCTCTGCAAAGAAATGCTTTTTTATGCCATAGGTGGTAAACAATCAAACAGGCCGCCTGATATCACGAGTAAGAAATCCATCACCTATGGATTCCTGTGACACAGCACCAACCTACGAAGTTTAGTTTAGGCGAAGTTTTAACTCACCGGAACATCCGGTCTCGACGGATAATGGAATCGCACGTTCTTGAGCTCGATGTTTCCCTCGACAGCCTTGGGCACGGTCCCCCGGTTCAGCAGCGGGTTGATGACGGGCACGTTGTCGATGAGGAAGAAGATCTGGGCACCCGCGCCTCGAGCCACGCCGAACACTTCCATCAGGGTCGACGATATGCCGAAATTGGCTGATCCGGTCATCACGCCGAATAATACCTGGGGGCGTGATACTTTCATGTAGCACAAGTAGGACAAAGTTTGATAGAATTAGGATTAGTCTATTCCCAAGTAGGAAAAGACTGTGATCAATGGGGTCTGAGGCTAAAACCCACTTTGTATTTCTGCGCTAGATAAATATGTACCTAAGTAAAAAAAATTGGTATTTATACTTCTTGACGAATTAGAGTCTAATCCGTCAAGAAGTTTCGGAGTTGAGTTTTGAGTGTTGAGTGGGAAACATACAAACACAATCGAGACATCAAGTAACTTTAGTTACGCCATAACTTACAGCTATCATCGTAGACACGTCATAGTTATCTGGTTCGTCTACCATCAGCCTGTATCCGAACCAAAACGACAGCGCGTACGCGCAGAAAATACAGAAGAACAGCAGACCCATGGCCAACCCGTTAAATAGACCTGAAAAAATAATTGGATCATTCCTTGTTGCATTGGTACTGCTTTCACTGCCCATCTGTGCATTGGGTTCGATTCCCGATCGGGCAGATGATTGAATGATGAATTTAAATATCTATTCTGGGTCTGGTTGTTAGTTGTTCTTGTCTTTGTGTGTTTTCCATGGCATCCCCGACACAGGGTACCCTAGTGGAGAGCTACGAGTATGTGTGTGAAACGTTTATAGTCTCGCAGAAACTCGATGGCTGGACCGATTTCAATTTCAATTTAGGAAACAAAAACCATTTTAAGTGGTAGGTACAAAGTTCTCCAGGTCATCTCGTGAATAAAACAGAAATAGGTACAAATGTACTGCTTCACAAATGCAAAGTACTCGTACGTATTACATATATATTTTTCAATAGAAGTTACTCTAATACGAAATTTTCGCCTGAATTGTTATTTATTTTTAATATAAAAATATATTTTGCAAACCACATAAAACACCATACAAAAAAATTGAGATGAAAGATTTGTACCTTTCTTGATATTGATTTTCCTTGCATCCTTCAAATGCTCTTGGTACCGGTCGAGTTCCGTCTGCTGGCCGCTGAAAGCGTACACTGTTCGTATTGCAGACAGCACTTCTTCAGCGATCGCACCGGCCTTGCCTGAGGCCACGGCTTCCTTCTTGCCCAGCCTTGCAGCAACCTGAACAAATCACATATATACTACATAAATATATTGGTAGACTAGCTGAGACCCGCGGTGGAAGCCGTTATCCTACTGTTGAATTTTCCGAGGTAGCTTTTTTTTAGTTTTATGAAATACTTGCGTTTAACCGCCATCTCACCTGATGTTAAGCAATAATGGTGCCTAAAAGGGTTTTTGTAGATTCGTCACATTTGAAAACTCCATACATTGAAAGTAAATTCGTCCGAATTTATACATACTCTTTTTCGTGACGAATCAACTGTGGGACGAATCTACAATAACCCGCCTAAAAGTAGCCTATAATGGGTATATGCTACTTCCATGCCAAATTTAATCAAAATCCGATCAGCCGTTCCCGTGATTGAGTAACAAACACACAAACTTTCACATTAATAGTAGGAGAAAAATACACACTTTCGCATCAACTAGGAGTTGTAAGTTGTAAGTTGCGAGAGAAAATTGTGTGTAGGTATGTGTTACTTCATCAAGTAGAAACAGCTAGACGGAATTGGATGAAATTTGGAACAGAGATAGCTTATACGCTGGATTAAGACATAGGCTACTATTTATCATCATAATTAAGTCTTAAATTTCTTTATCCCATTGTACTATTGTCTATTCTTTGACCACACAAATTTGGTGTGTACTTTAGTTATCATGACTATAAAGAATGTTTTTTTTTATCATCGTAACTGGTGTATAATAGGAAGATACGATATCAGTGATAAACTATACTTAGATATGACGCGCTAAACTTCCGAGTCCGCGTAGGTACATACTGTATGTACCTACTTTACCTATCATCAGATAAACATCAATTCAATACCTTTCCAAAACAAACTAGAAATTATCAGTGGGGCTAGCACAACTTTGACGTAAAAATACGTAGCGAGTATTCGATAGAAAAGTGTAAATGTCAATCAAATCAAAAGTCGTAAATGGCGTACACTTTTCTATCGAAAACTCGCTACGTATTTTTACGTCAAAGTTGTGCTAGACCCACAGGTGAAATTTTTAAATTTTTTATCGCGTTTGACCACCAACTCGTCTGTTGGCAAGCGAAGACGAGTTCGTAAAATCAATAATTTTTGAAAATTATCGATTGCACCGATTTGTTTTTGGTGCTTAAAATCTGTGTATAGTTGTCGAGTCGAGCGATTGGCGATTATTGGTGATTATGTACTCATAAGTAGCACTAAGCAAGAAGCCTTACAAAGCGTTTTCTTAGTTAGGTACCGATAAAACCACCGATACCGCCTACATGAAGCGTCAAAAAGTATCTATAGGTATAGGTATAGTAAATTTTATTAAAATACCTTTCTCCTGATATCAGGTCGGTATCGTTATCAACTTAAGATAATTATGAGAATTACTGAAGTGGCGTCTAACAAAACCACAGATTATCATCGTATAGATTCCGTATATACCTACCTACTTCAGACCAGACTCAATCAATATTAGTAGTAAGTATAATAGGATTCATTTCCTAATTTCTAGGAATGGGAATTCCTACCTTACCTTGGTTAATTCATTCTTCTGTATTTCTTATTTATTGTCTCTATTATTGTGTTAAATTCAATGTTTGACCTAAGCTCCTAAGCGTATTAATTTGTGATTTTATATTCTGTTTATGCCTATTGTTATCTTTCACTAATAAAACCTATTTTTGAAATAAATAAATATCACTATCCACATTTTCTTATATACATACAGGTGACTCTATTGGAGTAATCTGCGCAAAACACTTCGAAGCAAAAGGAAAATCGACATACAAATCCGGCGACTCCGACCAGCGTCAAGGTGACCGGGAAGGATATCAAGCACAGCAGAGCTAGCTTCCATCCCTTGATGAGAGCCATGATGATGGAGCTGAAGAAGGACGCTTGGTAGAAGATGAACGTGCCGAGCTTCTCGCCGATACCGTCTTCCAGTTTTATTACGTCACTGAAATAAAGTTCAAAATGTATCGAATGTCTAATTAAATCGATCAAAAAGTTTGAAATTTACGAAATCATTTACACAAAAATTCATCACATCAATCAATCATAGGTAGGTACCTATTCTTTGTAAAAGTTAGAGATTTTCAATTTATAATCGGGGCAAATTAGACCAAAAAATAGGAGTAAGCTTACATTAATTCACACCCAGCTGAAAATTGGTAGGATTGTTCAGAACACCATCATAAATGAAACCTAAAAAGTCCTCATCGATCCGATACGTGCAAAAATTTTTACTCCAGGTAGAAGGTCACCAAAACGGGTATTTCGTGATTTTCTCAAAAACGGTACAAGCTACGAGGATACTGTTCAAGACAAGTATGTTCACTATAACATTTTCTACAGTATTGCTCTTAAACGCATGTTGATAGAACTTATGGTTTTCGAGATATGTCGATATTAATTTCAGACCAGACCAAAAAATTGACAATTTCTCTTAAGATGCCTCAGTCAGCAGTAGATCATATAACAAGTTTGTAAATGAGTTTTCCCGAAGTTTTAAACATTGTTGAATCCGACAATCTCAAGAAACACTTTGAAAAATGACTCCTTGTATCTCAAATCGGATAAATGATGATGATGGTTGACGGAAAATTGAACCCCTCGTATCTCGGAAACGGAAAGAGATAGAGGGATACACCTGACTTTTAAAATTTAGATCAAGTATGGACCTTTCTAGGGAAATGATAAAAAAAGATAGCCGCCATACAAAAAAGTTTGACAGTCATACAAATAAACAAAAAAAAAGGAAATGCTCATAGCTGTGGAACCGCTGTAGATGGATGGAGTGTGCTCGAAGAAATATTATAGAGATTTATAACGACAATCGAGATTAAGTAACAAAAATCCAAGATGTCGGATTTCATATTTCCGTCAAATTTCAATGGATCTTCTAAATTTTAAAGTGATCGTAGGCAGGTGTAATTTTGGATCTGGAGGCTCTTAAGGTCCTTAAATCCATTCCTGAAATGATTTTTTTGGTTCGGCCATTTTTCAAAATGGCTGCCATACAAAAGAAAAGGAGTAAAGTTACAATACTTCGCACCCAGCTGAAAATCAGTAGGATTGTTCAAAACATCATCACAAATGAAATCTAAAAAGTCCTCATTGATCCGATACGTGCAAAAAAAAACACTAAGGGTAAAAGGTCACAAAAACTGGTTTTTCACAATTTTCAGAAAAACAGTAAATTTTATCATACAATTAGCCATACCAAATTTTAGATCAGATAATTATCTACAAAAAATGACAATTTTTTTTCCTAAGAGCCACCGTTTTTGAAATATAACGACTCAAAAAGTTGAAAGAGTTGTAATCGTCATAATAATTATGCACACGTTTCCACGTCACCTTAGAGGTAGTGAGCTTAACGCGTTTTAACGAATATTGCTTTTATTATATTCAACCTATGCCAATATATTTTATTGATCAATACTTAGTTTCAAATTAAACAGACTCACAACAGAAACGTGGAATAGGCCTACAGGGAAATCACGTTAAAAAAAACGCGTTAAGCACACTACCTCTAAGGTGACGTGGAAACGTGTGCATAATTATTATGACGATTACAACTCTTTCAACTTTTTGAGTCGTTATATTTCAAAAACGGTGGCTCTTAGGAAAAAAAATTGTCATTTTTTGTAGATAATTATCTGATCTAAAATTTGGTATGGCTAATTGTATGATAAAATTTACTGTTTTTCTGAAAATTGTGAAAAACCAGTTTTTGTGACCTTTTACCCTTAGTGTTTTTTTTTGCACGTATCGGATCAATGAGGACTTTTTAGATTTCATTTGTGATGATGTTTTGAACAATCCTACTGATTTTCAGCTGGGTGCGAAGTATTGTAACTTCACTCCTTTTCTTTTGTATGGCAGCCATTTTGAAAAATGGCCGAACCAAAAAAATCATTTCAGGAATGGATTTAAGGACCTTAAGAGCCTCCAGATCCAAAATTACACCTGCCTAGGATCACTTTAAAATTTAGAAGATCCATTGAAATTTGACGGAAATATGAAATCCGACATCTTGGATTTTTATTACTTAATCTCGATTGTCGTTATAAATCTCTATAATATTTCTTCGAGCACACTCCATCCATCTACAGCGGTTCCACAGCTATGAGCATTTCCTTTTTTTTTGTTTATTTGTATGACTGTCAAACTTTTTTGTATGGCGGCTATCTTTTTTTATCATTTCCCTAGAAAGGTCCATACTTGATCTAAATTTTAAAAGTCAGGTGTATCCCTCTATCTCTTTCCGTTTCCGAGATACGAGGGGTTCAATTTTCCGTCAACCATCATCATCATTTATCCGATTTGAGATACAAGGAGTCATTTTTCAAAGTGTTTCTTGAGATTGTCGGATTCAATAATGTTTAAAACTTCGGGAAAACTCATTTACAAACTTGTTATATGATCTACTGCTGACTGAGGCATCTTAAGAGAAATTGTCAATTTTTTGGTCTGGTCTGAAATTAATATCGTCATATCTCGAAAACCATAAGTTCTATCAACATGCGTTTAAGAGCAATACTGTAGAAAATGTTATAGTGAACATACTTGTCTTGAACAGTATCCTCGTAGCTTGTACCGTTTTTGAGAAAATCACGAAATACCCGTTTTGGTGACCTTCTACCTGGAGTAAAAATTTTTGCACGTATCGGATCGATGAGGACTTTTTAGGTTTCATTTATGATGGTGTTCTGAACAATCCTACCAATTTTCAGCTGGGTGTGAATTAATGTAAGCTCGGATGTCTAAATTGCCCCGGTTATTAGATAAGTAGGTACTTTTAAACAGTAGGTAAAATAGCGGTATCAAATCATTTTTGTGAACTTTTGAGTTTTACATTTTTTTGCATTTCCGAATGTTGTTAAAGTAGGTATATGAGCTTTATTATATATTAAACATTACCAATATCCTAAATGGCTCATTCTGCCATAATTTTCAATTTAATTTTAATTGTATAAACTAAGGTTAACATAATCACATGTCTTACAAACACCTTATTCGTGTACCTACCTATGCGATATAAATTAATTTTATTTAAGTGTTACATACCTGTTAATTTTACTAGCAACATCCGTATTTTTGTGAACATCGAAATATCCGAAATCTTGGTTCAGCGCTGCTTTTAGATATTCTTGCCTTATTATATACACCTGTAAGATAATTTCATGTTATCACACAATTGCAAACGATCAAATATACTTATTGTAGTAAATTTAGGCTAGTAAATCTACAGGAAAACTAAAAAGGAAGAAAGGAAAACCCTGAAATGACGCAAAGAAACTCAGCTGTTCCTTATTCGTCGAGAGTAAATAAATTACATCTTCTAAGCAACAGCTAATTTTGTTTCGCGATTTCAGGCTTGATCATAAATGAGTACAAAAATAGGTATCCAAGAAAATATGTGTGCTACTACTACACTAAAAATACAACAATTACCAATACTAATACTTCACTTTTTGAGGACAATTTAAAAAAAAACTTAAAAGTTATTCTTACTTGATTATAAGCCGCGATATTCATCAGCACCGTCGCAGCATACGACAGCAATACCAAAAGTACACCAATAATCGAGTTGTAGATAGCGAACCAGAACATAGCTTCCATGAAAGCGTCTCCGTTAGGGTTCCCCTCCATTATGGAGGTACCGTAGTCAACCATATCCTTTATTAGAGAAGCTAGCAGCAGAGTGTTAAGTGGAGTCGAGATGGCTGCTATGCAGGAGAATAAGATTCCAGTGAAAACGAAGAATTTGTCCAGGCCAGTCGCGAATCGGAACTGTGGATAGAAATGTGAAGATTATTTCCTGTGTAATATTAATGAGGTGCTTTGGTTTTATTTTCTGTCGTTAGAACGCGTTCGGTAAACTTGAGGTTTAATAAAGTGTCGAAATTAATTGTGTCCATACCAAATCTACACTAGAACATTAGTACATATTTTACATGAACGTAGAATCACATGTTTAATATAATTTTAACTTTTGTTTTGAGTGTTGACAGTTCGTTAGACATGACGTCAAAGTGCTGCCACCTAGTTTGAGGCGGAAAACTCTCATTCTATTGTTACCAAAGAGTATAGAGACAGCGAGATGTTACTTTTAAAGGTAACTATTGTTTGGATCAGTAGAATTAGGGCTCAATATCTATGGATTTAATCCACATTATGTTTAACGATATTGACTAAGCTGGTTCAAGACTTATCAGTGGATATTAGAATTTGTTAGAAAAATATTTTTTCTGTAATCGCGTCCTTGAAAACGGCTTTAAAGATTTAGATATTATTTACAGAACTTTCGGGGGTGAAAGGTCGATTAATTTTGGTCTTATCTCTGAGAAGACTTGTCTATGTCTACTAGCTATAGCTTATAAAGCTTGCTTAAAGCTGTAACTGTAACTACAGACTGCCAGTACTATATACTTTGTTTATTTGTTATGTTTAGCCGTCCCATCCCGAGGCAAAGGCTCCTCTTCCCTATTTACACTTCATAAAGCCGATAGCTTTTACACCCCAGTTATTTAAATTAGATTATTATCATAAAAACTGTCTTAAAAGTGTAATATAATTATTATAAAATAGATTTATTCAGACTTACCAGTGTAAAGAATGATATGCTGGGAACTTCATCTTCAACGGCTTCTGGTTCAGAATCACTGCAATCATAATATTATTATATGTATTATAATAGTCCCAAGTTTGAAGGCTTTTTAAGACAGATCTAAATTTTCTAAAACTATTGGCGTCCTTATCTAATAGCTTGCAATGATAAAGACAGATATATTTTTAGTTAGTTTAGCTCTGTCTTAAAATGCCTTCAAACTTGGGCCTAATATACTTGTATAGGTAAAAGTGAAGTATATATTTAGTATTCGTTTCTTGGACAGAGGTTGTCGAAGTATGCGAAAAAATACTTGTGTGGACGCTAGAGGCTTACATGAATTTCAGAGAGTACAGAGAAATTTATCTAAAACTTCAATTATAGTATAGAAAATTAATCAAAATCTACGTACCTACTAAATTAGTAATGATGTTCTTATTTAACCCAGTTTGATTGTATAGAAAAGGTGTATCATGAAGCAGGTAGCCTATGAGCGACAAGTTTTAAAATCAAAATATTCGTTTTAATTATAATATATAATGTTTGAATACATATAATAATTATTTATTCATTTTACTTGTTTTGTATTGTACAATATTCTTATTTTGTAAGTAAAGATTGCTCGCATTAGAATTCATTAGACTCACAAGATTGAATGTTGTCTGGCTGGGTTTGATAAAATCTCCTAAGTAGACGCTAGATAGTCATTGATTCTCAAAGAAAGCGGTAGATGAGATAAGTAGTTTGAAGTACTTTTGTTCTATATTCTATTCTAATCAGTCTTCAAAAACAATTAATGTATTTATTGATTATGCATTCGTAACGTACCTTTTCATGCCGATATAGCTATTCAAGATTGATGAAATCAGCAACTTCTTATTACCTATTTCGATAAATCATGATCGCACTTTCATGTTTATAGAACGGGTTATCGTTTGTTTACGTCCTTTTCCGTCATTTTAGAGGCCAATAAACTCAATAACGAAGAAAATCTCGCTCACCTTTCCGAAGTATTTTTGTTGTTCTTGGTGTCGCCCTTGACGACGTCGGTGACATTATATTGATTCTTCCCTCGAAAGGATGGACTCCATCTGTTGTCCTCCTTCATTTTGAAACAAAATAACTGTTGTCAATAACTAAATATAATATTTGCTACACGAGTTATCGCACTTGAATCTCAAGAACACATTGTGCTGTTTAACACACGAAATTATTTAAAAACCACCAGCTTGTGTGACAGTAGACACCTATCTGATACATGTTATCAATTTATCAGACTGATAAACAAACTAGAGATTTGAACAGTGCGAAATCGATTAATCCGAATAGTAGTAGAATTATGAATAATCTGGTCTGGCGGCTGTTCCTGTAACACTGCAGTATTTTTAGCTGAGAAACGCTAACGGTAGTTAGACGTATTTTTAGATTTGTTTTTTACTTCAAAGAATTGTTGACTGAAATGGAAAACGAACACTATCAGAATAACCACCTATTAATCATTATTTTATCGGGTAAGTGCTTTCTAATGTCATCCCGACTTTAACATACATACAAACAAACGTGATGGTACGTATAGTAGTGTGTTTTTTCCGAACAGCTGATTAGTTTCATATCTAATTATAGATATTATGAATAGTGATTAAAAATAATAGTGTGATAGAAATATACTCGTACGTCATATTCTCCGATTGTTGATGTATTACAATTACTTACGTCTTATAGGTAAGTACATATATTATACTCCTTAAAATTTATGTCACTTACTATCAAAGTTTAAACATATCTAATAATATGTCAGATAATAATTCATTGTTTTAGGAATGAAGTGTTAATTTTGTCAATATTATCGTCATTGGATTTTAATAGAGATAAATATCTATTTTTATTGCTATTGTTGCACAACTATATCTTATTTTACAACACAGCAAATGAGTACATTTCAACAGGTGTTCCACCATTTTTAACCGACTTCAAAAAAGGAGGAGGTTATCAATTCGTCTGTATGTATGTTTTTTTTTTTAATTTTTTTTTTTATGTTTGTTACCTCATAACTTTTGACTGGGTGAATCGATTTTGATGATTCTTTATTCTTTTATTAGAAAGCTGACGCTTCCCATTTGGTCCAATTTCAATTTAGTCCAGTTCTGATAATGGTATCCATGAGAAAACCATATAAGTCTTAAATTTGCATTAAGTACGTGCGCGACAAATAGATGAATAACTCAACAGTCGGTCTTTTGAAGTCGGTTTTTGTTTTTTGTTTTGTAAAAATAATGTTCTTGTTAGAGTTCCGTACTTATGTCGCATATCCGCTGACAATATGCGACGAATTGATACTCTAATACAAAATCGATCGTCTGTGAACACATTCAATGCCACAATTATTTTCTAGTGGTTCCTAACGATTCCGCTCTATTAAGAGTTAAAAGGAAAGGGTATGCTAAGCCGAAAATGGCTCATACTTAGTACTCATCATTATGAACAACTTTTACCATTAGAACAACCTGGAATTCCATAGAAAAATGTTAGCGACACTCAACAAAAAGTATGGAATAGGTTTTTTTTTTGCAAATTCCGGTTTGGTCAAATAGTAAAAGTTGTCCATAATGACGAGCACTATGAGCTCTTTTCGGCTTAGCATACTCTTTTCAAATAACCCTGTATGTAATTGTAGACACATATACCTACCTAACCTACGTTACATTAGTAAAGTCCGAATGCTGCTTGGTATTTCGCATCCGGGTTCTTGTAATTGATATTGTCTTGTTATTGATTGAAAGTGGGTGGTAAGACCTAGGTATGTATTAAACGATCAGTTATGTACCTATGTGACCATCTGTAGAGATCAAATTGTTTCCATACATTCTGTATAAATGCTGATAGTTATATCTACTCGTTTGATTTTATTACACTATTGTTATATACGCGAACATGTGTTAAGGGGGTAACCACTGAGCGCATAATTTTAGCAGTTTTTGACAACTTGGCCAACCAAAACTTAAAAGTAAATTTAAAATTATAACCCGACTGCCGAGAAGTCAAAAAGGAGGGTCCTAATCTTTTTTCGTTGTCGGGTTGTAGTTTTACTTTACTAGTTACCTACATGTTTTTGTTATTATTTTCATTGTCATTCGACCTGTATTGATCCACTGCCGAGTAAAAGGCCTCCTTTCCCTTGTTGTCATTGTTACCCAGTTCTCCTCACCCTGTGCCGTTTGTTTAGACATGTTTACCTAGTGAGTCATGTTTGGTCGAGCGTGTGGGATTTGCCTCGTTCTTTTTCGAATCGCAATTAGTATCGTCCACCTACAAAACCTAAAGAGACTTTAAAAAGTTCTCTATTTTTAACTGACTTTAAATAAGATACGGTTCTCAATTCGACTGTTTGTTTTTTTTTTCGTTACATTTGATATTATGTAAAAACATGTGATAAAAAAATAAATGCCAAAATATCGCAAGCCAAAAAAAAAGTAGAGAAAGAACTGCAAGCAAAGCCAAACAACAAAAAAAAAGCTAAATGATGCTAATGATGCAATATAGCGCATTATTTAATAGCACTGTTTACTTTAATTCTTAGCAAACATTATAATCTGTTTATAAGCCCCAGATTTGGCTGACGAAATATCATAACAAAACTGAATCCAGTCTGTTCCGCTTGAACGAGCATCGGCGATTACTCTGAAAAACCTTGGTATGAACGAACAAGTTCAAGGACAGACACTTAAATAGCGGGAATTCATGACATGGGATGGGCACCATTATACAAGAAACGAAGTCATGGTCGAGCGACTCTATTATAGGTACTTAGTTCCACGGAACAGCGACGTTATTACGTCACCAATATCACCATACAAAGTATTATTATTGAATTCCCATAGAATTTACTATGTTTTATTTTATTAGTGGTGAGAAATTAGCGATTCAATGCTATCACTCGAAACTCGGTCACGCTAAATAGATCGTAGAATAATCGTGCCTTTTTGATAAATTACATTGACTTTTAGTTCTGAGAAGAGTATAGACCTGACGAGCACCTTGGACAACCTCATTGGATTTTGCTCAAAATCGAAATTCTTGTTTAGAATTGAGTACCAAATATTATCGAAATAGACACAGTTTCCGCCCTGTTTCAGAGAATAACTTCCCCAAACCAAAATCGTCAACGACAAAGATATATAAAATAACAGAACCTATATACCAAAAGTACGACTCCTACGCGAGTACCAACAACCATACAAAGATTTGGGCTGAAGAATGCAAACTTTGCCACTTGTTGCAGAGACGTTTCACTCGATCGATCAGTTGTTTTAGCAAACAACTGGGGTACAAAAAAAAATCAGAATAGCTATGGATAAATCCTTGAATCCATATTTATGTTCAGATAACACGGCATTAAGGGGAGTAAAATGAAAGTGAAACCATTACGATAAGATAAGACTACCGTCCATGCAGAGCTAACATCGTCATTAGTGATTTAAATTTTTCATTAAAATAGGTACCTACCATAGATATATTACCTAGAGTACATACCTACATTATAATAATGAATGAATTTTATCATGAGTGACATGATTGGATGGAATAAATGAATGAATGAATTATCCTCATACATTAAAACTAATTTTCAATATTATGTTCGAAAATGACATGTCATTAAGCTTTTTAGCATGATTAGTTTATTTCGAAGTTAAAAGCTTTTATGCTTAAAATTGCTATTTAAATAAAAGATAACACATTAAATTAAATATGCAAGCTAACTGTAAAGTGAGTAGTTAGAATAACTTACATAATCCGCAACCGTTATCCCATTTTCATTAATCAACTTTGTTAATACAAGTTTATCCTCGAGGTTTTCTCGACTACTCTTCGCCGTTTTCAGAGGAGATTTCTTCATGTTTCAAAACTTGCCTACACGAGTTACCAAAAAGTTTCTAGTTATCAAACCATTGGTACTTAGTAGGTACTTCACAATTTTCTCTCTTCCGTTTCCGGTATTTGAAGTGGGATGTGTTCTTAGACTGTATTTTCTATTTTGTACAAATTATAATCATGTTGCAATTTTTATTCGAAAAACTGTGTCGCTGACGATACGGACGCGCAAACCATGTGTGCTATAGAACCTCATTTACAGTGATTGTGCTAAAATTCTATGTTAAGCACAAGTTAGATGGTGTTACTAGGACGTCAAGTTCAAACTGTCAATGGTAACACTGTCACATCTGTCACAACCTCACAACTGTCATCAAATCGGCAGTATAGTTTTTCCTCTGAGTTTTCCTTATATTTTAAACGCACTCAATGCGAGTAACTGTACCACAGTGCCACCAGCTTAACTGAGAAGTATGGGACTAAAAAAGTAAGCTGAAGGTCATAAAACGTTGTCCATTTGCTATAGAAAAAACGATAGTGACTCCCTCAAGTTACAGATAGGTAAGTTTATCGAACTGTGTCCTGATATGGCTCGTTTCCCAACAGGCATCTCGTTTTGTTTCCATGGATTTTAGGTTACGCGAATGAGACAGGACAGATGAATAAACATGATGTTGATGACGCAAGAGCCGACGATTCAGACGTTTTCACACAACAACGCTAATCGACCTTGACATTGTGTAGATTCAAGTATTCGAAGAATGGTTTGAATGTGTGTGCGCTCTGAAGCTATTTCTCAACATTTATTGAACCTCCATAAAAAAAACTTAGCAAAATAATAAATTAAAGTCTACTAAATAATAAAACTTTACGTTATAATCAAATCAAAGGTAAACTAAATATGTTATAAAAAGTGTTGTGCAAGAAAAACAAAACCGGTGCGCTAATCTCCGCTAACCTAACCAAACCAAACGTAATTAGGTACGCTAGAGCGTTTGTAACTTTTTACTTGACTACCCAAACGTAGGGTAAGTAAAGTAATCTATAAGTTACTAAACTGCCAAAACTTATAAGGGGAAGGATGAAAAGTCTGGAATTTGGCGCCGACTTTTCTTTTTATTTACTGGCCAAAACACTATCTCAAAACATCAGTAGTTAATTATCACTCTTTAAAAATACATAAACCAAACTTAAACTTAGTGAAAAAAATATTTTCGTGCAAGTACGAAAATATTTTTTTTCACTATTTTTGCTCTACATTAATAATATTCGCTCTGAGGATTATTAGCGCCACCTGTGTTAACTCGCGCATATCGTAAAGTTCTTCTTGCACTCACTAGAGGGCGGATAATTTTGTTGCCATGCCAGATGCAAGCACCATTAGAGATTTCAGATATTCTTAGCTGCACAAAATGGGAAAAAAGCTTCAATTAAATGAGGAGATTTAAAAATATTTTTTTTTGATAATATCGATAATACTCGTAATTGGTAGATAACTAAATGTCTTGTATGTACAAAAGTTAAATTCAGTAGCTCACTAATGAATTTCAGTTTTTTTAGACAACTGAACTAGTGATGGGCTATTTTAGTGTATATCATGATATTTGATAACATTACTATTTCTTTTATTTCACAAGCGCCCCAGTTTTTGTTTTTAGTTTATTTGCATTAGGATTCATTGTTATTTTATGTCTAATTGCTACGAGTACGGTCACTATTTAATGTGGTTGAAAAGTGGTTGGATAGATGCTCTCAAAGATAGAGACTAATAAATTAACCGACTTGGTTTAACACGAGATGTCATAACTTTTTACGGTAGAACACCTGCGTTGCGAGACTTGCATTTTTTAAATTTTTTGCCTGTGATAGGATTTTACTTCCCGGTCCATTTTTGACATTTAACTAATTTATTAGTTATCAAAAAGAGTTAGTTAGAAGATTATTCGCTTGTCAAACGAAGAACTTAATTTATACAAATTTTATCAGACTGGCATAGGTTGCCCACAAGGTTATAAGGAAAGAGTATGCTGAGCCAAATAGGGCTAATAGCATTCATCATTCCTAACTATGAGCACATTTCGGCTTAGCATACCCTTTCCTAATAGCCCTGTATAAGCGCTCCTTAGTTCATTTCAATAGACCTGATGTTTTTATCTCTAGATACGATGTTTACTTTCGAAAGAAATAACCTAGACCGCTGTAACTACCTAACTGCCTTTTTTTTTTTTTTTGGGTGGTGGGAAATCATCAAAAAACCACTCTTGGGCAGAGCGGAAGGGAGTGTCAGACTTCTACTGACCAGAAACCACCCATGTTCCTTCTACGCCCTTGTGACGCCGAGGCCGCGGTAACTTCTACTCGCAGCCCCGACGGGACTACCTATAACTGCCTACGATCAAGATCCCGGATGCCGCTTCATATTAATTCCTATTTTTAGCAGAATAAATATATTCTGTTTTGAAACCGTTTCTTACAAGCTTTTATTGAACTTGCCTTGCTGGTAGGTGTTATTTGTCAGTATGAGCACAGGTATGGGTCAAATCTTGTACCTGATTTTAGAACCACTTCCCAATGACCGATTGAGCTGAAATTTTGTACCTTCCTATATATACCTACACGTGTAACTCTGATTAAAATACAAAAGCTTGTGTGAGTGTTGGCAGAACACATGTATCTAGCACCGTCTTTTTTAGATGGAGAGAGAAGTTACCTGGAATAGACTGGAGAACAAAAGCACAAAATAGAGATAATTGAGAGAGTTTTAAATGTAAACGTTTCACACTCATAGCTCCTTACTAGGAATAAATCCTGTGTCGGGGATGCCATGGAACACACACAAAGACAAGGACAACTAACACCCAGACCCAGAACAGATATTTAAATTCATCATTCAAACATCTGCCCGGCCGGGAATCGAACCCGGGAGGGACCTCTGGCTTATTGGTAAGAGCTGGATGAGGCCTTTACCCAAAGAGGGGTTCCTATCCCTGAACAAAGTGATAGTGAATAATATAGAATAAATAAGTCTTAAAAATAGTATAAGTAAAAAATATAATGGATTCATTATAATATTAAATTTATAATAATAAGAAATGCATATTTTTTTAAGGAAAGGAAGTAAAAGGCTATATTATTATTAAAAGCTTGCTGGCTATTATATATATATTTTTATCTACACTAATGTTATAACATTCTACTTATGTTTCCAATACTTGTGTTATAATGACTACTGTTATAGCACAGACAACATTTAAGCAATTTCACACGATGTTATAATATCCACATCGATGTCGTAATGAGTCATTATAACATCGCGCTCTCGCTCCTGATTGGCCGCCCTGCGCGCATGCGCGCGCTCGCTCCGCCGCCCTGCGCGCGCATGCGCGCTCGCTCCTGATTGCGCGCCAAGTTCACTGTGACAATACACGTTTTTATTAGTGAAGATAAACGTATTTTATCAAGTATTGGAAACATAAGTAGAATGTAACAGCATTAGTGTAGATAAAGTAGTGTATGCAACTGCATATAACACAGGTATTAAAACACTCGTTACTATTATGAAACTCGCTCCGCTCGTTTCATAAACACACTCGTGTTTTAATACCCTTCATTATATGACAGTTGCATAAACTACTATTATTTAATAGACTCTTGCAAACTCAAAGTACTCTGTTTCTTACAACATGTCTGAATTACATTATCACATAATGATGAAATACATTTGTGCGGGCGCCATGCTCATTACGATAATCTGTATTTTCAGCACAATCTTAGCTATCTTGTAGTATCCACTATCTAGCAAAAAACAATTTAATGGCGGCTATAAAATGTGATGAAATTTTAGCACGTTATTATGGATTATGGCCAGTAAGAGAAGACTTTCTACATCGTTCATGAAGTTTTTCTCTTACCTATAAAACACGAAATTAGGCTCGATGTTTGAGTAAAAGTAAACAGGTACATACATAGTATCATCCCAAATCTAAAAGATACGTAACAGTGGCGACTGGCGAAACAGTGCTTTCGGCCGAGTACTCGGTTTGTGTAATCAGTTTGAAGAGGCGAGACAGTCACTAGAACCGTGATTTGTTTGCTCGGCCGAGTGTCGCCACTGTAGTCTCGCCACTGTAGTCTCGCCACTGTAGTCTCGCCACTGTAGTCTCGCCACTGTAGTCTCGCCACTGTACTCGTTACGTGTAATCAACCCTTAAGGGCACATCAGTAACCGTAATTTGTCGAACTGCAGTGACTTAGCATGAATTAATTCTACGGAATAATAGAAGCGAGTACTGAATAGCAAAATGTATGAACTGTTTTATCAGGTAGGTAGATCATAGATTTATCTACCTACCTGGGCTCGGTGTGGGCTATGGTTTCACTTCCATTCTAATTTTGACAATGTCATGTTTCCTAAACAAGACGTTGGGTGCCACAAGCGAAACCATTACTCTTTTCATACGCTTTGTGTATCGCAACTATTGTAGTTTACTTAAATAAATTTTACAAAAGAATGTTTCTGGCGACACTAATTTTCAAGTGACAGATCTTATTTAATTGTTTTCTTATATTTTTTGAAAAAGTCCTTTTGTTTGATTTGATGATTGTTTGACTTTTTTTAAGTTTTAGTCTTGTGTGTATAACTGTATAATAGGCTAAAGTTTGATGGCTTTTTAAGACAGATCTAAATTTTCTATAACTATTGGCATCCTTGTCTAATGGCTTGCAATGATAAAGACAGATATATTTTTAGTTAGTTTAGATCTGTCTTAAAATGCCTTCAAGCTTGGGCCCAATATAGTTATTTTTAACAAGGACTTTAATTCACGAAAATCTTCGTGAAGGAATTGACATACCTATTTACTTTTCTTAACTGCAAAAATCTTTGTAATATGTGAACTGCATAAGATAGCGAAAAACGTGATATTTTTATTTCCTACTTTAGGTTTATAAAATTAAAATAAGAACTGTCTAATTTTTTTAACACTGAAACGAAAGATCTGATTTGGTTTGACTTTGGCTATTATTTTTGTTGTGAGACCGTCATTGATAGGTATGGGTTGATTACACATAAGGAGTACAGTGGCGAGACAGTAAAGGGGTACATTCGACCAAGTATACAAATCATGGTTCTAGTGACTGTCTCGCCTCGTTACAATGTTTATACAAACCGAGTATTCGCCCGAGGGTACTGTCTCGCTACTGTACTCGTTACGTGTATTCAAACCAGTACTGAGAATAAAAAACTTACATAATCCGTAATAATTATCCCATTGGCATTTAACAACTTTGTCAGCACAAACTTTTCTTCAAAGAAATCTCGCTTTTTCTTCACAGAGTTTACAGGAGCCAGTACTTTCAGCATGGTTCACGATTGGACTGCGTACGGCGACAATTTGCAGCCATGAGCACAATTGACACCGGTGGCAAACCAATTTAAATGTTTGTGTCTCGTTAGACTATTGCTTTTGTTAATGATCAATTTAGAAACGAGTAGTACGATGTAGAATCAAAGTCGCCGACGTTTCAGCGTATTTAAAAGCAAGTTGTGATGAAGTGGCGGCAGTGGGTCAGTCATGGTCAAGGTTATGTAAGCTTGATAGATTTATATGCTCTTTATTGTTCGCAGTAAAAATTACGAGCAAAATACTAGTGTAACAACTAATAGTTAGTATACTCAACTCGTACACTACACACTAGTAGGTTTGCAGGGTTATTCATAAATTTTGTCATGTTCCATACATTTTGTCGAGTGTCAACATTGACATTTTGCTATGGAACAGCTGATTTTTTTTTCGCGAATTTCGGGTTGGTCTCAAAGTAAAAGTTGTTCATAATGATGAGTACTATGAGCCCTTTTCAGCTTAGCATACCCTTTATGAATAACCCTGTATAGTGTAGATAAATACTAGATAAATAAATAAATAATAGATAATATTCTGCGAACAGTTGACCTCGCGAGCAGTATTTTTTTTTGCAACAGCCACAACCTTTCATCTCTACAATATCTCGACTAACTTTGATCAACTACGAAATTCTTTGAATCTAAAATTGAGTATCTACCATTAGTTAATTTTTGCGACATACGAGTATTATCAAATCGGCAGGGCACCACAGCAAATTTCCTCTTTTTTGAGAACACGACATTGAAAACGTAACGTATTCTACGAATTACGTTTGATTAAGGTTAAATAATAATTTAACTTATTATAATTTTACTCGATCCTATTCAGCCTCGACTCAATCCACTCGTCTACTTTCTTAATATTCGACTCATAAAACTCTAATCAAATTAATTTTGATTGACGATACTTTTTTCCATCGATCAAAGACGATTACGAACGTAAGTACGTAAGTATGCCATGAAATAATCTATTCAATGATATAATAGCTTTATCATTATAAATGGATCGCGATTTTTGTGTCATTACCAATATTATGTTTACGCATAAACTGGCAACGTCTAGCTAGTCTAGCTACGTCTTTCAGATACCTATATACGTCCGCTATCCCACAAAAACTGTTAATTTTACTAAGAAATAAGTAAATTTTAATAATATTTTTTAAATAAGCTTTTATAAAATTTTATTGTCATCGGAGTTACACACGTATACCAAATTTCAGCTCAATCGGAGTCGGGCAGTGGTTCAAATTTGGGTTGCAAGATTCCACCCGAACAAACGTACATACTCGTACATTGCTAGTTAAATAAAAGCTTTTAAAAGGTAGTCCACGTTATTCCAAGGTACAAGGTAAATTAATTCAAAATTTTCGCTGAAATCTGCGAAGTCGTTTCAGCGTAAAAAAGTAACAGCATGTACACGCACTCGCTCATAAACTTTCGTATTCATAATATCATTGCGATAAAACATTACAAACATAAGAACTGTAACCATTATTTCCCGTTAAGTAAGTATAACTTTTGTGCCCTAAGTAGGTGAGCATAATTGCAAACCAGTTTGAACTGGGTGTGTCGAAGTGGGAGGGCTGGCAATAGCCACGCCTTGTGAGCCGCCCACCGACCATATACTATGTATGGAGAATGTACTCTACATTACATAAGTACATATAAAGTATCACATACTTTGTGGACTTGGGTGTTATTAAAATACTAAGTACATAATGTTCAACGTTCATACGGGTCGTGAGGCTAGTCTAACTGGTAGAGTTTTCTGAGACCATTGACAGCATGGGTTGGCGGTTGGTGGATGTTGTTTTGGGGCAAACTATCAGGGCCTACAATTTTACATGTCATCCAAACTACGGTAGCGCTCAGAAAAACTTAAATTTAGTAGGTAAACATACTTGTTAAAACGGAAATAGAGTATCGAATTTCGGAGCATGAATTTACGTTTAGTTTGAGGCTAATTTACTTTAAAATAAAATAGGTTACCTATTTATTAATTAATCCAATAATAGAATACTTCTTCCACAATCAGAAATTAGAAATATTAATAGACTTTAAATGACGTTAAATGTCACGTAACTTACAAAGATATCCTAGAATTATATTATTATAAATGAAGTTAAGCAAAGCTGAATTAAACAAACCTAATTATTGAAAAACGAGACGAAAAAAGTTGCTTATACCCTAAACTTATCTCTCTGCATATAATAGATAGGTAGGTTAACGTAAATATACCGACACCGTGGCTAATAGATGAGCTATGGTGGATTATTAATGGTGGAGGAGCGTTATTTATTATTGCAATTATTTCTTTTATAGACTGCTTTTTAACAGACTGCGGTAGAGAGCTCGCTTTAGTTAGCAATACAAGATCCTTGTTATCAATAGATAGTAAGATATATAGCACTAAATATAAAATACTAGCTGCTACCCGGCGGTTTGACACGCTGTTTTTTTTTACTTTTAAACCTTTCATGAACTTCCACAAATATTTCAAGATTAAAATTACCGAAAGCGGTCCAACCATTCTCGAGTTACAGCCAGACAAACGAACAGAGATTAAATTTTATATATAAGAAAGAAGATAATAGAAGAACTTTTTATTATTCACGCCAAAAATTACCAAGATTCTGGGGCCGCTAGACCTTACTTATTTCCTGAAAAAGGAAATGCATTAGATGGATATGTAGATGTAAATGTACTTTGAAAGTATGCATATCTGGTACCTTGGTCCAACAGCATTATTCAGGTTCATTATTCAGAAAAGCTGCATAAAGAAATTAAACTTTACTTACAGTTTAATAAGTTTTAATTGTGTATATGAAGCTAGGCATATGATTTATAAAGGCATGTTGCTAGGCAGAGTGATGGCAGGTGGACTAAAACGTTACAAACCGATACGATTTGTAAGGTTTGGTTACAAAGCGACGTAGTGAGAAGCGGTGTCGCGGGAACAATCCCAGTAAACGAGGCGTTGGACGACCTCCAGCTCGTTGGGTCGACGACATAACCAATGTCGCGGGTCAAACCTGGACAAGATTGGCACAGGACCGAGATGAGTGGCGTACAAGAAGAGACGCCTATGCTTAGCAGTGGGCGATAACGGGCTGATGATGATGATATGAAGCTCAAGAAACCATTTCGAGAAATTTTGTAATCGGCCAGACCAATCACAAGGGCCAACGGCCAAACATCCTCCCAAATACATCAGAGTGACAAAGGCATTAAACGAGAAGTTAATGTTTTCCAACCGTTATAGCCTTCATTAACAAGTTTAGCGACAATAAGCCGCGGTTATTTGTCCATTTGTTGCCAACTAACGACGAAAACTCGAAATTAGTTTTCTATTCCATGTCTCGACATGTTAACGAAGTGGAAATCTTTACAAGATAGGCATCTAATTGCGCTGGTGTGCAGAATAGAATAGAATACTTATAGCTTTATTGACTTTATTGCACACTAAACATGAAAAAAACTATGATGAAGTAGAGAATTACATTCAGTAGTACAAGGGTGGTCTCAAGTCTTTGCAGTCAGGTTATATGAGACTGATAGGTTCTACGTTTCTGATTCGTATAGCCAAGGAATGGAACAGACTGCCGGCTTCCTTGTTCCATGAGAAATATAATCTTGGACTTTTCAAAGTCAGAGTGAGTTCATCTTCGACCACATCGTCGCTTACCATCGGCAAGTTGGTGGTCAAACGCGGACTTGTTCATGTTAAAAAAAAATACGTAAACTAAACCCCACCAGTGCTCAGTGGCTTGCCTTGGTGTTTAACTTGCTGGGAAATCAGAGAACCTTCTCTGATTTCCCAGCAGAGTAACGCACCGGGTACTGCCCTGCAGCTTGAGGCAGGACTGCTGTATGCTGTCCCGGAACAACTCTGCGCTTTCAACATGGGTCATTCAACGATGTCAACCTCTCTGGGCTAGTTATTTAAAACAGTGATATGTAAAAAAAAAACATATTATTTCAGGCGTCATTACACCCATAGATACCCAACAATAAATCAATGAATTAAAAGCCCAAAAAAAAAAAAATATTTTTGTAAAAAATTAATAATAAAATTGTGAATAGGATGGAGTTTGATTGCAAGATTTTGTAATATACCTTCCTCAATAAAATATCATCTAAAACTTTGCAGCCAGCAACGGGTGACATACTTACTCATATACTCATTATAAATACAACTGCAAGCGTATAAGAAAAACATACTTTGGTAGTGAAATTAAGATTTAGAACGTGCTTGAACTTGAATGAATAAATTAATTTTGGTTAATAAAAAATATTATAACCAAAAATATGCCTATTTGTAGTTGTATTTATATGCAATGGACCAGACCGTTGGCGGCGCCCCGCTGACGCCCGCTGCGCTCGCGCATTTGTCGGCACCACTTTTATATCCATCTAAAAACTAAAATAATGTACAACAACCGCGATGCAGCTGGAGGCAGTCCGGATGGACGAAAATAGTTTCAGGTTTTGGATTATACTGATTTCAAACATTAGGACCTAGGAGCTCATCTCATTGAAACCCTAATAAATTAATTGAACTGTACTTAAATGGATTTATTGCCATTCAACATGGTGACGCTGTCAGTACCGTTTCTGGGTACTGTTAACTGAAACGAAAAACTTGTTCTTCTTGATTTTATATGGTTAATGTTGTTGTTTGTTCAACGAAAAGCTTGTACCGATTTTATATGGTTACTTTTATCTAACGAACAACAAAATTAAATGTTGTTTTCTTCAGAAGTAATAGTAAAACTGGATTGTCTATCTGTGTTTTATTCAGAAAAAACAAATTACTTAGTAATGGTTTCTTAAAAGCATTTGGCGTAGAAATAAAAGTCCTGATGAAAAAATGGCAGCAATAAATCGTACAAGAGTTGATCTCAATTTCACGCAATCACAATCATAACTGACTCTATCTTTTTATCCTCAGACAAAGGAGGCCTGCTGGGAGCAGTGATCTGAGTTTCCGCCAAAACTGTTCGGAGTTGGTCGCCCACTGGGACACGTCCACAGCGATTGGTCATGGAACGCAAAAACATCCGGCGGTGTTTTAATTTTTCGTAATGCTGGCCAGTAGCAAAACATTGTTTCATCGAGTAGAGAGAGTGCCGTTCAAATCTGTGCCACAAGTATAAGAAAGATGACGGCGTTTCGAAGAACTAAAACGACCGAATAGAAATGTAGCTTTGAAACTTAAAAGCTCAGAACACTGCATATTTTTTAAAATTATGCTAATGATAAAAAGTGGAAAAAGAGAAACGGTAATGAAAGTGCTTTCGTTGTAGAGCAAAGCATAATGGCGCGCTAAGTTATATGTACCTATTTGTCGGACTTTTCATATATATTTTTAGTTTTTCCACAAGTAATATCTGCCTTCTAGCTCTTAGTTTAGCTGAAGAAACGAACACATGCAGAAGTTATTTTCTTTAATCATTTACTTACCTATACCACAGCCTATACCCATAACATCATTGTTTGAAAATGAAATAGAACTTTGTGAAAATTTAAGTCAAAAATTATAAGCAAGGTAAAGGTAAATCTTTTAAATAAAACCAAATTAAACTAAAAAAAACGGAATAAAGAAATAAATAACAATCCTGCTTTACAATCACATGCTTATTAATGTAAGTCCATTTTCTATTCTTTTTTTCAGTGCGACATTGTCAAGCCCATAATGACAGCGTTCAAAGGGCATGAGTCCATTCTCTCGTGTCAGAGCATTCGTTGACTCTAGACCCATGGCGGGTCTTTAACAGAGCCCTGTGGAGAAAATCGCGGGGTTCCGTGATCACCCGCGAAGACCAAACAATGGCTCGCCGAGTGACATACAAACGGCGCAAGCGCACACCAAACTATTCACTCTTTACAAATCAAACAAATTATATTTGTTGAAAAAAGTTGACTACTAAATTGGTCGGCTACTAAATTCGTTATGAGTTGGCGGGTAACGACAGTAATTTATACGAGAATATTGAAGAGATAATTTACAACACAAAATGTTTCTTCGGTTTTTATTATTTTGAATGGGATTTGATTTTAAGCGAGCTATTAAAATAAAATTTATATAATGATAGGACAGTGTATGTTTCTAATAAATTTAGTGTTTCGGTATGTTGAGTAACAAATAAAAAAAACACTTTTTATTGTTAACATCAGCAATTAGATATACAACAACTGACGATATTTGCTGAAAGCAATCACTACCAGTTTTCGGTTTAATTTTCTTTCTTCTATAAAATACCTAATATTATCAGATTTCACTCAACCACTAGAACTCCAAAATGAATTGAATCAGAAAATGCGTCGAAATCTTCAAAATAATTGCGCACGCGTCAATAGGACTTATCTACAAACGAACTACCACCAATACCTACTTGAAAACCTAACCATCGTCAAATAATGAACAATGGGCAAATGATCACGGGAGGTGAAATGATCATTACCTACCGTTGACTCTGCGCACGTGACGCTGCTTGTCATTATGGAGGGTCCTAAGTACGCCCAAGTCCCAAGTACTTAGAATCCTGAGTACTTGCGATGAGTGTGTACTTGATCTTAATAGTTGGCGGAGCATATGGAACATTACACGTGATTTTTGAGTGGTACTTTGATTAAAGGTGGCCCTAATCGAGTCCAATGAAACGTCTGCTGCAAGGAGTAGTTGAATTAGGTAATATAAGTTTTGCTTTCGACTTTAAAAAGTGTATAAATATATATAAAGCGACATTAAAAATTTTCGTCGAACATACCACTGTTCGAATACCAGGCCCAGTCTATCCTCAAAGGAGATTAGTTAAGCACATACACACACTGGCAAAGCAAAAAACGTCAGGCAAAGTTAACTGACTATATGTGTATTAATTATTAGATTATTGTAAATTTGGTTGTTTTTCTTTCTTCACTCCATATAACGGTAACTCTCTATAACGATAAAAAATGCTCGGTCCCTTGAGTTTCGTTATAAAGAGTTTACACTGTAGTTTTAAATAATCCCTAAATGGTTTTAACAGTACCATTTACTACTTATAATTAATTAGGTAGGTAGATAAGAAATAAGTGTTGTATAAATACCTACCTAGACAAAAACATGAAGCCTTAACTATCACACAAGTATCACCTATCATTATAATGTCATGTTTAGATGTATACATAGATTACATAGGTAGGTAGATTTTATAGGTAGACTAGCTGACCCTTGCCCACTTCGTTGGGCATAATGTTTAATTAAACCCGAAGCCATCGCGTGCCGTCCGGACCGTTTTTTCTCCGATTCACTTTGCAAAACGGACTACCACGTAAAAGCCTTTTTATTTTTCGGTTTTTTATATAACCTATGACACTCAGCAATAATGTGGCTTTCTATTAGTGAAATAATTTTTAAAATCGGTTCAGTAGATCCCGAGATTACCCCTTACAATTTAACAAATATACAAACACAGAAACTTTACTTCTTTATAATATTAGTATAGATTTACTCAACAAAGTTTTTTCTTTACGAAGGATTCTCGAAGACAAAAAAGTGTTATTGTCATTAATTTATTTATTCAAAATATTCTGATAACACCTTTAAAGTTCATAGAGATGCTTATCCCTCCGTAATCAATTATTTCGATTTGAATCTTCGTTTATTTCATACATACACAAAATAATCGTTAGTCGCAATAATACTCAGAGAAGCAACAGCTCGTGAGAAGATTTAACCGTCTTCCATTGAGCTAACTCAATACGTTCCAACTCAAAGTCAGGGGAAAATGAATATAACATATTCTTTGATTTTACGCGCAACAATGCGAATAATTGTACGGTTGAACAAAGAGCCGCGAGTGACTTCAATGCGTAGCCGATAACAAAAATTCAATTGGTTGCCATTAGCCCTCTTCGTAGAATGTTTAAAGTGTAGAGACGCGAGCGCAAGAAAATCGCCGCATCCCGGGGGTCCGCGCACTTCCGCTCGGTTTCGTGTTTCGACGCTGCGCTATTGTCTTGGGCTCCAGGGGTGGTGGCATAGCGCTGCGCGAAATGCCAGGAATGAGATCGAAGCACACGTGATTTTACTTTTTTTATGCTAAATTCTAAGTGTTTAACCCGTTACCATTTTTGGATGAAATACAGTTTTGTGAATGAAAGTAAGAGCTCCTTACTAACTAGTGACCCAACGGACATGGTGTATTATTGCCATAGTTCTTACTGTACTGTTTGAGGAAACTAACTAGTTGTACAAGAGTACAAGACAACTAATTTCTACTAGCAGTCTTCAGATAGACAGCTGCATGGAACATTTAGACGCTACCGTGTCCACCGAAGTCGGATTACCTATACTAGATCGATGACCGTGTCCGATGGCGAGCGACACTGTACCTAGATATCTCGAACCACAATCATTGTTCTAACATCAACTATTATTGTTTATTCGAAACCGATTACATTATCATTATTACATTATCGATACCTAAGTACTAATTATACTTTAAGATTGTTACAAAATCATCTTCTGAAGGCATCGAGTCATTTGGTTGATCACTCATCCCGAACAATTTTAGGAACTCAGGTGCGTAAGTATAATTTGTAGGTATTTTCGACTATTTACTAACAAAACAAGCAAACTATAGAATTCGGTTCATAAAGCGCAATTTCTTTTATCGTCTGATCTGCAATGAGCTCGGCGCATTATGCGGTCCCCTTCATCAGCGCCATTGTGTCCGTAATAACAGTGATTTGGAATGATCGCCATTCTCTTAGCGCTTGGGGTCAAAATTGTTCGAACTCGATACCTGTGAGAAAAGACGTTGACGCACAAGTGTATCGCACTTACCGTTGGGGAAGTATGTGTTGTACCAACCTTACCTACTTGTTTAATGACAAAAGCCATTCTGTCACCTTTGTTTTTATAAACTTTTTTTTTGTTTTGAGCTAGTTATTCAGCTTTTCAGATATTTTATGTCATCGCGCGATAATAGATTTTCCTAAGTCCGCTATTTGTATGTTTTAGGTGGTCAAGATAGGTTTTTTTTTATTTTGGTTCAAAGTGATAGCAACAATCTTATCAGCGTGTGCAAAACTTTGATTACAAACACCACAATTACTGTACGGTACGGTCTATTCTTCCTTCGATATCTCTTTGTGTGAAAATGTACAATATTTTCACGTCAAATATCTGGACGTCGGCAAACCACTATACTATACCAGTGGTTGCATATTTCGAGAGCCTCTTCCCAAACTCATTGTTAACACCTCCTGGGTCTAGTTTTATTAAATTACCGCTTTCACAAATTATGTTTAAATAATAATTTAGGCGAGACTCGGGGGATGCGGGGGCGTGCCCCGCGGGGGGCACACTTTTAATTAAACCCTAAATTATTGTTATTCACCTTCATTAATTCCTGCGCTCCCGGTCGCCTTACTAATGAGTTTGTACTTTTTGTGCCGGCTCCGTTGTAGGGCAAAATGAGCCTCGGCTGAATGGAAAATCGTAGCAGAGAATTATTGATGCAAGGCGAGGAAATTATGGTTAAGATTTCGAAATCACGTTGTTCTATTCAATGACGCTTTAAAATATCTACACATTGATAATATAGAAAATGTCTGAAGGTACTATTTTTATCTAACTTTACCTTCTGTAATATGCACCTACTTTAGTTAATAAATTGCGTAATAAACGTTATTTATGGCCAAAAACTTAATTCTGCATTACCTACCCGCTGATCAACATCGTTATTTTTCGAAAATTAAGGCAATTTTTCACGATAGGACGCGATGGGAAAACTGTCGGTAGAACACAGCACGCGCCGCGGTTGTATATCATTGAATTTTCCTTATTTATTTATTAAAGGGTCGCGTAATAAATTGTGTTAAGTGAGGGTGGGTGGAGCCCTGCAGAGCCCCGCGGGAGTTCCCATAACGTCAGGAAAAACGCTGGAGCCATAAGTGCCTTTCTACAACACCGCCGAGGCTATATTGCCCAGCTCATAACCAGTGAAGTGATGGTATGTTGCGAACTAATTATAGCTTAAAACCGTAATCTTTAAAACGCAGATAATGAGGCTTGCTGTTAGCAGTCCCAAGTGCATTACAGGGCCCGTACCATAATCACTTAGCGCGAGCCTGAATTAAATCTCATTGGCTTTCGTCTCGCTTTTTCTTTAGCAGACAGAACAAGACGAAAGACTGGGCGATTCAGTTAAGGATCGCGTTAAAAACTTACGTTATGGACCCCGGTCTATGAAGCAACAGAACAATATAATTATTAACCCTTGACCACCGACATTAAAAAAAAACTGTACCTAAGTATATTTCAAAGCAAGGTACCAATAAGGACTTTTTCGGTAGTTAGAACAAAATTATTTTACCATTTTTTTAAGGATATAAACTGAAGCCCGAAGGCGTGTGTGGGCGTGAACAGGCGTGTCGCCATGATGAAGGATTCACGGTTATCAAAAACATATTTTTCTCAATAACCCAGACAAACATCGTTATTATCTGCCAATTTATTTGTCAGGATGGTTAATAAACTCATATTGATAGAGCTTTATTAATGAATGTAATAATTTTCTTATATAATGTGTAGAGAAATATTCGTTATTAAGAACGATGTCAAACATTGACAAAAATTAATTATGAATTTTAAAATTTAAGCAAGACACCTTTTAATTGCTATTTAAATTCGCATAGTGCTACTTTTGACTCCAAGTTTGACAGTAAATTAGCATAGGTAGTGCTACTTTTGACTCCAAGTTTGACAGTAAATCCAATTTAAACGGTTTTACAGCAGATTTAATAAAAGAAAAACTGCAAAATGTACCGGTATCATGCCCTTACTGCAAAATGTGCTAAGATTTTACCATACCAATACACAAATAAAATTAATCGGTCCAAGCGTTTAGAAGTTATTCAAAATCAAGAATTCCACCACAAACCCACGTAGGTATTAGGTATGTTTTGTACATGAACCCTAATCATATTATGTCACGAAGGTATCTGATTTTTGAGAAAACAAAAATCTTTATTTCCTCCAGCACACGTGATTTGAGATACTGTTGTGTGCGAATTGAAAGTGCAAAAAAACACATTTTTTTGGGGCCATCGCATAAAAAATGGCTTTACCTTGTCATAAATTGAAAAAAAGTTATTTTCCAAACTCATATAAAATAAGCAATTGGAACGCAAAAGGCGAGCTACTCGTATCAAAGGCAAAACACAGTCACAGCAAAAAAACCGCCGCAAAATTTGTCAATAGCGTTAATGATCCACCTCTGATACGGAATCAGGGATCATTATTCGCGTTACTTAATAAACAATCTGATTTATCTGCCGAGGCTACCTCAATAGCGCTGATTGGGTAGATCTAGATAAGAGTACGGGGACCCATCGGTTTTGCAATCAATTACGCTTAGCTAAACAGAAACAGTATGGATGCTTTGCATTAACGACGTGCATGAATGAATGAAGTATGAAACCGAGAATGAAAGTTTTGTAATTCCTTTATGAAAAATCAATATTTAATAAAGTTAGTTAAGAAAGTATGTAAATCTGTGTGAGTACTTTTTGTCTTTTTTTTTTCAATTTTGAATGACATTCAATCTTCAAAAGTTAATTTAAAAGTTTACGTAATCGTAAAATTTTAGATTCAGGTATATTTATTGAACAACTGATACATTGTTATTGTAGTTCTCATATTAAAACAGACTAAATCTAAGTTGTAATTAAAAAAATTTATTAAAAAGCTAATAACTACTTATTTGTTTCAGTACATCAATGGTGCCCATACTGAATTTTCGTTTTCACCATAGCAAATGATTACACGTCTTCTTTTCATAAATTCTCGACAATATCAATAATTAAGTATCATTTTTATCAACTCAACGTTCATAGAGGATAGATTTAATCAATCAAATTGTATTAATTATTCTTTTTCCTAATAAAAGATTAAAACAGAAATAAAAACAAAAATAATGACCAGATATTTAAACTTAATTGTCTAATCGATATCATAGTTAGTGAAAAAAACAAC
The DNA here is from genome assembly GCA_949125135.1 of Alcis repandata. NCBI lineage: Eukaryota > Metazoa > Arthropoda > Insecta > Lepidoptera > Geometridae > Alcis > Alcis repandata. The sequence continues at coordinate 7,879,472 of OX421222.1, forward strand.
ACAGGAAAAGGAAATTTTACTGGAAAAAAGTGGCGTACGTATGTGTTAAGACTAAGGCTATCTCCATTCCAAATATCCCTTAAATCCATAGAGCCTTTTTCGTCGTGAAGAAGTAACAAATATACACACACTCATTCACAAACTTTCACATTTATAATATTAAGTTTGAAAATGTTATTAATAAAATGTACCTACTTAGCACCAATAAAAGTGCCCAAGCTGTATTATTACAGTAAAACAAATATCATTATAATTTAATGGATAGACCATTCATCCATCACAGTTATAATTTTACGGCCCAGCATTAAGAGTTAGATAAAATTATTTTAAAAGCACTTAATATAGTACCTATGCATAATCATTGAGCTTAATGTGGTCCATAAATTGGGAACAGTAACGGTAACGGTGTCTCTTGATTATTTAAATAACGCCTCTATGTTTTACATTATCGCTTCGAAGCTATTTCCGTCGAGAGCATTTAGGCGAGAAAACGTTGTAAAAAGAACAATTAGTTGTGGATAGCTTTCCCGGAGAGATTGCGCCGCTTAGATACCGCATTTTGAGATCTTTGTTGTGACAAAAATTTAGCAGAGTTTGGAGAAAGCGCGGTATGCGGAGATTGGAAGTCTGAAGGCTGCACGGAGCAATTAACTAATGGTGCGCACTGACCATTATCATTATCCGTTAACAGAACTTGTCTATTTCCCTCTTACGAAAATAGTACCATTAGAATACCTAGTACAACCTATAAGGTCAATCCTATTTCAGTGAGGTTTGAGCCGCCCAATCGTAAGTGGCTTGACCTCGTTCCGCGACCGACGACGGACGTAGAGTGTTGGATGTATCTGCATGCCCGGAATCTACAGCAGGTAACCTGCGCTTTCTCGTGATGCTATCTCGATGTTTTCTTTTTTGAGCGATTGGTCTATTTCGAGAATGGAGTCAATTTGTCGCGTTCGATTCGTGGTGGTGCGGTTACTTTGATCGGTTTTTGTGGGCGGCCACGGCGGCGCGATTGGCCGCGGTCGCGGTCTCTGCCGCGCTAGTTGAATTACCAGCTTTTGTACTCTTTGATGATGGTATCTGTAGCCGCTGCTCGAGAAAAGTCTTGACGATACGTAGTTGCCCGTTAATGAGTCCACCGGTACCTCTATAAAGTAATGGGCCCAAGTTTGAAGGCATTTTAAGACAGATCTAAACTAACTAAAAATATATCTGTCTTTATCATTGCAAGCCATTAGACAAGGATGCCAATAGTTTTAGAAAATTTAGATCTGTCTTAAAAATCCTTCAAACTTGGGCCTAATGTCTCTAATTTTCTCTAATAGCTTTATAGTTCCTACAGTTTTCAAAATCATTATCATCATCAGACTATTTGCTGTTGTGTGTGTTTGTTCTGTTGGTTCACATCAGGACAAAGGTCTCTGCTAAGAAAAGCCACCTATCTAATCATGGCTATCTCTGGGCGGTTATATATGTATGATTTCATAATGCCTAAATAAATAGATTTAGACCTCACAATATTAAAGGTAGATACGAAAGCTTGTATGCTTGTTACCAACTTATTTCGTAACGACTGAAAGGATTTGGGAGATAGAGTTTGCAGATACAATGCGTCAACAAACAGGTTAATTGTGTCCTGAAAAAACAAACTGTTCTTGTAGCATAGCGAGTGAAATCGCAGGCTGGTGCTAGTCTGGTTTTATAAAAAATACCATTGTATAACTTTGCTCGTATACCGTATTTTTATTATCGTCTAATTAACCAAACTAAGACAGAATTTCCAAAATTGACTTTTTATGTTACGCCAACGTGTGTGGTTATTGTGCTTAATGAGACTGCCCCGAAAAACACTCCAATAAATTAGATCCACTCGATATGTTTATGTCAATCGTTGCTTATTGATGAATCGTGAACCAAAAACTTATTGTAAGACTATTTTGACTTGTTAACAGTCCCCTCTTCCCCACTGGGCACTATGGGCACGTGCCCAGGGCCCCGCGATCGAATGGGGCCCCCTAGTTCCTGCCAGATTACCAAATGATAACCGATTATTATAATTAGCTTTAGTTTATACCACGCCTGCATAGTAAACACTAGGTTTCCGTACGGATTTGCGGTTGGAAACTCAGCGATTGCCCACAGGTCAATCGCTCGGTTTCCAACCTTAAACCCGTGCGGTAACCAGTATTCACTATACAGATGTGGTATAAAATATCGTGTGGGACTCGGGCCGAAACTAGTCGACTGCTCACGAAGGCGGCCGAACGCACTCGCTTACACTCGTGCGTACAGCGGCCGCCTGCGTGGGCAATCGGCTAGTTTCCGCCCTAGTTGCACAATATACTATTGCCGCATGCGGATAGCTATTCCCTATACAACATAGCTTGAACTTTTTGACAGATGGGTCAGTGATGGGAAACAGAAAATATCTATTGGTGTAAAAAATGTGTTGGCTAAATAATATGTGGCTGTATGTATGTTTTAAACTATTCAAAATAAATAAATTCATTCGTCAATCAATTTTATTGCACTAGACATAAAAACATTTTTTTCAGTTTTTGTTTTCAGTTTTTCTATTTAAATTTTACTTCGAAGCAATAAAAACCACTTAAGACTTTCGGAAAATGCTTGAGTCCTTAACAGGTACTTTTATGTTGTGTGTCTATTCTTATGATTATTATCAATTTTTAATATTATTAAAATAAGAAAATATTGTTCGTCGTTGCAAAGTTATATCGATTTCAGATTTGACATCCGTCAAAAAGAAAGATCAAACTAATAAATAAACAGGGTATAAGTACTCCACTCTCTCTCAAAAATGAGTTTTTCCGATATTAGTATATTTAGGTTAATTTAAATACCTATATGTAAGTATATATAAGAATACAATTAAAAGAAAAATTATTAAATTAAAAAAAGAAGAATTATTTGATGCGGTGTGGTTTATGTCTTAAAGAAACCTATTCGAACGTCATTCGTAATACCAAAGACAAAAAAGGGGAATTCCCGACTCCCGATCGTCGTTTGACTTGACGAACGGGAATTGCCATCAAGTATTTGTCTGCGATGTTGTGGCGTTTGTTTTGTTTGTAGTTGTTAGTTTGTTACTGACTGTGCTTGAGCTCTGACAATGACAAAAAAATAGTATTGTTTGATTAAATCGTCGTTTGTCTGTTTTGTGTTAGCGAATATTTTCGTTATAAAATTAATTAAATAATTGAATTATAATATAAAATGTCGAAACGGTCATATCCTAGTGGATCTGAAAAAAGGAAAAAAGCTCTACATCAGAAAGAAGTAATTGAAAAGTTACCAAAATTAACATCATATTTTACTACTACTACTGGAGAAACTTCTGTAAGTAGCAATCAACTCATAAATGTACCACATGATGACTCAGCTCAATTACAAATTGCGGGAATTTCTAAACCTTCATGTTCCAATTTTGAAAAAGAGATTGAATCAGAAAGCGACTATTCCTACGACGAAAGTGCAACGACTTCAGTAACTTCACTAAAACCGACAACTCCCAACTGTGTCAATTGAACAGCAGTTTTCCAACACAGAAGAATTAATATCGCACGATCCCGCCGATTATTTTCACGAAAAGTTTGTTGAAATAAATCGCGAAATTTTAATTCGTAAGGGACCAGTATATTTTCAAAATAAAGATTCTGACTTTTCCGAGGCATCCAGAACCTACAAAGATGGTAATAAATTAGTGACGAGATATTTCAACAAAGCATTATTTATGCGCAAATTAAAGAACAATGAAAGCGTCGAAAGAAAATGGTTGCTGTATTCGCCTTCCAAATGCTCTGTATTTTGTTTTTCATGCTGCTTATTTAACCCAACTGATGTTAATCTTTGCTCTCGGAATGGATGTAATGATTGGAAGCATATTAATCACATAATTTTAACACATGAAAATAGCCCAGCGCATAAGCAATCTATGATGACTTATCTGGCACGAAGTAAAGCGGTTGGTAGAGTAGATATAGAGTTATTATCTCAACATCAAAAGGAAGTGGATTACTGGAGAAACGTACTTAAACGGATTGTAGCTGTTGTAAAATTTTTGGCATCGAGAGGGCTTCCATTTCGCGGCGACAATGAAATCCTAGGATCTCCAAACAATGGAAATTATTTGGGTTGTGTGGAATTATTGAGTGAATTTGATCCATTTCTTGCAGATCACTTAAAAAAATTTGGGAATCCTGGAAAGGGTAACATTTCTTATTTATCAGCAAATATCTGTAATGAGTTTATTGAAGTAATGGGAAAACAGGTTCTAAAAAAAATTATAAATGAAGTTAAATCAGCAAAATATTTTTCCATAAGCGTTGACAGTACGCCCGATCTGTCTCATATTGACCAGCTAACTTTCATCATTCGATACGTAAAAGACTGTGTTCCTGTTGAAAGGTTTTTGAAATTTATACCTATTAAAGAGCATAAATCTAAGTATTTAGCGGAGACCATCTTAAATTTTTTAGAGATACATGATATTCCCATAAAAGATTGCAGAGGACAAAGCTACGACAATGCTTCAAATATGTCGGGAAAGTATAGTGGTCTACAAACAAGAATCAAGGAAAAATGTGAATTTGCCACCTTTATACCATGTGCAGGACATTCACTAAACTTGGTAGGTGTCCATGCTGCTAAGTGTATACCGGAGGCATCACAGTTTTTTGAAATAGTTCAGAAAGTGTACAACTTTTTTTCGGGCTCTACCCACAGATGGAATATATTAACAGAACATTTAGGTTCAAAAAAAGTTGTTAAGAGTCTTTCACAAACCAGATGGTCAGCCCGAGCTGATGCAGTAAGTGCTTTGCATGGGGGTTATAAAAGAATATTAGAAGCTTTAATCACCATCGCAAACGATACTGAACAGGCACGAGAAACAAGAGACGAAGCCCTTAGTCTGTCTAGAAAAATGGGAAATCTAGAATTTATTATACTGACGGAAATCTGGAGCACCATATTGGAAAGAATAGACAAAACAAGTAATTATCTTCAGAAAGAAACAATAACACTGGACGTTGCAACCAATTTGTTGACTTCACTTTATGATTTTATTACTAACCTCAGGGATAAATTTGATAACTTCGAATCATCTGCCAAAGAAAATAACCCAGAATCTGACTACAAGGATCTATCTCAAAGAACAAGACGTAGAAGCTCACGGCTGGAATTTTTTGATGGCTCTGCGCCATCAGTCCAATTGAATGGAAAAGAGCGATTCAACGTAGAAACCTTTCTCCCAATAATCGATACCTTGAGTGTTCATCTAAAACAGCGACAAAGTTCATATGAGACCGTCAGTCAACGTTTTAGTTTATTTTTTCACTTAAAAACTCTGAATTCCGAAGAGATACGACAAGGATGCAAAGAATTTTCTCAAATCTATCACGAAGACGTAAATGAAAAAGAGTTAGAAATAGAATGTCAACATTTAAAAGAATACTTAAAAAATGTTCAGAGTGAAAATGAAGCATCTAACAGTGTACAGGAAGTATATAATCTATTAAAGCAAAACAAAATTGAAGACACATTTCCTAACGTAGAAATTGCATTGAGAATATTTTTAAGTATGATGGTAACTAACTGCAGCGGAGAACGCTCCTTCTCCAAATTGAAACGAATAAAAAATGAATTAAGAAGTACAATGCTTCAAGAGAGATTAACTACTTTGTCGCTGATGTCCATAGAATGTGATATTCTCAATACCATAGATTTTGAAGATGTGATTAACGATTTTGCTCATCTTAAATCTAGAAGGGTACCTTTGCAATCAACATAGAATTAATCTAAGGATTTTAAGTTAAGCGAGTTACTTTTGTAGATTATTTTTTATATTTCCTATTTTTTTATAGTTAGTAACTAAATAAAAATAAATTTAGAACCTTGTTTGTCTTTCTTTATCTATTGTAACTAAATAGTGTTTTCTCAAGGTCATAGGGGCCCCATGATCCTAATGTGCCCAGGGCCTCAAATAGTTTAAAGACGGCATTGCTTGTTAATGTTGCTTTTTGCTGTTTTAGGTCTGATGCCGCAAATCAACCGAAATACAAGCTGAATTTAAGGCAAAAAGGGCTGCGTTGGACAAAAGTTGTACAAAAGTCATCGTTTCACATTGGAGTGCGTTTCAAATCGTTCCATTTCCAATGGTGTTTTTTCTACGGCATGTGGCAACACCGGCGCGGGCGCACTCTGTCGATCTCTTGTTATTAATTACCTTCCTTTATGGCGACGTGTAACAATATATCGTCTTGATTAAAATATCTAAATAATAGATGGACATAATGACCGATATCGTGGAGTTGAGCCAACATGTGATGATTTATTTTGTGCATATGTTGTTACATGTTGATAGGTACTTACATGTAAGAACATTGCCATGACGAACGGCAACGTATTAAATAATTATTCTAGCTACACCTAGAAGCATCTATTATACATTGGTTACTAAGATATAAGCGGTTGGTTTTCCTAAATTACAAATTTAGATATGTTTACTAATATTTACTCTTTACAGGGTTATTCATAAAGACCTACCCGAATTTCGCGAAAAAAAAATCAGCTGTTCCATATATTTTGTCAAGTGTCATTAACATTTTTCTATGGAACAGCTGAATTTTTTTTCGCGAATTTCTTGTTGGCCCCATAGTAAAAGTTGTTCATAATGATGAGTACTATGATCCCTTTTCGGCTTAGCATATCCTTTATGAATAACCCTATATTTAACTTTAATTTAAAAAGCTTAAAGATAATGAGTATGTGGCGCAAAATAAATTTTAACAGTTTGTATAATGGTACGACCGAACTTATAAATGTTGGTTAGATTGATAAATATCATTTAACTTCTACGCTATACATAAACCAGTAGCGCAGCACTAATTAATTAAACCAGAAATACTTATTACCTCTATAACATTTAATGTTGCAAGTAGGTAAGTTACTTTTACAACAAACATATTTTAGAGGTAACATAAATGTAGTTACGAGTATGACAATGTAATAAATAAATTAAGCAATATTAATACCAAAAAAGTAACATCAGGTGAAATTCACTTAACTTTAAGCAATGTTTATAAGCAAGACCCTAAAATATTTGCCACGTTACATTAAATCGTGGTTTGTTAATTGCAGCTTTTGGCTACTTGCTCATAAAGCGTCGAGAAATTTAATAAACCTCCTCAAAGGAGAAAAAGAAGAGTTTATTAATGTTAATAACTCGAGCACTACCTGGTACGTATCCAGTTAATAAAGTAAGTTTATATTTGGTTCATGACTGCAGTTAGGTCGAGAGGCAGCGGTCATTTTCAATGAGAAAGTTTCTGCTGCTTTCCGCTCTCTGCATTTTTATATTGGGCCCGCAATGTATAATGGTTTCTGTCTCAGTTCTTCCTTAAGGTTGATCCTAGATCAGTAGTAGTATTATATCTTTCCATTAGGTGATTAACGGCTATTTAATAAAGGTCGATGTATCTACTCATTATCCAGTGCGAGTACAAGCATTTATGGGCTACATAAAATACTATAATAGTTTTTTAACACCACAAAAATAAATTACAAACCTAGTAAAAATTTAAAAGATATATCTAAAGGCAACCGATAAGACATTTACAATAGAAAACAACTTACAACTACTATTTTAATCTAGAGTACAACTTTTCACCCCAACTTACCATCAGTTGAGTTGTGGTTGAACGCGTATCATGTAACTTAAACAAAAAAACATCCAGCTCCCGACCTATTTGCGTGCACGCACGATCAGTCGAATCATGCGCATGGCGACGTATATAAATTGGTCAATTTGGTTCAGAGCGAATGGTATATTAAATTATTATTTCATATCGTGTACCTACTGTATATTTACGAGTGTATGGGGCAGCTTCCTCCATACGCTTTCATGGAAGCGCGGCGGGGATGCATAGATATGAGTATGATGCGCATATGCAACTAATTTATTTAAGCCTATCTACATCGCTCCAGTATTTTGACAGGTGGATGAATGTTTCAGAAGGATTACTGTATTATTCATATTTTTAAGTTTGTATTTTGGATGTCATAATTAATTAAGAACTTTTACAGCTTTATACAAATAGATATTTTCAATTGTTTATATTTATATTTTATACTTATTTCGATTTATTATTTATCTTATCCATTTACTTAGCATCAATACAACCAAAAAAACTTGTCTATACGCATAATGCAGTTCACATGCTGCACTACCTGAAGACCTATGTCCAGGAGTACGGTAATATAAAACCGCCAGTGAAACGAAAACTCTTTTGAAGAGGTTTCTGTATCATATTTTTAACACACGCGGAACCCAAAATTGCTTTTAGCACAAAAAGGTCAGAGAGTCAGATTTTTAAGGCGACGTGCCAAGAAAAAACCTATAATAGATTTTTCTTGCATCCTTCACATGTTCTACAATAACAGAGTATGTTCAAACCAAGGAAAACGTTCCGAATCCGAATCGAATCATCGAGTGGTGCCGGCAAAAAGTCGATCGTTTCGATTGTGTCGGCACGGCAAAGCGAAACGAGATATCAATAGTCATCGAATGACGGATTCGAATCGAATTAATTACTAGTACTGTTAGGAGCAAGAGGTGAACAGGTGGGTTTTTTCTCTAATGAAGTGTGAGGTAATACTTCGGATATTGTTGTTGTTGTTAATGAAGTGTGAGGTAATACTTCGGATATTGTTGTTGTTGTTAATGCAACTGAGAACTGGGTGTGAGAGTTTGGAATACGATCTAATTCTAAACTCTATAACCTAGTGTGGTGAGAAATTTTAAATCTACTATTTTTTCTGAAATTGTTACCAACGATAATAATAGTCTTTTTTTCTGGTAAAATACAGAATTGAGGTTAAGTGAATTCTATGAAACATTTTTTATTATTTCACTAGCCAGAATTATTATAATCGAAAATTTATATTATACATTTTAGCAAGCTTTAAAGCAAAGTAAAAAATAACTTTACACGCTTGGTTTATTTCTTATAAAAAATATACAGTATACATTTTGCAGTAAAGCAGCTTTTGTCTAATTTTTATAACTGCAAAATACAATACATCATTACAAGCTACGAGATGCGTAAGCGTAGAGCACAAGATTTGATACATTAGACATCAACGAGTCAGTATTCGATCACAGGGGTGAGTTATTATCAATTTCTTAGTACAATCACGTGATAATTTAAAAGTAAATTGAAATCCCGTTGAAATTGAACCGTAATAGATTGATTACACGTAACGAGAACAGTGGCGAGACAGTGCTCTCGGCCGAGTACCTACTCGGTTCGGTATATTTTGACGAGGCGAGACAGTCACGAGAAGTGATATTTGTTTGCTCGGCTGAGTGTGACCATTTGTGTCTAGCCACTGTATTCGTTAAGTTTGATCAATCCATATGTTTCGGGATAAACCCTTATAAAAAGTTAAGTAATTTCTGGGTAAGTATAAGCTATTTTTTTACCAAATTGCATCCGTTGAGTTGTCTCAACGTGGAAGAAGTACCTATAACAATCATACATACACACTCACTCACAAACATTTACAATTATTATATTAGATGACTATCATCTCCTTTAAAAATAGTGCTACGTGTTGCTAGTAGCAACTCGTAGCAACTTGCTACGAGACGCGTAGACGCAGCCCTTAAATCTGATAGATTAGTAATAAACGAATTATCTTGAATTAACTACTGCAGATAACTTGGCAAAGCTTGTTAATCTGTTAGTTTCGTCTAACTGCAGTTCGATCTGGATAAATAATCTTATAAATAATATAATCTGTATAAATAATGCTTTAAAGATTGCAATTTAAATGGATAGGTAATAGAGCTTTTCTTTTGACTAATATTTTAGTTTTCTGTATTTTAGACCTTAGTTTCAAATAATAAGTACTTACCTGATTGTATTTATGTAAATCTAAAGATTTTTATGTAGGAAGGTACATCGCAAGTTAATTTTTTTGAAGTAACTGGTAGTAGCCCTAGTTTTGTTTTTAGCTTAGTTCGAGTATCTTTAATAGTAGGTACTTTACTTCTCAAATATTTAAAATTTGGTGTGAATCTGATGTGCTGCATACTGGGATACTTGGAAAATGACGAAACCAGTTTTGTTTCAGATATTAGAACCTAGTACAAAATTAAAGATAATTACGAATATGTTTTTTAAAGGTTTTTAAATCACAATCAACACACTGTTGAATTACAATTTGCACTCAAATCAAAGAAAGCTTAGTTACAAGTAATCCAAGCGCAATCAAATATAATTTTGAATTAATATTGTTTACGTTGGCAGGAGTTTTCAACCCGCCATCTGCGCGGGCTGCACTTAATAAAGCCGGTGTCCCGCAGGGGCATTGTCCGCGATAATTTGTAGCTAGCATCACTCCCGAAAAACACGCGTATAAATAATAACGTTATTTATTTTAATGAAATACCTACCGACCCCGCAGCGTGGTGGGGGTCCCATTCAGAGCGCAGTTTAACCTGGATGCCTACTGTGCATTTCTTTTATTGTAGCTGATAGATTACTATGTCGACGTTATTTACTGCGTACTTACTGGAGGATGTAATCACTGTGTTTTGCGGATTTTACATTTGTTACCCACGTTATATGATTTGCTTACAGTATGTAAATATTTTTTTATTACGTGTACTTTTTAACAATTATTTATAATATTGTTTAGATTAAGTTATGCTGAAGTCAGTACTTATTACTTGATCATTAAAATAGTATTGATGCTAGTAAATTATGAATCTAAGCCTATACAAAGGCAAAGTTATTACGTCAATATGTAAACTATACTTAACATTTAGTAAAAGAACGTTATTCTGAAATCAGAAATCAGAATATTTATGGACCTTAGACAACATTAAATGTTACAGGTAAGTCACATTTACAAATTATTTTATTATTTTATTTTACTAAGTATTATTAGATAATAGTATTGTGGATTGAATTAGGTATAGTCAGAGTAAGTACCGACATAGTTATGTTACTGTTGTGTAAGTATTTATATTTAATACTATAGATATAATAGCTACCAAGAAAAGAGTAATGTTCCGTGATATGCGAACATTCATGTATTCAAACACTTAACAAACTCAAGTTCCACAATAAAATGTTAACAAACACAAAAAAAAAATAATGTGCGAGAAAAAGCTATTGCCGCAACTGGACATCGATAAACGGAAACGCAAAAAACCACATTGCGTGCTTCGATAAAAATATATTAAATTAATCACGAACGTTCGTGAGGATGAAAATAATGTAAAAATAAACCACTTTTAAGTGCGCGGGAGCGTGCGGCCCCCGCCCCGCGCCGCTTGAGAACTTTGCGGGACCAATGGCGCGCCGCCGCACGGGGGCGTGCCGCGGCGCGTGCTTACTTCTACACTTTTTACCCAAACAATTACAAAGTCGAATCGGAATGTAAAATTAATTAACTTGATTATATTTAACGCGCCTGGTCTGCTCCAGCACACCTTCTGAATCCTAATTGGAGCCAAGGATGCCTGGAATGAAACTAAAACTATATGGGGCCGGTCGTAAAAGGTTGAGCAATACTGATAAGAACTTAATTGGGCTATATAAGTTAAATATAAAAATAACTCATAAATCAAACGGTAGGCCTAGTTGCAATCAACATTCTGGAACTAATAAGGTAGTATGTGGTAATAACAAAACTAAAATATTTTTGTGAAATAAAATATGTGACGTCATAAAAGTGCGTTTTATTGTTATTCGTGCTTTATGGCAATATTGGTAGGTAGTATAACTTTCATAAAAATGAATTATTTCCTTCTTTCATCTCAACTATAACCTCATAATAGTTATCGGGAAATATTTCTAAGTCGGACGTGTATCGCGACGCGGCTCCCAGCGTGACGTGTATTAAATTAAAAGCGACGACATGTGTTTTTCTTCCCACAGGAAAATACATTAGCCGGAACATTTCCCGGCTCCTCCGTCCCTTTCACACCTTCCCACAAATGCTTCTACCAGACAAGCACGCGCAACGTGGCGCCCTCGAAGCTAACAGCGAGCTTTCAACGTAAATCTGATAAAGCGAACACATTACGACACCAACACAAAGAAGTTTTCTTTGTTATTCTCTCAACGAAAATCGTCTCTCTCTTTCATTCCAAATTCGTTGCTATAAGTTCGAGCGAGACGGCTACGTTTTGTTACTCAGGTGCCGAGGACAACACGATTGGATGAAAAAGTTGTGTGCGTCCCGCCCTTGGGTCGGTAGGGCTGCGTTCGCGCCTTCGCCCCGACCGAAACATTTTCTAAGAAGCAGTATGTCGGCTGTGGCGAGGGGCGGCGACGCGGGAGCCCGCAGTCATGCTGAGAGTCTCAGCGGAGCCAGAGGACACACGTCGCGAAGCCTTTCATTCCGAAAAAAAACGTGACATTTTGTCCAAAACATTTATGTGGTCACTAAAACACCTTCCGATCGCTGAAGGCTGCAAACAAACGATATTATAACGACGCGCTAACTGTGATAGTAATTGTTCTGTTTCATGAAAATACTGAAATATATTTTAGATATAAACCTATATGTGTGATGTGTTTTGATATAGTATTTCTGTGCTAGTTAGAACTGTGAAACTGTGTGTTAAAATAAAAAGGCTTTGGCACATCGAAGACTGGATTAATACTGTTATCAAGTAAGTTTCAAAAATCTAGTGCATGCATATCTATTATCTACCTACACATATATTAACATCAGGCGAGCGATTTGCTCGTCTCGTCACTCAATTACATAAAAAAAAAAATTGGATCTGTTGGGTTTTTTGGTATCTATTTAATAACTGATTAGCGATAAATATGTTCCTAACTTAAGCATATAAGTAGATAACTTCCAAGTGTTCAATCCTATGGTTAAGCTTATGACAGTTTAAGGCCTCTGGAAGACATCTGCCCTGGCTTAGCAATAGTTAATCCAGTTCAAATAATAAGAGCTTACAGCTTAACTTGTTAGTTTGTTAGGCAAAATATAGTTATAAATGCTTTCAAAAATAAAAGTTTTATCTTATCAAATGCTTTAATATTACTTATAATTACTATAATTACTACTTATAATAATTACTACTATTTATTAAACTATTCTACTTATTAGGAAATTTTCTGGGATTGTGCTATGCAATGTAACCAATAAATCAAACCAAACCAAACAAAACGAAGTACTTAAAGGTTATCTAGTATTCTTTTAAAGTGTAGGGTGTAGGCCCTGAAATTTAATTGAGGTTCAAATAATTTTATACTTGAGGTTAACTAATTAGGAGGTTAACCACTGAAATAAGTTAGTAAATTTGACAAAAATAAAAATACAAAAAATTCAAGTAACAACATAACATTTGAACATGTATTTTGAAACTTACTGGAACTTTTTGTTATAATTAAAACGGAAATAGTTACTCACGTAAAAATTAAGCCGTTCTCTAGAACTAGTTTCCATCACGTTCGGTGATCTTTATCGGCAATCATCTTTATCTTCTTTTTTACTCGAACTTGTCATTTGTATTTTTTCTGGAAAACGACGTATTCTGTGAAAATTGGGAATTAAAATTGTATTTATATCCAGTTTATTTCCTTTTCATAAAATTTGTTGCATTATGATAGGGCCAAATATAAGTTTTAGATGTTAGATGGCTTTTAAATACTTGTAACAATAATAAGAAACGCTGAAGTAATCCACCGTAGTTAAATATAATAAATACATTTCAACAGCATTCCTTAGTGTGCGATTATTGAATTTTGTGTAAGTTTTAAGTTGGTATATGCATAAAAGCTAGGAAATTAAAGCATACTTACCTGATACTTACTAACATACGAAAAATAATTTCTTTGCTCGTTGGTGAATTTGTATGAATTGAAAAGATCTATTCAACATTCTAATTATTTACAGAGGGGCTAGCACAACTTTGACGTAAAAATACGTAGCGAGTTTTCGATGGAAAAGTGTACGCCATTTACGACTGTCAAGTGTGCTCCTGACGGGTGTAAATGGCGTACACTTTTCTATCGAATACACGCTACGTGTTTTTACGTCAAAGTTGTGCTAGGCCCACAGATCAGTCAAGTAGACAGTAATTCAGCCCATTGTAAACTTGTAATATACATACATAATATATAGGTATCTCAGAAACTATTGTACAGATTTTCTTGCTGAGTTATTTTGCGATTCAAGAAACAAAACTAAAAAACTCCATAAAAACTAGTACTAGCACCAGTTTTTGGGTAAAACCGTAAAAACTGGTGCTAATCATCGTACTTTTTGGTGATTATCAGTGGGCCTAGCACAACTTTGACGTAAAAATATGTAGCGAGTATTCGATAGAAAAGTGTACACCCGTCAAGAGCACACTTGACAGTCGTAAATGGCGTACACTTTTCTATCGAAAACTAGCTACGTATTTTTACGTCAACGTTGTGCTAGCCCCACAGTATGATCCGTACTTTAGGTGAATCCATTGGAATTTTGATGATCATTTTTCTCAGTGCGAGATAAAATTAGTGGTGATTTGATTAGTTTGAATAATTTATAAACAACATTTAACTTATAACGTTGAGAAGCGTAACGTACGACGAAAGACAACCTTTTATTTGTTACATTTTATTTTGACATATCTAATTCAATAGATATTAGAGTAGATAGAGACTATCTACATATTATATGTATTTATATTTTACTGTGTTAATAAAGTACAGCAAAATACGGATTTCAAAATATGTACTTCTAAATTTTTAAATAAAAGTGAGCAAGTCATGATAAATAATCAGTCGATATTTTTCGCTTTATCTTCATTATAAAGTTGTTGACATTCTACTTATTTTAATTAAATTTATAATAACAAATAATAATTCAATGAAAACTTATATTTTCGTTAGTTCCAAAAATATTTCACAATCATTTTTTCTTGGCGTACCAAAGCCGACGGAAACGATTTCGAACAAATAAGACTTAACTAGCTCCGAACTTTAACAATGTTATTATAATAAATAAGGCTTTTTAGTCTAAAACGTGATTTTGAGTCCGGACGTACCCATTTAAGTTTCTACATAAAATATTAAAGAGTGCTTTTTCATTCTTCGAGCTAATTTTTCCATCGTCTTTTCGAAAAAATACATATTTGACATAATGTGGCTTTATTAATTATTAAAACTCCCAAGCTAAAACTCATAAATTATTCAACACCTCTTTCTTCTATATTATTATTTGATACGATGATAATATAGACCAGGCCCTGTATTTAAGAAAATATGTTAGTTTTTTTTAAATAAACCTACAGATATTTCTTATTATTATTTATTTTAGCTTGGAATATAAAATATCTTATCTAATTACAATGAAACATAATCTTCCCAGCTTTGAATAAAATAAACAACAGGATTAAGAAGTTATGTAGATTAAAAAAATATTTTAAAATAATCTTTGAAGGCGTCGTTTCATATAACAATGCACAGACAAAAAACAAACATTTAGATGAATTAAGTAGCAGAAACAATTAGCACATAATTTAAAAAACTAATTAATCCAAAATGGTTACATATTTATTCTAATTAAAATACTTTTAATTAAAACTTGCTAAAATTATAAAATTCTCCATTTCATTGATACGCATAAATAAGTTATATACTTTATAGATAAACTCGCTGTTTTTTCAGGGCTTAAACTACTTCCACACCAAATTCCATCAAAATATGTTCAGTTCCTTTTGCGTGACTCAGTAACATATTACATCCAGACATGAAAACTTTCAAATTCCTATTTTTCGTGATAGAAGCCATAAAATTACAATAACAGAAAAAGCTTATTAACTAATTACATAAGGGTTACTCTGGATGCTATCATCATTTTGTGTTCTAAATACAGTTATTTTGTTTTATTAAAAATCTCACTTTTTAGCTAGCATAATATGCAAAAATGAAACATTAAAAAATTTGGTTAAATAATAATCCTGTTAGATGCCAGCCAATTCAAGAATTAAAAAAAACATCCTATGTGTATAGACAGCTAATGAGATTACAGATAATTCCTTAAAATCCGTGGAAAATCTTCGCCAAGCAGCTGCAAATATCACAACAAAATTAACTTTGCGCTGTGTGTGCTGCATTTAAGTTCTTATTCCACAGTTATAGGGTATAAAACGCTGTGTTGTGTCTGAATGATATTAATGACAGATTTTTGAAATCCCATTGGTGGATGAGTGTCCGTAGAGATCTGTCAACCCGTTGCTTTGTGAGTAGGCGCGCGCGCCGCGGGGCATCTGTATAATACCAGATTAGATGGAAATCTCGAACGAACGACATTGTCTAACCGTTTAGCTCAGGTAGAAGAACTGCAAGATGAAGTGTTTCAAACAATATGTAAACAACGTTATTTGAAAATGCGATTATGAGACGCTCACAAAAAGTTTCTTGTCTTGATTGACAGTTAGATTTGCAGTGGGTGTGATGAAGGGCACAGTTATTGAGGGCATTCTTCGATGGATGGCATTGACTTGTATTAACAACTTTTCTTTTACACTCACACACACTCTTTCGGAAAACAAATTAATATAATAACTACGATTCTTATATTATTTTGCACAGAATATTCTTTACCTGCGTGTATATCTACTTTCATTAAAAAATACTTTACTTAAAGTCACCAAGATAAAAGTAACATTGAAGAAATAGTCTGTGTATATCCTTAAGTTTTTATTTACGAACATAGGAATAGCAGGCTTCATAAAAAACTTGCATATTGGAATAAATTCACGTGTCCGACTTTCCAGTTTTAACATTATTTATGGAGCGATACTCGTTTTCAGTGAGTATATTTTGCCAGGTAGACTGCTCCGCGCTCCGGCCCAATAATTATAAAAGGACGAGAAGTAGGCAATAAAGTGTCCGAGGTCCTGTCGTATGCTCTACGAAGGAACAGGTTTTATCATTCATAAAACTATTTTAATAAATTATCGATGCTAAACCACGGCCGTAAAAGAGATTGGAGCCAGCCTAACAAATAAACTAAAATTAAATATACACGAATACAATCGAAATTTTTGTCTCAGCCGTATAAAAGTGTCCTATAAATTTACCCACACTTTAATTTAATGTCCAAAAGTACCTGGCTCACATTTTTTTTATTATAAATAAATGTTCGTCGTCGGTTATGGCTGCACGAATGTATGTTATTATTTTGAGAAATGGCTTTAAATTTGTCTCAAAATATCTCTGGCAAGGGTTCGCTTTATAAGACGAATATCTGGTAGGTTGGTTTTAAACATTTATTAGTCTCGAAGCAAATCGATAATTGAACAATTTTTTTGCAGGTGGTCAACCTTCATACGTCAGTTAATGAACTAATGAACAAAACGTGAGCTTTCGTCGGAGTAGAGAGGTGAAAGGCTAGAAGAGCCGGGAGCTGCCTCGTGTAGCGTCGGAGACGACGCCGTGCCCGCCCGCGCCGCCGTGACTCGCGGGCCGCGCCCGCCGCGTGGATGGTGGCGGGCGAATGGGGCTATGCGCCGGCGTCGGCCACCCCCGCCATGAATGCCTTCCTCGAAACGAACCACGCACACCTTGCCTCCTATGGACTGAAGATGTCTCCGCAGCCGGGGTGCGGCGTGGGGCCGCAGCATCGTGCCGCCGCGCCGCACCCGCCGCCGCACCACCATCCGCCGCACTACCAGCCATATCCGCTACACTCGTACCAGGCCGGGTACCTGCGGGATTATGGCGGCTGCGGAGAGCTGTTCCCACAGCAGCCGCTCGAGCAACCCGGCTGGGACTGGCGTGGAGACATGCACTACCAGGGCGGCGCGCCGCTGGTGCCGCACGCACCCCATGCGCCGCACGCCTTCCTGCGGTATGTACGCGCGCCGCCGCGCCGCGACATGCGGTGCCAATGGCTCGACCCCGAACAACCTCCACCGAGGAAGCTCTGCAACAAGTTGTTCTCCAGCATGCACGAAATCGTCACCCACCTCACGGTGGAGCACGTCGGTGGCCCCGAGTGCACCACGCACGCCTGCTTCTGGCAGGGCTGCTCTCGGAACGGACGACCCTTCAAGGCGAAATACAAATTAGTGAATCATATCCGCGTGCACACCGGAGAGAAACCTTTCCCTTGCCCATTTCCTGGATGCGGGAAAGTGTTCGCGAGATCGGAAAACCTCAAGATTCACAAAAGAACACACACAGGTAAGTGACCAGAATGAAAACATTTCCTTATTTTATTGATTAGTATTTCAAAGTCAAGGTGGTGTGAAAGGTTGTCACATTCATTCAAACAGTTGATCTGACGAAACGTTTGGATTCTCATTAATGCATAATGAGCCACCCCCCGCGGCTGCGCTCGGCCACGGAAGGCCACTGTTGCGATATATCCGAGCACGCCTCCACAATACCCACCGACACAATGACACGAGACACAAACAAACTGTTATCGAAGAACATCCCCGTAACTCTATCCAGCACAAACAACGGAGTTAACGGGCGTCCTATAAATGTCCACGTCGACTTGTGAAGTCCGTTTCTCAGTAGGCAAGGACAAAAACGAGTCCGAGTTCCATTTTTCAATTCATTACAAAAGTCGAAAGATTCATCTTAAATGTGTAGGCTAGAAAAAATAGATCGTAAATTAAAATGTCCAGTTCCGTCTCGGTTCCTCGAGTCGTCTCGCACGCTGGACGCTGGACCATTGTTACCGGTAAACTTTTGGTACTTAACTTTAAATATCGATTTTGAGGAAACGATCCTGGAATTTGTATGGTCGCCAGAGACCATAGGC
Organism: Alcis repandata; assembly: GCA_949125135.1. Lineage (NCBI taxonomy): Eukaryota > Metazoa > Arthropoda > Insecta > Lepidoptera > Geometridae > Alcis > Alcis repandata. The sequence goes on from OX421222.1 coordinate 7,898,297, forward strand.
AGATGGTTTTATTCTTTTTTTTGACCATCGCTGAATAGTGTTGCGTTGAAACTTTTGTCCTGTGCCCCCGTCCGCTATTATCTCATACGGGTCTTTGAATAGAGGAAACCTTTTTGCGGGGAGTTTGAAGAATTGTTTTATGGTTGGCTATAAATTAACTTCGAAGATTTGTGACAATATAGTGAGCTGGGAGCTTTTGTGGTACATAATTGTTTTAATTGGCCCGTTGCAAACATCTTATTAGCTGTAAAATAAGTTTTATAGTGGTAAGGCGTATTGCGCCCACCCAAATTGATTTTGTCATAACATACAGAACTATAAACATAGGGTTAAATACGATTAAAATGGAAAGCTAGGCAAGTATTGTTTTACAAATACATAATAACCAATCGCTCGTATCTTTTACGAGCTCCTTTTGGACATCTAGAACTGAGATTTAATATGCATCACCAATTTATAACCCATAATATTTGGTATGAAATGGATATTATTATAAGCAGGGAGGTGTAACTGATACTTTTTGCGTCGGTAGCAAGTTTGACTTTTATTTATAGCTCTTTTAGGATATGTCATATTAAAAATGATTAGGTTATAAATTTCTTGATTAGGTATGGGTATAACTCGTTGTTTTCGAAAACTTTACTATGTAATTTAATTTTTGATGAGTTCTTTCGCCTTGCCCAAAACTTTCCCAAATTGTTACTACCGTACTTATTATTGAGGTTTTAGTAGAAGAAAAACAATGTATTATTTATAAAAATAGTACATTGTTTTATAAGTCTCTAAGTAAAAAAGTCCTGACCCAACTTGATCTCAAAGTAAAGTAGAGCAAACGAAAGAAAATGAGAATAGAGTTTATGTAGAGATGAGAAAATGTATGTGTGTGTCCTTTCAAATGCTAAAAACATCCAAATACACAAAACACAATTAATCTTTTCTGCATTAATATCTCTGCGCGTTATTCAATGATACCGCTCAACGCTCAGCCTAAAGCACAACCTGAGGCGCACCCAATAAACCCAAATAACCTCGCCTAAACTGTCCTCTAAATCAAAAATAATGTCGCGGTCATATTTATTAGCCTTTGAACAAATCGCGAAATGAACAAGACAATATCCAAACAGCCCCGGGGACAGCATTAAGGCCAAGTATAACGCGGGATGCGTCAAAACGCCCGGGGCAAATCCGCCCACAGTTCGACAATTACTTTATTTCCACTTATGAACTTATAAAACATGACACATTTGCACGTTTTTTATTTAGGAACGCTGAGTAATTCATTGGAATTTAGTATTAAAGTAATTCATTTAAAAACAAAAAAACCTTACTGCATTATTAAGCGTTGACATGTCTAACGACCAGTTAAAGTAGTGTTTCGCATATAACTGATGCTCTTACTTTCCAGGGTTCAATATAATTTGGTAATTAGTAATTACTGTAGTATAATTATTTTTATAAAAAAAATACAAAAACCGACTTCAAGAGACCGACTATTGAGTTATTCATCTATTTGTCGCGCACGTACTTAATGCAAATTTAAGACTTATATGGTTTTCTCATGGATACCATTATCAGAACTGGACTAAATTGAAATGGGACCACATGGGAAGCGTCAGCTTTCTAATAAAGAAAGAATCATCAAAATTGATTCACCCTGTCAAAAGTTATGAGGTAACAAACATAAAAAAAAAACATACAATCGAATTGAGAACCTCCTCCTTTTGGAAGTCGATTAAAAAGTAGATTTTTCTCTTATACGAGTACGCGCAGTGCAGTGTATTTGTTATCAACATATACAAAGTGTAACGGAAAGATTTAGTAAAACTTAAGGGTGTTCTTATACTCGTCAAAGTGAACCACTCCTAGAACACAAGCTTGCTAAATTCGAGAAAGAAAATATCGAATATCTATAGAAATTTGATTACGTGACTAAATATGTTATATGGAGACTCGATTTTTTTCTCGAATTTAGCAAACTAGTGTCACAAAAGTTGTTCACTTTGACGTGTAGAAGAACATCCTTAAGTATTACAACACCTTTCCATTACACCATGTATAGATCATGCTAGAAGACTATAAATTAACACTTTATTCATTATCCTATGATAACAAAATGTAATTCAAGACTAAAACGTTACCTAAATGGTGATTACCATACCTAAATATTAAACGCTCGACTAAGTGTGAAGTAGCCAGATTAAAAATTATGGCGGAAAAAGCCCTGCGGCGGCCGGTTAGAAATACTGTATGCTGCATGCTAATTGTATTGCGATAGTTTATGCTAGAACGTTCGAACGGATAAACGGACAGAATAACCTATCTGTTGTCATTTTATTTTAACATGTAAGCTTCAAGGCTCAGATCAGAGATACGAGGTTTATTAGTTTTCTGATCTGCAACCCTTATCTGCTAACTACTCTGATGTTTTTGTTATAATTAAACACGGGAATACTCACGTAAAAAAAAAAAAAACTCGCCTGATGAAGGTCACCGAATGTGACCGAAACTAGTCGTGGTAGACGACTCATTTTTTTTTTTTTTTTTTTTTTTACGTGAGTATTCCCGTGTTTAATTATAACAAAAATGTGTGAAAACCACGTTAGTTTCCATAGTACTCTGATGTTCGGTTCTGACTTGATGAAATTCAGAGTGGGCCAGTATGGCTTTTCTCAAGCCTGAGGTCACGTCACTCTGGCTTTTAATTTTTGAACTTCGCGATTTTTAAACCAAATTAAAGAACTTAATTGCGTGTTTTGACATAAAAATTGGTACTTAACACTTAATTTTGATAACAACCTAAAGTTCGTACCAGGATCAAATAAGCTGATTGGACTGCTGAGGTTCAAGTATCAAAACGAAGCCGATCCAGATTCGCAGTCAGTTAGACAACAAGACCGCAGGTCACATCGACCCATCCCTTCCTGAACTAATCCTAAGCAGAAAATAATAATAAAGCTTTATAAAACGCTCCACCAGTCCCACTCAAATATTCAGTGGTTTCATTGTAAACACCGCGCCCGAACTATCCCGAGGGTGAATCACAAAGCCCTAATGATGATATGATTCGTTGAAGACGACCCCGGCCATCAAACGCAGAGCCAGGCTAATATACCGTACGGAATGAAGCTTTCAAAATATTGTGCAAACAGTACGGTACGGAACCCTTCTTCATCGCGGCCCCTGCACATTGTATGCCAGGCTGTCGAGTGCAGCACAGCTTTGTTCATTATCACACTTGCAGGCGGTGACGTTGATTTTGTTGTACTATTTTTGAACGAAAATACGGACTACGGACTACTTGACGGCTATAAAAAGTATCTTTCTAACGTTCTTTTCTCACTTTAAATACAAGTGATAACTTCGATTCTGTATTACATTAATCTGGTTTCCCCAAAGTTACGCGTTCCTTTTCTCACAATAATGACAAAAGATGAAGTCGATTCTGTGTTTTATTTTCTTAGCTAAATTAAATTTGGCAGATATAAGTAAGTTGCACGTCCGTTAGGACAAATTGTTGCGTCTAAATTATTTTATACCATCTCTGTACCTCTCTGTATCTCTGTATCTCTGTACCTTGTAGTGGTAGGGCTCTTTTGCAGAGCCCGCCTGGGGAAGTACCACACCTTTGCCAGTTATTCCACCGCCAAGCAGTAATGTGCAAACATTACTGTGTTCCGGTTGGAACGGCATTGTTTCCAGTGAAATTACAGGGCAAATGGGAGATTAAACAACTTATATCTCAGGGTGACGAGCGCAGTGCTGTGCCGCGCAGGGTCTTGAATTTTGCGAGTTCAAAATTCTGGGCGGCGCAGACCTGTTTTGGGCAAACGTAACATCAGGCGAGCGATCTGCTCATCTCGTCACTCAATTACATAAAAAAAAAACACTGAGCAATAAAGTTTATTTTATTTTATAAAACTTATGATATCCTCTTCCAACAATGAAACGTAAAGATGAGGTTCATTCCAAATAATGTTTTATGAAATAAATTGGATTAATATAAAAAATAGGTATGCCAATTTATCCTAGGAAATTTAAAAAATTATTTATCTTTTTTACGTTTACTATAGCTAAACTAAATTTGAAAGCTCTAAAAATTATGCCATCTCTATCGATGGTTTCTCTATCGACCAAAGAAATTGTATTTTGCTAGGAGTAATAACTTTAAGAACAAACGCACTTGGCTTCTCATTCGGAAACTATTCACCATATATTATATCATATTTTGATAAAACTTGGTATGTGCAATGAAATGAGCTAACCTACTAAAAGCTTAAGTTACTTCGCCAGAAACCAAACCTTTTCACTTGAAATGAGTTTCCTTCTCTGAGCTTTTCGCAAAAACGGATACGTGGTCAGTGTAGCAACCACGTCACGTGTACAGTGGTGTCAAACTAAATAAGGCTAGAGCCGGTGTTGACGAAGTCGCCTAAAAAATATTCGTATGTAGGTAGGTACTCGTATGTAACCGCACTAAGCGTTTTCATTTGTCTTTTTTAATCCGAACGGCAGAGGTATGAAACTCACTACCCGTGTCTGTTTTTCCTGGAAAGTACAACCCGGGGGTGTTCGAAAATAGAGGGAATAGGTTTTCCTAGGCCAGCGTGCTACATCTTCGACCACATCGTCGCTTCCCATCAGGTGAGATTGCGGTCAAACGCATGCCTAATCCGATGTAAAAAAAAATTATTTGCGCTTAAAAGCACATACCTACTCTGTTAAAGTTAAAACTTTTACTTAATTATCAGTTAGGTACTAGTTGCGCTTTGCGGTTTCATTTGCTTATTCCGGAATAAAAAGTAGCCATACCCTGGTATTAGCTAGCTTCATACCAAATTTCATCCGAATCCGTTTTTCTTGATTGACCAACAAAGCTCCAAACTTTGACATTTATAAAATGTGTTAGTAGAATTTTTAACATTACAGTACCAGAATAATACAAACAAATACTATCAAAAACAAACAAAACATTTAGATATAGGCACAGAAGCGCTCTTATCGCTAAAAAGGCTATTTAGTTATTAAAAAATCCGAAACATTGACATTAGGAACACTTTCTGTACTAACAAAAATATTTTTGTTATATTTTATTCTGTTCGTTATTTTTCTGTTTTAATTTATGGCTAAATGACAGACCATCAGACGCGGGCGCAATCCGCCATTTTATCTCGCGCATGATAATGTTGTAACCCTATAATAGGCGGGTATATTTCAAAAGGTGTTTATGTGAAGCAGGGACCATCTGCCTGAATTGATAAAATGTATAAAACATTTTCAATGGGATAGTGCATGTGTGCGTCTGAGGGGATTTTGAACTTTGAACATTTCAAAAGTAAAATGTCATAACTAGTGACAGTGACATTAACGTTTTTAAATGCGAAAGTTTTGTGTTTATGTTTGTTACTTCTTCACACTGAAGTGGCTGGACAGAATTGGATGAAATTTGGAATAAATAAAGCTTATACTCTGGATTAACACATAGACTAGTTTTAATAATCATCATCAAAGCGCAGGTGAATCCTCGACGCGCTAGAACGAATATAATTTTATTACCTAACATATTAGTCTCGAATTGGCCACGACGAGGATGTCTGTTTATAGTCGAGACTGATTCAACACACGCCAAAGATGAAGAGGAATCTGTAATACAATTAAAGAAGATACAATTACCCGTTGTTGGTGCATAAAATGTAGAAAATAAATTCTCATAAAAGTAACCTTAGATCGGTGCCTGCTTATTACTCATGCCAACTTGTTATGAACATGCTTCACTTTGTTAACATTCAGTTTTTTCTTTGATCGGCTTTAGAAGTATTAATGAGATGTCCGTGTAAAAACAAACGATTATCGAGAGGGCGTGGTCGAACCATCACCCGTCAGTAGCAACATTGCAACCCTCGCACGCACACATCGCATCTAAAACCTACGCGACGCACACATCTTCGTAATCGCACCAACACACGCACACCACCCCAAAAAACGCTCATCTACTGATATTGTCGCAACATAGACAATGAACTAAGCGCTTTAATTTTTTTGTATTCTTTGCTAGTCCGTATTCCCCTCCGACACGACCCATGAGCCGAATTGATGATATTCCACGCTCATCGCACTTTTTTAACCAGCGTCAAAAACTAATACAGCTAAAATTAAAATGCGGTCCATTGACCAAAACTTGGTGTCTGCACGTGCTCAAAATATTCCACCGCCGAGGAGACAAAGACACGTTTGCAGCTAAAGATTCCCGCGAAAGGAAACGCGAAAATGCTTTTTGCCGCGAACAAGGTATTTCTATAAACGTTAAAGTGGCGGTGCGGACAGGGTAGAGGAGTGCGCACAAAAACCTCGACGGAATTGAGAACGAAATCTCAAAAGGTTTCAAACCACCGGCCTTACTTATCAACGTTGCTTAGATCTCAGATCAAGTTGGTGCTTAGAGTGATAAATGTCATTTGCCTTTAGCGCAAAAAAACTAATGTAATGCAGTACTAACTGATGTAACTTAACTTTAATCCGTGTTCATAAAACTAACATATCTCCCAATATCAAATCCTCGATACCTACCAATCGATATCAGCAATGAGGGCATCTAATTAGTTAATTATTAATTACACGCTTTACGTTTGCATAATTCATGAATACTAATGACAGCCGGTTTAAATTAATTATGTTACGTGGAGTCAAACAAATCTAGGCATAGTCCGTACATGGTAATTTTTTTACCAAGTTCCATAAGTCCGGTCCATGGGCCTGCGCTGCGGTCGCCACCCGCGTCGCGCTATGCCCTATGAATAATTAATAACATAATTATCAGCCATCTAGACAGGACATCCAAAGATTTTTCTTCGGTACAATTTAAATTGCTCCAACAATCGGAAACTATAATTATTCGAATGAAAGAAAATTATGAATTCAATCAAGAATGGTTTTGTTCCGAGTAGATAAGATCGAAGCGTTCAATCAATCAAGTAGATTAAGTTCTGTGCTTCCCACCTGGTTTGTCGATAGACCGGCTAATCGAGCCCACATCCAGTGGTGGACCCAGGATTTTGGTTTGAGGGGAACGACGGTCTTGAGCCAGGTGACTGAGGTTGAAAAAAAACATGGGTAGTGACAGGTATTATAGGTTTACAGGTATTGGGCGCTTTCGGGAGGGGCTTCAGCCCCCTAGCCTTCCCCCCTGGATCCAGCACTGCACATCTCCACAAAAATGATAAACCATTCGTCATGGTTATTTTAAATTGTTTAATCATGATCTCGACAACATTCTTAACGTTTGTTACTTTGTTGTATTTAAAAAGACATCGCCAATATTTAGATTCGTAGAATAACTCAAAGCTTAGGCATATTTTCTGAGAAGCATTTTCAATCAAAAATGTTTTTATGCTTTGATTAAAAAAAGATCCTACGAGTACAAAAAAAAAGTACTAGTAACTAGTATTAAATGTGAAATTTGGGTCTTTAGATGTTTGTTTCTAAGTGGTTCAAAAACGGCTGGACGGATTAAGATTGTATTTAGCTCGGAGTTAGCTTATATTCTAGATTTACATATATGTACGTTAATTTTCATCCCGGAAAATCAACAGTTCCTGCAAAATAGCGGATGAAACCACGGGGTACAAGTACATAGTTTACCATGTTTTTAAACAAAACAAACCCATTCATTTTGATATTTAAATAGTACATGTGCCTTCTGTCTATTCGGTTTATAGAACTCAAATATATAACGTGTGTTTCTACAAACTACAGTCGAACATAAATTGCGTAGTTGCTCTATAGGTACTATAACAATAGTATAAAAAGCACAGGACGCGCCAGCGTGGCTCTACCTACGCCTCGCCTTCCTATCTTATGACCATCATTTCTTCTGACACTTTACCATCTATGCCTGTATTTTATAACGACAGGCGTTTTTGTTAGCTGTAAAATAAGGGGCAAGTTAATGTACCTATTAGCAAGGCTGAAACTTAGAAATCAATTTATTTAGTTTTTTATTTATTTATTGTCGGCATTTCAAAGTTTTGCAAGACTGAGCTGTGGGAATCGTATCTAGGAATGTGACTGACATCATTAAATACCGAGCTCGTTTTTAGCTTAACATAGATACGGTACACCAACTTGTTTAGTTGTAAAGTCGATTAAGGGAAAGATTTAATCGAGTTTCAACAGCTTGTGATGTTTAGCGAATATGAACAGGCGTCCGGTGTAAAGATCGTGCCATTCGGCCATCTCTACGTGGTAGCGCGCTTGGCATGGCTTGGTTAGATGATTATAATAGATGGGTGACCGTACCTATATAGCATTGGCAACAGAGCGTTACCAGTTCAATGACACGTTACGCTGAAGGCCTTGGTTGTTCCTCGTAAATAAAACAACTGCCTAGCGGCTGAATATCAGCTTATCCTCACTTCTGAACAGTAAATGGTCGTGCTGCGGTAGAGGCAATTAGTTCTGTATCCCCCCATGTCGAATAGAAGCCATAGAAGCCTCGTTAAATTAAATGAGCTATCAGAAGTTTTCAATGCGTCAAGAAAAACTTTGCGCTTTGAGGTTTTTAACTGTGCGAAATTCCTTCGGCTTGTAGGGCGATGGCGGAGGTCTCACTGCATCATTCATGGCTTTTTTAGCGGACACCTTGTCGGTATCAATATGTATGGGCTTGTGTGATATTGCCGACGCTCTTGGCTGTAGCTACACCGTGTTTAAGGCATTCATTAGCCTCCTATGGCAATAAGAAGTAACTTGCCGTAGGTAGGTATTGCTGCTTGAAAAAGGCGATTAGAGTAAATAGGACCAGTACCGAGGCGTGTTTGACTAATAAGTAGGTATCTTATACTCACACGGATATTATTGAAATCAACTTACGTGTAGGGTGTATTTAATTAATGTATTGTATACTGTCAACTTACTGCAACTTTATGTAGGTATTTTAGAAACTGCGTCGCATAATAATGCTTTACGTAACCAGAGGGCCAATTCTTGGACTCTCGAGATTATCTCCGTCATTCTCACTCTCCTGGCGTTTCTAATGGGAGCGACAGTGACCGAAATAATATCTCACTCGTCAGAATAAGGCCCCAGAAACGGATAAAAACACGCACCGCTCACACACTTTGTGTTAACAGCATTCGAAATCAGCATTCTCTGCATTTAACACCCGCTCCCAAAAAATCCCGATCGATAGAAAGAATCCAGAATCAGAGAACAATCGAAACTTCAACATGTTCGCAAGAAAGAGTCACTTGGCCGGGTACCAATTTTTGTTCATAATAATTTAACTTTTTGGGCGACAATTTTGGACGGGCGAAATGTTTTGCTTATTAATTTTCATAAGTTACGACTCAAAGGTTATGAGGGTGTCTGCCGTACGTACCTACCTTACTATAGAGAACATACCTATAGGTAAAGTGTTTGTACTTTGCTTGATTTAGACTTGACTGCCTCAAAGAAGGTAATGTTTTGTAATGTTGTAGGCATGAACGCAAATTGCTTATGAGGCCTAACGTCTCAACGACTTGATTTTTGATTGAGAGGATTATTTTCCATAGATTTGTCATTATATCCGGATTGATTACAATTATTTTTCGAGTTCTTTATTTTCTTTTAATCATATTAGTTGTTGTTTCTTTACTTTTTAGTAACATTAGAATTTTCTAAATAACAAAATTCTGACTCATAAGTAGAAATCATTTAAAAAAAAAGCTTTATTGCATTGTTATTGGAGTTCGAGCATGGGGAGTGGTTCAAAATTGAGTTGCAAGATTCCACCCGAACAAACTTACCCTTACTTTAACTTACTTACTTACGTATATATAATACCTAGATACATACAGTATAGGCACATGATTACAGTCATTACATACATTGCAAGTTAAATAAAAGCTTGTAATAAAAAGTGCCGTGCATGGTATTTACTTTTAGTTCCCGACTCGTATTCCCAAAGGATAACCAAAACCTACTAGCACTAAGGTATTCCCTGCTTCTACAAAGAATGTTTGGCATTCGTAAAATGTGGGCGCGTCCAACAAAAATTAAACATGATAAAATAAAGCAAAACGAGCTATTAATATTCGTTAGAAATATTGGTTTGTCCCAAAAATGTGCCCAGGGGCTGAAATGCGATACAACGTGGGCGTAGAGTGGACACGCTCGTTACGGATCCATAACATTAACAATTTATAGCCCGACTTCAGTACAACAAGCCGCAAAATTATAATGTTTATGATGTATTAATATTCATTGAAGCGCAATATAATTTCAATTTCGCGAGGTGATAATTTTACATCTGCCTTGTAAAATGTTCTGATTATTTATACTCGTACACGAACTACGGAGTCCATTTTGAAAACTTGTTATAACACACTTAGCCAAAGATGTCGCACAAGGTACCTATTTAGTTATAATAGGAATTTATATAAATTAACCATTTACAAGGAGATAGTTATGTACGTACAAAAACATACTGCTTTTAAATAAATGTGTAAATAAATAACTGTATGTCGTGTATGTTCGATTGAGCAACAAGTTTAAAAAAAACTTTACTAAAATTAGTCAATTAATTATTTTTTTCAAATAAATAGTAACCAATTGTTGTTTTCATAAATAGACTATGGCTGTTTCGTCTTACTTGCCTGTCAAAATAAAACAACGACAAGTGCTCTCAGAAATTATTGTTGGAAAGTTAAATCTACGAGTATTGTCTTATCCATAGCATTCTTAACGGGATCTTGGATAAAGTTCAGCATTGTATCCTCTGGTGAACCCGAATACCAAGAAATGTGATACAGACATGGACAATTCATAAAAAGTTTATTCTTATTATAAGTATCGATAAGTATTATGTAGCGTACATATAATAAAATTCAAACATACGAGTACTACAAGATATTCGAGTAGCGATTTACTATTGTTGTTTAAAAATAAGTGCTGTGTAGTTTCAGACTTTTTAACTGACTTCAAAAAAGTAGGAGGTTATCAATTCGTCTGTGTGTTTTTTGATTTTAGTTTCATTTGTTTTTTATTTTCGTTACTTTTACTTCTTTTTAACTGACTGCCGAGAAGGCCTTCCTACTAGGTAATGTATACAGATATATGTATATGTATGTTAGTGTGTATGTTTTCTAATTTCTGTTTGTTAAAAAATCGGTACAAAGATTTTTAAGAGCGATGTATTTAGTCTTTTACCTACACGCCACGGCTTAACTAACATAATCAACCAATCTTCATGAAATATTACACAAATGTTATTAGAAGTACAGCACTCAGGTTACTTTTCATCATCATCACTGTTTTTCATCGCCGCACTGGTGAAACCGCATGGCACAGCTAGTAGGCTATATTTGTACAGCTAATTCTTTAAACCTCGAATTTTTCAGATATTAAAAATTAGACACAATTTTATATCTGGTAGACTTTTTGTAACGCGATGATGCCGGTTAGGGCTGTCAAAACGCTTGACGTCAGGATTGACGAGCGTGCCCTGCCTGTGCGCGTCGTTTTGTACCTTTTCTCACAACCACCTGTCTTGTACAATATTGTTTATCTAAATTGCCTGGGAATGGAGGTAACCCGGACAATGTACCAAACGTAGTTTAGTTTGATAACGTTGAAATAAGGTTTGATATAAAACATAGCTTGGCTTGACAAAGTTTGTTGTGGTTTGTGAGAATAGATGTTAGGCTATGAATTCAAATGCCTAAATTACTTAAACAAGGCTTGATGGTTGGTGAGGATAGATGCCACAGGTTATGGCTTTAAAGTCGTGTAATAACCTAAGGTTGTCTGGAATAAAGAGTTTTATCTATCTATCTAGGTATTAAATGAAAATAAAACATAATTACTCCACGATAATGGCGATGATAATAATTATGATCTATGTAGCCTATGTTCTAATCCAGAGTGTAAGCTATTTTTTTTTGTTCCAAATTTTATCCAGATCTGTTCAGCCGTTTCAGCGTCAGGGAGAAACGCATTCATAATATACCTCCCTTTAACATCAATGTGAATACCTGAAAGGTAACAACCCACCTGAACCCTATAACTAAGATAATTGCAGTTTTCATGCCCAAGGAGTTGATTGTTTTACCTTCCTCTGTAATTAAGTAGTAAGGTACAAATAGCACCTGCCTCCAACTTTACAACTACATTGAGCAACATTTAACGCTTCGAAAGACTAATCGACTGGAACCAATTTTCCGGAAAGAAAATAAGCAGAGCATTTCAATTGGTCGACGATTTCTTGAAGATGTTTTACTATAATTGTGTTCTACCCGCGATTTCCTCAAGTTTTCAGTAGGTATACTCGATATCACACTAATATTATAAATACGCAAGTTTGTCAGTGTTTGTTAGTTTATATCGCTCTTTCGCGCTGAAACGGCTGTACGAAATAAGATGCATTTTGAAATGGAGATAGCTGGATATATCTACCCTAGAATAACACAGGCTACCTTTCATAACCATCATCATCATCATCATCATCACCGCACGTGTAACTTGGCGCAGCTAGTATTGCCTAAACCATATTTTTCCGAAAAGAAAATTATTTATTTTCAATTTAGAAAATAAATCTCGTTAGGTACACATACATTCTGAAGTAAGTAATTCTAAAGTGATATGGTCCTTTCTACAAAATAACTAATACGAGTAGGTATGGATCATTATTAACCTGGGATAGAATATAATGTTATATATTATGTTCTCGGGTTTGGCTAAACAGGAAAATGCTTTATTTCTTCACTCCGCCCCGAGGGGAGCAAAATCGTTTGTCAGGCTTTCGTTCTATTAACACTGTCATTGATTTCTTTTCACACATACTTCACACTTAACTGGATGAAGTTTCTTTTTTTCATCTACAGAATTTTTAATATTTTTTTAATTTCAAAGATATAGCGTATAAGTTTTCATCAGAAATCGTTGTAGAAATAAAAACTGTTTGTTAAAATGACTTATTCCGCTATTTCCCTCTTGAGAAAATTCCTTTGAGGGGAAAAATTGAACTTGAATAAAAAAATAATAATCTCGAATTGAGTAAGTAGGCACATTAAACGACTACCTACACAAATATCTTGTATGCTGTTATAATCCCACAGTGAAAATGCCATACTTATTAAGTCTTTGGGTGATAATAAATATGAAAACGCGTGTTGAAAGCTTGACGGCAACGCTATGAGAAAAACAAATAAGAGCATTTCCACCGAGCCTCCTCGCTCCCCATGAATCACCAGCAGACACGCACTGTTGACTAGTCTCCATGAGCTCCATCGCGACAAAGAAGCTTCCATAACTCTTTGCTGTTTCATTCCTACATCCTAACATGTGCATATAATAATATGCACATGTTAGGATGTAGGAATGGATTTGTTTTCATTTGTTTTCGTTCAAACCACTCCGTCGTCCATGCTCTCGCGTACCTACTGCGTTTTAATTTATATTTATCAGCGAGATATGACTGTGCAGTCCGGCCAGCGTTGTTGCTACGTTTACTATTATATTTTTATTGGGATGCTTTTGTATGAGTTGGCAGATATTTATCGGGTATCGGAACATTATTCGGTGTGCTCATAATCGTCCGCATAAAGCACCTTGTCACACGGTTGTTGGGCGCCGAATACGCTCGCCCGACCCCGCGCTTATTCTTTTTGTGTCGAGGGCCTGTATTCTCTGAGAAGTGGAAAAAATTGAGATATTAATATATCTTTCTAATTCGGAATACGTTACGGATAAAAGGTACATCATAAATCATTGTACGGCTGCGCGGAACATCTTTTAAATATGCGAGAGAAAATCGGTTTTCGGGGAAGTGTCCCGTTGTCGTCAATCAGCTATTGTATTGACAGCTCTGAGAGGCTCGTTAAAGGGATCTTAATAGTTCTTCTAGTATTCTTCTTTTAGCTTCGAGCTCGCTGTTGATTTTTCGACTTATATTTTCAAACCTACTGTAAATCTGTTGACTGGCAATGGTCTATATAAACAATATAAACATGCATTCCTAGAACGATCTAACATTAATTTTATAATAGGCAGATGTAGAGTTGACTATCAGTTTTGTGGATCGGACAGAACATGGTCTGTGGTCATGTCTGCCATAATGGTCGGTCGAAGCAAATAACAAGTCATTCGCCGCTTATTAACCGACCTCGCCGCAGAAGATTGAATTAGCCGAGATTATGTTGTGACTTTTTTTATTTTCACAATTGAAAGTGAACAAAATAGATAAACCGTCGACTAAACTGTTTGAATCATAATTTCGATGCTGTTCGAATACCTATTTGTAGTCATAGTCAGCGAGATGTTTTATCTTAGGTCTTAGTAACGGAATATTTACGAAATAGCAAAGTTCTCTTGACGAGACAGGTGTGCAGGTATCAGGTGTCAACCAATTATAACCTCAAGGTGACAAGATCACTATCCAACTAGCTAGAGCGCTGGAAAATAATATTAAAAATATATTACACCTAGCAATTATAATTAAAAGTATTTCTTTGACGGATAACTTGTTATGTACATTTAGTCCACAGCCTTGCTAAAAAACATTACATGTAATAGAAAATGGTAGACCTTTTCGTCGATGAGTAGGTATAACAATTAATGTTATTCTAGAGACCAAAAGAAGCTCAATAATTAAACTTCTTTTGGTCGTTAAATGCCTCTTGAAACATTCGTAGCTGCATAATCCACTTAGACGGAAATTAATAAATAGGCGCTTTACTGAAAACAATATAAGTGAAATTAGAGGAAGTTAGGCCTGTCACTTTTGTTTTCTCTCAAAACTCACCTAAAGCCATTTAACACAATTTGGGTGCAAAGGCCGAATCTCTCAGGTTTCACATCAAGCGTGCTATTTCTAAAAAGCTTGTTTTCTCAGCAGAGCGCACTTAAGTAGCGATTGGTAATCCAACACTGGGCCGTAATTCCGTCTGGGCGATGTGCCAACTGTTCATTTACTCTACATTTTATGCTCTAATTTATAAGATTTCTACTATTTTAAATTAGGTGCTAGAAAAAATCAAGTGGTTAATAAATAAAGGTAAAAGTAAGAAATGGAATTGCTAACAAAAACTTTCAAGATTATTTCACTTATTATATCGTATAATATATATCAATGGCTAACCTGGTTTTCTGTTATGATCTCGATTGTGGCTTGCAATTCCAAATTTTTACAAAGCCATTTTTGCTGTGCCATTCTCGAAAATGCGTCGATGTAGGTAGAATTTTGCTCACTTGTTCTATAATCTCATTTGTTGTCGTTATCATCATAATGTTAAAGTAACCAGATCCTCTTGCGATCTCAAGTTGTGTTCTTTGGATGCTGTTATGGTAATACAATCTGCACAACTTCAAAAATGTCATCTAGCAATTTAATTACTTAACTAGGTCTGTGGCGTTCTGGGCTTTCTTCTCGGAATTCTGAACTCGAGGATCAACCATCGTTATCTATATCATCCATCCATCCATTCCGTCCATTCTCTTTGTATACAATTATACATATGTCCGAAGAAAGTAACTTCTCATCGAATGATTGTGAGAAATAGTGAAACTAGGTTCTCTGGTTCCGATCAACCTTTTCAAGAATCCTAAAATAAACTTTCTTCATTATCAGGAAATTATCAACATCTCAAAACGCTTGCTGTGATTAAAATTGGTCAAAAAAAACCTACCAAAAAGGTAGGTCTATCTTTCGAAAAGACCTACTAAGTTTCGCGGCTATATAAGAGTTAAACTAGTCAACGTTTAGGAAAAAAGTGGATCACATTTTCACGACGAAATTATCGAGAAATCTGGACTAAAACTGTTGATCAACGCCAATCCAACGCAAAAACTCAATCTAAATTCAACCAACACCCAGTATCCATCTAAACGTGTTAAACAAGTTCAAGATAAAGTCTCCCATCGATAATAACGTGACAAAAAAGTGTCTCCCGCGGGTGATACAGGCGTTTAAGATAACCATCTGACCCGGCCCGTGGCCGGCGAGGCATGCAGCGAATCCACGAGGCGCATACCTCGCTTATTTTCTTCCCTTTGGACTTTGTCAAATACGTAGACTTGGTTGAACAAAATTCTGGTGATTTAGACAGCGTTTATCACCTGGAAAAACGTCATAATCACGCTAATATTGTAAATGCGACGTTTGGGAGTGTGTGTGATATTTGTTTCTTCACGCCGAGTAATAAATGGATTTGCATGGAATTTGGATTTGGAAATACTTGTAGCCATACCCTGGTAAACACATAGGCTACTTTTTGTATCGGAAACATTTACGGTTTTAGTAGACTGCGAGACGCAACTAGTATACATATATGTATTGATATTTGAAGTACCTATGTAGTTGTATGCTGTTTCACTGTTTGTGTAAATTACAGATTCTAAACAAAGGGGGCTCATTATAATGGGTCATCAATTCAATAATCTGGAGTCCCATTTCGAGAAAGAAACAGAAGGTTACAGAAGTTTTAGGCTGTGTTATTTGTCTAGTTTTGTTACAATACCTAGAAATTTATAATTTATAATCAATCCATCTACTTCCCTACAGATTCAGTTTCAGAAATATTTATTGAACAACATTGTAATTCACAACTTACCTACCTACCTACATTATTACCGTTACCGTTTACTATTTACGTGAGTAGCAGTCCGAGTTCGTTTTTTTAATTGCCTCATTCAATTTTTATATTTTTGATTAGAATACAATTAATTTAAAATATTAAGCAAATGTTTAAACCCATTACGAGATTTCAACGTAAATATTTGCATAATTTATTTAACTATGAATGTAAAACAGTTATCTATAAACTAAAACATTCGATTTGAAGGTTTCTCAACAATAAACTAAAGCGTTTTATTACTTTCTATACAAACATATACTTACACACGTATTAATTAATTCAGTAGAGTCATCAGTTTTGACTATGACAAAGAGACGCGTGCACAAGAAATCGTATCACTCTCTAATAGAGGTTGTAGCTGTCGATCCTTTTTTGTGACATCCAAGATGAGACCACCGATTAGTAATTAGGCGGGCGACACATGTTCTGGAATCTTTTATCTCGGTTTAAACGAATCTTTAAGGCCGAGACATATTTATTGTTATACCACACCAAATTCAATCACGATAAAGTTTTTTCCTTTTTGTACTACGTTTTAACGAGAAAATATAAAGTTTTGAAAGAGGGTTCATTCGGTTACGGCTATGCTTACGAAAGTATTGTTAAGTAACATGAATGATAGCGGATAATGCGTGCTTGTCATGAAGCAATGAATGACAAAGGAAGTATCACGTATTGACAGTAAGCAGTGAATTGAGTACTCGACGCGGTAACAAAACTTGCGGTATCCACGCCTTAACGTAAAAAGCCCCATTATCGGTGCGTTAACAGACACTTGAGATTAGCATCTGTGTGCCCTCGAGATCTTCTTTCAAACACAATACGAGATTACAACCGAAGAAGTTTATTTGTAAACACGATTGAAAGGCACATTGTCGAGCTGCGGTCACACTACCCGAAGGTAGTGCCTACTCGTAATACATCTTATTGAATGTTATTCTCATCCAGAGATTATCTCCGTAGATTTCCCACTCAAGACAATGCTAGCACACCTCGCGTCGGTCAAAACAGACTTATAGAAATTGACTAAGTATAATTTATGCCTAGATGCTGCTAGGAGTTCCGGAATCTAATAAGCTAGAGATAACTAATGCAAACACTTTATTGCAGTCTTCACAACCCGCACGAACCTCAAAATTTGACGACATTAAAAAAAATCAGGGGCTAATAGGAGATTAAACATCATAATATCCCAGGTGGACGGGCGCAGTGTTGTGAGCTGTGCCACGCAGGGTCTTGGATTTTAAAAATTCAAAATTCTGGGGCCACCCAGGCCTGTTTTAGACAAACGTGACGTTTAACATCAGGCGAGATATTTGCTCGTCCCGTCGCTCAATAGCATTAAAAAATAAAAAAAAACATTGTTTTGGAATAAAGATTTCTTAATGCACTATCTATAGAGGGTCACCCATGCTCTCATCATACACGATTCGGTGAACTCGTGAGGAATTTATCAATACATGGCGGGTAGCTGTCGATGATGCGCGAAATGTATCGCTTGCAAAAAATTGGGGTGGCTATGAATATGACAAAAAATATTGTATGAATAACAGATATGAATACGAGCTCTCAAGCGTTACCCGACAGTTTTTTCTTGTACATTTAAACCTAATAAAGTAACTCGGTGATGTTAAATAGAGTGTTATACTGATCAAGTTCAATGCACTGCTGGGTACTATCTAATTTTGCTAGTTGCTCAAAAAATTTTCTTAGTAATCGTACATTATTCCAGGATAAAACATAGGTAAGGTATATTACCTTTGAAATGTACCTACTTATGCCAAAACCTCTCGTTGATCCGTTGCCCTATTGCTGCGTGATAGAGAAATAAACAGATATTTGGAACTGAATATTAGTTATGTATACAGGGTTATTCATAAAGGGTATGCTAAGCCGAAAAGGGCGCATAGTACTCATCATTATGAACAACTTTCACTATGGAACCAACCCGAAATTTGCGAAAAAAAAATCACCTGTTCCATAGAAAAATGTCAATGGCTCAACAAAATGTATGGAACAGCTTCGCGAGCTTTTTTTCGCGAATTCCGAGTTGGTCCCATAGTAAAAGTTATTCATAATGATTAGTACTAAGAGCCCTTTTCGGCTTAGCATACCCTTTATGAATAACCCCGTAGAGATGGTTTTCGTGTAAGTATTTAATCATTGTCAGAATTCATTTATTCACAGAGACTTAAATTATGCAAATATATACGAATATTAAAATTAATTTAAGTCTGTACTCGACATTATCTAGTACAAAAAATTCTATAATTTTTGAAACCTTATAATACAAGTTAAAGTACCTACTTAAAACCAAACGTTAATCTTTATTTGTTTATTTATTAGACCAATAGGTATAGTAACGTCTTTAAAGTCTCAGCCCAAGGCGGTATTAATAATTTCTAGTAATATAACTCAAGATTTTGTTATTTAGATCATCAAAATTGAACGCTGAAAATGTAACAGCAGTAGATACAATTTTGTCTTACCTTTTCAAATAACGATATTTTTTTTTTTTTTTTTTTTTATTCAGTAATAGGCTTGCACTTGACCGTCATCTTGCCTGATGGTAAGCAACGATACGGTCTACGATGGAGCATGCTTGCCTAGAAGAAACCGATTAACTCGCGACTTGAAGACACCTAGATTATATCTATCGGGAAACACCCATTCAGGCAAAGCGTTCCACACCCTAGCGGTTCGCACAATAAAGGTGGAATCAAAGCGTTTCGTACGATTCGGCTAAACGGCCTAAAAAGCCGTCGTCAACACCAGCTTCGGCAATAAGCATCATTGTTCTCTTAAATCGTCAACCTCGTATCAGAAGCACCAGGTTTTTGTCAGAGATCCTCAAATCTCATTAAAACGTCAAGACGAAAACGTATCATTTGTCAGTTGGTTAGAGTCGAATATCCCTCGAGCTTTGTTGCCCTGAGCTTTGTTACGGCGATGTGACAAAGTCGTCTTATAAATATGATTTATAGCCGTGTTAAGTATCCCGTGCAATTGTTGTGAATATTTATTTATACTCGTAAACTATAAACAACGAGCAAATCTGGTTATTTATGGCGTGATTGGACATTCGCGTACCGAGGCTGGGCTTTTTATTCGAGATTGGAAACGGGAGATGTAGAGCTTCTGCCTACATCGACAACCTGAATCGGGGTTATTGTCACGTTCTAAGAAATATTTATGATGAACTTTGTACAGATACAATAATAATTCATGAATTGTAATCAAACTATAAAAGTGTCTGTGGGCATTGTGATCAGTACTCATAGGGCTGGTAAAAATCTTCTCAGTTAAATGACAATTCAATTAACTTGTAGTTTTATGTAAAATTGATAGAAAAATAAATTATTATTTGCTTTTACAGGTGAAAAGCCGTTCAAGTGTGAATACGCCGGTTGCGACCGTCGCTTCGCGAACTCATCGGACAGAAAGAAACACTCGCACGTGCACACGTCGGACAAGCCTTACAACTGCCGCGTGCACGGCTGCGACAAGTCGTACACGCATCCGTCGTCTCTCCGCAAGCATATGAAGGTCCACGGGGCCGCTGGCGAGGCCTCGCCGCGGTACGACAGCGACGGGGAAGGCGACGACACCTCCTCGGCGGGAAGCGTCAGCGTGACGGCCGGCGCCGCGAGCCCCGCCGCGCCGCTCCCGCCGCCTCCGCCCATCCACCCGCATCACCCGCACCACCACCCGTCCATAACGGACAAACTAGAGAGCCTCAACGACAAATACCTCAACCCGCATGACCAAAAACCGTATGAGAAACCTTACGATCGACCGCCGGCGCCGCCTCATCACAATCAACCGCCGCATCTAACGAATATCGGCGGTAATGGCATGATGGATAATAAGATAGGGTTCGGCGGGCACTGGACGCAGTTCCAGCAGCCGGCGCCAGCCATGCCTCACGGAGTGCCTGACTGGTGGTGTCCTTCGCAGGAGTCCTACCATCACCACCACTTGATGCACCACTCGGGTGCGGCCGCCGCCTACTGACCGCACCGCGCTTAGCGAACTCTTTATTCGACGACTGAATTGCTTTTGGAGATTTTGTAACCAAGTTCGTATCAGAACTGATTGACCAACCTTATATTATGTACGTAGCGTCAGAGTTCTTAGAATAAAACGAACATTGCACTATGTGTCAAACTTGGTGATACAATTCAGGCTTCAATAGGTAGCATATAGCCATTTGATGGTATATAAGTACGTTGTTTTGATGGGTGACTATGACTATCTATTATTATACAAAACGGTTGCAAGCTATGTTTGTCCAGCATTATAACATTTTTGTTTGTAAAATAACTGTTTGTCGGTAAAAGCTCTGTCCAATTCTTTGGTCAAATTACTAGATATCAACACAAAAATTTATCTAAAACATTTTTGCAACGTTGCGCGTTGTTAAGTTCACAAAATTTTAAATCTTCAATGCGTGAAAGAGATAGCTAGCGACCATTTATGTCCCCCTTAGATTATTTACTTTATGTCCTCCATAATGACTTTGATTTACACAACCTCATCGTTCTCGTGGAATGAAAAGTTCGCTAAAGCGCTTCGGATTACTTATTTTAAGTGTGTTACGCTTATTAATATTCTAATTAGTCCATAACCAGTCCGACCATTAGAAAAAGCCAGTGTTAGTAACCGTCCGAAAATTTAGAGCCCTGCTGTTAATAAATTGTGAGAGAGTTAAAGACAATGTATCTGTTTACAAAGACCCAAATGAAATTGTCTACAAACAACACAGTTGTAAACAATAACCACTAGTTCAATGCTTTACAAGGTGTTGTATATTTTCTGTAAACAGGATCGTGTTCTTTTATTTTGGCGTTATTTTTTTCACATTATTGTCCGGCGTTTTGTCAAGCCGAGGCATTATTCAGGGTGAATTTTGTCAACCGTATTGTTGACAATGATTTATTACAGCCTTTATGTGAACTGCGTACAAACGAATCTATTGTAAGATTAAATTTCTTGGCATATTTTCCTAAATTATTCTGTCTTCTTACTTTTGTGTTTTTAATTAAAATTGTGAAGATTGTACTTAAATCAATTACTTAACTTGGCATTTCAGCACAATGATCGCCGGATATCTCATTATAATGGCCAAAGCACCGAAGTTTATTACGAATAGGTTGTAATGTAAAATGTAAATTTTATTTTAGAAGTTAGGTAAGTTTAATACAAGGTAGTATGTAAGTGAAATGCCCAGTGATAGTAGAAATAAGTTTAATTTTATTCTATGAACCTACACGTCGGCGTCGCTACTTGAAACATTGTGCTATCAATTTCTAAGTAAATGTATTTATATTATAAAATAGCATTATTTTTTCACAGACCGACATTGTAGATAGATGAGAGAACTAAATTGTATCTACCTATAAAATTATAACTTCTAAACGACTGAGACGTAAGAGCATGATTGATATTTTAAGTTATTTTAAGATGAAAATTGTCTTTTCTACAGCCCTGTAAATAGCAGAAAATAAAAATATTTCAATATCATAATTCCATATTTTTATTTAAAAAAGTTTAGGTCCGATACTTGTGTATTACCACCAGAATGTCGCGGGAAAGGAAATACTAATGATTTTTTATCTTTTAACATATTATATTATGTTCGATAAGTATTCTATTCTACCCAAATTTTGACAAACAGTAATTTACTTTAATACCTAAATCAATATTTATTGTCATGACAAATAGCTTTTTAATGTAGAGTAGAAAAAACATCCAAAAGAAGTATTTTCTCAGTAAGTAATTTGTGGAAAGAATGGAAATGGCAGAAGGCTAAATATGGAGCGTTACCTATAAAATATTTTTAAGAAAATACTTATCTAGTAGGTAGGTGAAGGTCTTGTCTCTACACATGATGAGATACATTAAAAAATAGCTAATGATGATACATTCTCTTTCTTTGTATCAAAATCGTAAACAATATTCAGCATCCCAAAATCGAAGCCAAAAGATTGATCACTTCAGACAACAAATCTAAAATGGAAATCCAATTCTCGCGATCATTTCGATCGGATTCCGATCAAAAAACGGGGCTCCGTGACGATGCCCACAATAAAACACCACAATAACAAAACGAGGAACAATCATATTCCAAAAGAGAATTGAATTTATCATTGAGAAGAAACGAGAGAAAGAAATGATAAATGATCAATAGGGTATGGGATGAGCGGGTGGGAAAGGGACGGCGATGCTCAAATCGACTGGACTGTCCTGGGGGATGATTTATCGTTTCTCAACAGGGATTGGCCGATGCAGTACTGCAAGATTTATAGATCCTTATGGCGCATGCGCGGTAGGAGCGATTTCTTATTATAAATCCTCACTCCCGCGTATGCACTCGCGATTGCCTCTTTAACTGTCCGGAGAAGAAATTAAAAAGTATGTTAACATATTGCTTGGGCAGAGGAATGGCCGGTCAGCGTCGACGGAGAACATTGCAGATAATGCGCCTGCGCACGGAACTTGTAAGTCTACCGTACGTTTCTTTTACATTTCATCAATTGATTAATATCTCACTACGCTGCTACTAATTTGGTTAGTAGAAAGCTGAAAGTATACTTTTATAAATCAACGCAGGACTGTACTGATCTTAAACAAACCAGTGAGTCAATTGTAACGGGGATAAAACTTTAAGAACAGTATTCTAAAATTTGAAAAAAAAAAACTAAGTACTATTTTTATTAACACGCTTTTATTAGTTTGACCTGTATGTTTGTAACCGACCTTTTTGGACTCGTTTTTGCCCTACTTTGAACGATCAGATTTAATTCAAACTTTGCACACCTGTCAAAGACCGATAACAATGCGTGTTTTTTTTATTTTAGTTTATAGTCCAGGCGCTAGAGGTAGTTGAGTATGCATAATGTGAGTACCGAATTTCGCCAACGGATTTAAGTGAAGAAAAGGTCAAAGAATAATAATGTGGATCTTGCCGGTCAATTTTCTGGTCCATTTTTTTTTTACCCCCTCTTCTCTTATTCGTAAAGGGAATGTATTGAGTACATGATATAAAATCATTTTAATGATTATTTTCGTAATGATTTATAGTTTTTTCTAATGGTAAAAGTCAGGATGGATTCTTAAATAATAAGAAAAAAACAAAAATAAAAGTAATAATTTTTTTTTATTAATAAAAAAATTAAAGTTACATATGAAAAACTAGCGAATTCAAGCATAAATGTATTTAAAGTAGGTAAAAAATTACTCATTTTTATTTTGACATTTGTTATTGATGCATTTACATAATGAAATACAAAACAATTCTGATTTTTTGCAATTACAAGTCATTGTTCGACAATTTGCAGTACATTTACATGGTGGAATTAATGACTCTGGTAAAGACGGCTTCGTCGAAAGACTCGAAAGGAAGAAATCTCAAATATCTGAAGAAAAGGGTTGAATTGTAATAAAATCTTGTCAAACTATACCGGGTAAACGTGTCTACCTATTTTTAACCGACTTCAAAAAAGGAGACGGTTCTCAATTCGACTGCGTTGGTTTTTTTTTTTGTAAGTGTGTTACGCGATTACACTGTCAAATATGAACTGAATTTGAAGATTGTTGTCTTACTTATACCTATTATTATACATATTTAGAGCGGAGATAAACGTGTACGTTCTTACGTATATTTATATAGAGCAAAGCTTCCCGGCGTCGGGTCCGGCTGCATCCCTCCGAGATAAGATCTGCTGCGAGCGTCACCTGGCCCCGCCCCTGACAGCAGCCCCTCGCATCGGGTTCGGAAATTTGGTAGGTATTGGTAAGGGACTAAGAAAGGTCCTTACCTTTCTTAGTCCTGTAAGACTCTAGACTGTAAGTTATCACAAATAAATAAAACTTAGTTTTGTTTTGTTTTGTTTTAGAGCTGTCTCCAGGCTATATTTTGCATTTGTTTTTTTTTTGTTTTTTTTTGTCTTTTGTGTATTTATTTTTAAAATGTTAGCATATGATAAAATATGAGCATATAATTACCGAGACTTCATTTGCAAAACATAGCTTACGCCTACAAGTTGAGCGTAGTGATATAAAGTTTTTTTTTTTTAATTAGATGAGTAATTCTGGACATCACCCTGTATATTGCAGAATCCTACAAAATTTACCTCTTTATAACATTAGTAGACATTTATCTAATACCAAAAGATTCAGAAGTATGAAAATAATAAAATTAAAATCACACGAAGTAAACGTACCTAAGCAATACTTCACTTCACTTAAAACTTCTTGCAAATGCATGCAAGGTGCAAAAAAGAATTTATGATAAACACAATAGAGTCGGGATTCTAATACATGCGACTCCGGCGGTCGTTTTTCTACCGTCTCCAGCCTTCTATATGGACTAAAATCTTTATTTATTAGAATCAGTAAATTATTAAAACGTATTTTAAATCCGTCGTATTGTTATTGACTCGCGATAAAAACTACCCCCGGATGGACCTACCTATTAGGGTTAGGCAATACAATTATTTATAATTAAGCACCTTATTAATTTTTTGTAAGACAACTCGGTAGGTTTCATAAATTAAATGAATTTTTAGCTTGAACCAACATTAAAGATTTATTGGAGTTTCTTGCAAAATCATTTTGATTCCAAATTGAAACAAAGGCATTTAAATAAGTTCCTACTTTTTTGTAGAAAGAACTCATCGATATCGACGTCGACTTTTAACCCCAATACTGGCACTACACAAAAAAAGTAAAACGAAAACTTTCCCGCTTTCTTTTGTTTCCGTCAGGTGGATTTGACTTCAATTTGTAATTTAAAAACAAAACGTCTCAATTCGTGTTCTGAATTCAAATGAGCGGTTGGCGGAAGCATGCAACATGTAGGCAGGGCACAGGCAGGGGCAGGCATTGTTCGGTTATCGGACAAATGTTCTGACGACCGCCTATAGCGCTCTTGAATAACACGAAAACTCAATATAGAAACACATTTGGTGACAATAGATTTGCATATCGCCTAAATAGAAAGTTTTGGAGGTGTTTACAGTTTAGGCTTAGATATCTAATAGGTAGGGGCTAAATGGATACCAGCATGCATAGATAGATTTAAGCCATTCGTTAGATTACAGAACCTATGTTTTTGCGTTCTGCAAATTTTCATGCATTAGACACGTTCAGTGCCACCGACTCGCCCGGAGAGTTTACGTAAATCTTATTCCAGTGCCGACGACTCGCATTGCGAGTTCAGTGTTTTTCAACCGTCAACCGTAAAATGTAGGCGGCATCCGAGAAGACATCATGAAAATCGTAGTGGTACTCGGCTCGTGGTGGGTGGTGGTGGTGGGGTGGTTGTCGGCCTGTTTGGCTCAGCGGTAGTGTATCCGCCTTATAAGCCAGAGGTCCCGGGTTCGATTCCCGGCCGGGCAGATGTTTGAATGATGAATTTGAATATCTGTTCTGGGTCTGGGTGTTAGTTGTCCTTGTCTTTGTGTGTGTTCCATGGCATCACCGACGCAGGATTTATTCCTAGTGGGGAGCTATGAGTGTGAAACGTTTACGTTTAGGTA
This sequence comes from Alcis repandata, assembly GCA_949125135.1. Taxonomy (NCBI): domain Eukaryota; kingdom Metazoa; phylum Arthropoda; class Insecta; order Lepidoptera; family Geometridae; genus Alcis; species Alcis repandata. The sequence goes on from OX421222.1 coordinate 7,924,446, forward strand.
CTGAATGTGATATGGTGTGTAAGCCAAACAAATTAGCTTCCGCATTTCTATGTTAGAATGCTCGCTACCGTACCTATACATACTTATTTAAGCATTTACCTACTGTTAGGTGTATAGCGTAATTAATAACTTAGTCTATTCATTCTGGACGACCTGCTTGGCTCAGCGGTAGTACCTAAGCCTTATGAGCGAGAGGTCCGGGTTCGATTCCCAGATGTCTGAATGTTGAGTTTAAATTTCAGCTCTGGATCTGGGTGTTGGTTGCCCTGGTCTTTGTATGTGTTCCGTGGCATCCCTGACACAGGCTATCCTAGTGGGGAGCAATGAGTGTGAAACGTTTATTAGTTTCAAATGTAGTAGATAATTCAAATTAGATAATTCCTATAAGATTAATCATGTAATCTAATAAGAATATTACCTACTCACACACAGGACACAGGATTTATTCCTAGTGGGGGCTATGAGTGTGAAACGTATGAGTGTGAAACGTTTATTTATTTATTTTACTCAATAAGAGTGGTATCTAATAACACTCCATATTATCCGTGTTGTTTATGAACAACACAGTTACAATAACCACTATGCAAGTTTATAACTATGTATCTACAATTCTATGCTAGCTCGACCTATTTTATAATTATTATATATGAATACAGGGTTATAAGGAAAGAGTATACTAAGACGCAGAGGGCTTAATAGGTAGTCATCATTATGAACAAGTTTTCCTATTTTTAACCGACTTCAAAAAAGGAGGAGGTTCTTAATTCGACTGTATGTTCTTTTTTTATGTTTGTTACCTCATAACTTTTGACTGGGTGAATCAATTTTGATGATTCTTTTTTTATTAGAAAGCTGAAGTTTTAATTTAGTCCTCTGTTAATGGAATCCATGAGGAAACCATATAAGTCTTAAATTTGCATTAAGTACGTACGCGACAAATAGATGAATAATAGTCGGTCTCTTGAAGTCGGTTTTTGTTTTTTTTTTGTAAAAATAAATATTATTTTTATTGATTGGGACCGACCCTGTTCCATACCCTTTCCATATAATCCTGTATAATACATATTTTCATTGTTGTGTTCATACAGACAGATAAGCAGTCATATTTAGAGCGCTGTCAATACTTTCCCTCCCTTCAGAGGGAGCAACAGTACAATTTCTGTGTTCTTTGCAGAGGGCTGAGGGCGGCCTCCCGCTGGGCGGCGATGATGAGTTACTGGCGACGCTGGCCCGGAAGCGGAAGCGAGCCCTCCGCCCGCCCTAGCTTCCGATACCAATAGACGGCTTATAGAAAGTATTTCATAATTTATTGACAATCTTGATGCTTTTGGGAGATCTAAGAATGAGGATGGTGATTATATTATTTACTTAAACAAGGTTTTAATAAATGGCAGAAATGGCGGCGACGGGTCTTCGTTGGTCCTTACTTACCTTTTTGTCGTTACCTTTAAAATTTTAATTAATCTTTTTCCTATTAAAATCTTTACACCCATCATGGGCTTTTTCAAAATGTTTAATTTTGTTTTTAGGGTTCCATACCCACAGGGTAAAACGGGACCCTATTACTAAGACTCCGCTGTCCGTCCGTCTGTATGTCTGCCATGCCACCAGATAAATATATTAGAGACATATATTTTTTTTTGCCGTTTTTATAGATAATGGTACGGAACCCTTTGCGCGAGTCCGACTGGCACTTGGCCGGTTTTTTTTACGTATTAAAATGAAAGATGTAAATAATTTTAGCACCATCTAGGTAAGAATTTTTGCATCTTTTTGTTTAGTTTAGGGCTTTAGGGCATAGTACCACAGAATTCAGAATAGACGCCATTGTCGATCAATTACATATAAATAACTAGCGGCTCGTCCCGGCTTCGCACGGGTAGACACTATAAATTGAGATTTAAAAAAAAAAATCTAAAAACTATCCTATCTGTTAAGTTAGATCGAACTGCACACGGTGTGCAAATTTGAATGAAATCGGTTAAGTAGTTTAGGAGTCTATAGCGGACAAACAACGTGACACGTAATTTATATATATTAAGACTAGCTGACTCGACAGACGTTGTCCTGTCAAAAGCCATTGCGTCAATTCTATGTCAAATGTCAAAAGTTATGCTATTGCGTAACTATAGCAACCGTAGTATGTTGATGCTAACTTGTCAATTTATAGTAAAAATTATCAATATATATATAATTTGCAATAAATTAAAATTGCGACTATAATTTGAGATTTAAACTATCCTATCTCTCAAGTTGGATCGAACTGCACATGGTGTGCGAATTTTATTATAATCGGTTATGTGGTTTAGGAGTCCATTGAGGACAAACATTGTGACACGAGATTTATATATATTAAGAGATATTAAGATAAGAGGCCACTACATCCTTAATCGCCCTCGTTTGACATACCATGCTATACCGTTCACCTCATTCATTTTGATTTTGACGTACCTATTGATTCTTTTCATCCAATCTAAGCTATTCAAGGCCTCTATGAATCCAAGATCAGAGACCGCACGTGTACATTATTATCTCGATCACTGTCTCTCTTACCAGAAAAGTCACTAGAGTGAGAGTGACAAAAATCACGCACAAGATTAGGTAATACCCACTGGTGTTCATAAGTGCATGTAGACACTTCTAATAAGTCCGCTACTCCGTTATCATCGCTGTACTGTACCCACCACCCCAAACCTCAGATCAAGTAGAAAAGCAGATAGAGCCTTAGATCCAAGTGAAGCCAAAAACTACCCTACTGCCCGTGTACGTATACTTCAAGCACATATTAACGCATAAAAACTACCCGAATCAATCGTTTGTTCTTACGTCAGTTGATAAGAAAACGTGGACAGGAAAAACAAACAAATAAAATGATGATAATTAATAAATAAAACAGCAAAAATTACGCAAAAATAAAAAAGACGTCCACGTGTCTACTTATCATAAATAACATCTCATGGAACACAAAAACATCATCATTTTTAGGTTATAATTTCGAAATGTCATTTTGACATTTGTATTCGAAATGACATTTTGACTTTCGGGTAGTTTTTATACGTCACTAAGTGCGTGAAATTTAAATACACGGGCAGTAGAGTAGTTTTTGGCTTAACTTGGATCTACGAGTAAGGCGGGACTCTATCTACCTTTCTATTTGATCTGAGCGTCTGAGCCCCAAACAGAACAGTTAAAGTAACGGGGGTGCAGCGCGTGCCCGCGATCTTCTAGGCGAGAAACAATATTCATAAATAACATACAACAATGTGCATTGTGGCGCCACGTGGCGGATCCCCGGGACTCACTCCTGCATACCGACTGGCGTTAGTTCTGTGGTCTGCCGCGTGCTTCGGCTGTAGACGCCACATCTAATTACACAGCTCAAAAAAAAACAATGTTTGTCCTTGCCCTGTACATTTCTGTTTAACTCAATATATATATTCATGAAAGTACTGAATTGGCTGATATTTTTTTTATTAAACTTTTTTTTTTACTGGCTTTTTTTTTTCTATTTTTTTTTTGGCTGGCTTTTTCGTCGTTTTTTTTTTACGTGGGTATTCCCCGTGTTTAATTATAACAAAAATGATATTTTTTTTGTTTTTAGTTTTATCAAATTCAAATTCAAATTCTTTATTCGTGCAAAAACTTACTGGCTAAAAACAAGAAGAAACGATGCTACCTGCAGTAGGTAAATAACTGTGTCGCGGGTAGCAACGCCCACCTCCGATGTAAGAATTTACAAAATTATACTTATTTTAAATAAACAAATTGATAAATTTAGAAGCAAAAAAAACCGAACTAAAAAAATAGAAAATAAAATTTTATAAATTTAAATTAATAAATTTAAAATTAAAAAGCACGCTTTTTTAAAAATAAAATACATATATTTATTTATTTACACTATTATTAATTTATATTTATTGAAATTTTCAACCCTATTCTTAATTTAAATTTATAAAATTTTATTTTCTATTTTTTTAGTTCGGTTTTTTATAAAAAGCGTGTTTTTTTAGTTTTTTTTAACTTTTATTTCTTTTTCGCTTTTTAGTTCGATTTGCTAACTTGTGTTGGTGTTATCCGATTTTGGCCGTCTGCTCAAGCAAATTAAAAATAAAATTGATGCGTAACAAAAAATATTGAGCAAAAAGATTTGTAGCGCGAGGTTTCGATCCAAGGACCTCAGGGTTATGAGCCTAGCACGCTTCCACTGCGCCACTCTGCTCTCTGACACGAGTGACGAAATTAAAATTTGCAAATTAAACGGTCTTAAAAGTTAAAGAAACTTTATAGAAAAAGCGTGTTAAAAAAAATAATAGTTAAAAAAACTAAAAAACACGATTTGTTTAGTGTATTGTCATCGGTCCTCGATATATCTACAAAGTTTGAAAGAAATCTGACCGTTTAAAGTGGGTCAAAATCGAGCTCAAAGGAGTCGGTTACAAACATACATACATACATACAAACATACATACAGGTGAAGCTAATAAAAGCGTGTTAAAAAAGAAAAAACACATAAAAACGAAAGAAAGCTTAAAGACTCTGTGACAAGTTGTGTTTGTGTGGTGTAGGTATGTGTGGTGTGTATATAATTATAGGTGTGCATGTAGGTATGTGTGTGTGTGTGTGTGTGTGTGTGGGTGTGGGTGTGTGTGCGTGTGGTGACTTAAGTAGAAACTGTGATGAAATCCTCCTTTTACTTTCTTCTCATACTTGCTTTTTGAGTACAATGTGAAAAAGTCATTATTCCAGAACAATTCACAAATTCGTAAATTGTTGGTCTAAAATGATTTAATCATTTGAAACTACTACCAAGGGCAATAAAACCACTGTTGATCAGTGTTATTTATTTTATTCTATAGTAAAACCGGAGACTGGGGCTAAGCATATGATGAGACGCAGGTGAGGGAGCACAGCACAGAACAGATTTTGCAAGGCAGAGCAAGCGAGACAGATATAGGGCGTGGAGAAGGACAGACCAGGGCCGGTCCTAGGGCGGTGCGAGCGGTGCGACCGCACCGGGCGCCTTCAAGGGGGGGCGCCAAAATGAACCAAAACGTGAAACAAAAAATGCTCGACCGAGCGCGCGAGTCGCGTACGCAGGAACAAAATTGCGGGGGAACGGGCCGCGGGGTGAACTTTCGTCCCTTACTTCCTCACTAGGCAGGCATTGTCTATTGAATTGTCAATTCAAACGCGCGCGAGTGTATTTGTTTGTATACAGTGTGGTTAACGGCTAATAGTACGTACTTAGATTACAGTAATACCCAGCTTTAGGCAGTGGTCCGACCGCCGGCGAGAAATGGACTAACTATCGGCGATTTTCTCTCTCAAGTACAATAAATGTACATTCAGTGTAAACGAAAGAGATGCATATTATTATATTAAAAGGTGCTTTCTGACTGTTCACACCGCCGGCGACGACTAGCTTTACTAGTTTTGTCGCTGAGCGACGAGCTTTCAAAAATAAACTCGCTCAGCGATACTCGTTCAGCGATGCTCGCTCGCTTGATCATTTCTTTACAGTGATCTTTTGTTTACAGTACAGACTGAGCGACCGCGGGCGAGTGGCGCGAGTAATCGCTCGTCGCACTTGCACAGTCGCTTATAGCCCAGCGACAAAACTATCGAAACTACACACTCGCTTCCCGCTGATCGCCAACTTGTTTATAGTTTCTAGTTCTACTCGTTTCTTGTTCATCGTCGGCGGTCGGACCACTGCCTTACGCGAGGGATACGTTCCGGAAAAAATCGCGTGAACTGAAATTCGCGTATATCGAGGTTAAAAAAACAGTCAAAACAGTCAAAATTTAGTACAGATAAATTATTTTTTCCAAAAAAAAGAACAAAAACCGACTTCAAGGCTACAAACTTAAACTTAAAAGTAGAAAATATTTTTTTTATTAGTTTAAAGCAAAGAGCATTGAAGGACAACTAAAGATATAAAATAATCAGTTATAATTTTGGAGTCGGTGCCATATGCCAGTCAAAGTAAAATCAGCAAAACTGTCCCTGGCTGGCACCGACTTCAAAAGTAACTGATTCTATTAAATATTATCTTTAGTTGTCCTTAAATGCTCTTCTTTGCTTTAAACTTTAGTCAGGCCATTTTAATAGGTCACATTTGACAATTCATCAAAATTCAACAACGTAACCTTGTAACGGCGGGCATAAAATAATATATTTTTTCGTTTTGTTAGAACTGCACAATTGCTGAACTTTTTTCAATTAACGATTACATATTTATTGTAATAATGACCGATACGAGTTATTTTATGATTTATTGTTTTTATAAACCATTTTAATCATAATAAACAATTACTGATCTACGAGATAATCTACGATCTCGTAAAGAACTGAACGTTGTTACAATGTTGCGTCAGTTAACCCTTTTTCTTTTTAAACACTAGGGATGATACTGTAAAAATCGAAAGCTGATAAGTTGAATCGAATGCAATGATTGCTTGTGAAGAAATTTCACCATAAATTAATATCCACGTTGTGATTATAATAAAACATAAATATTTATTATTCTTGCAACAAACTATAAAAATACAAAACATAACTAAATAGAAAAATCATTGATGTTAGGTACAATTTACTGACCCGGCTTTTTTTGGACTGATCTTACTGACTAATAAAATAATAATGGGACAGGGATTCGCCTAATGATTTTTAAAATTCACATATGTTTCAAGTCCGAATTGATTCATTCACTTAAATCGATGTTTTTAAGCAGGTCACCTCACTATGAAAATAAAACTGACAAATGTCAAATGTGACCTATTAAAATGGCCTGGCTATAATAATAAAATTAATAATTTTCTACTTTTTAGTTTAAGTTTGTTGTCTTGAAGACGGTTTTTGTTTTTTTTTATTTTGTAAAAATAATTTATTTTTTAAGTGGGAGCACTCAAAAGTTATGAGGTAACAAACATAAAAAAACATACAGTCGAATTGAAAACCTCCTCCTTTTTTGAAGTCGGTTAAAAAGTTGACAATCATTGAAATTGTTTTTCAGCTGTCCACCACTTCACCTAATAAGTATTCGCACAAACTGGTTAAATGAACTTTTGACAGCAGAATAATCTGAAGCCACTGCTTTTTCTGGTGGAAAATAAAGCAACTGCTCAACATATTTTTTATTTAGAGGGGCGCCATTTTTAGTCCTCGCACCAGTTAAAAATGTTAATAGGACCGGCACTGGGACAGACACATGTCTGTGTCGCACGTGCCTACGCCGCAGCGTACTCAGCTCACAGTACGTTCATGCATTACCAAATCTTTTCTACCCTGGAGTCCTCTTCTGGCGAGTGAGATATTAGGACCAAGTTTGAAGGCTTTTTGACAGATCTAAATTTTCTAAAACTATTGGCATCCTTGTCTAATAGCTTGCAATGATAAAGACAGATATATTTTTAGTTAGTTTAGATCTGTCTTAAAATGCCTTCAAACTTGGGCCTATTGTCTCGGTCACTGTCGCTCTCATTAGAAATGTCATGAGAGTGAGATCGATGGAAATAATCTCGAGCGCCCAAGAATTAGGCCACCTACACCTAGCCTGACTCCTGCATACAAACTGGCATTAGTTCTGTGGTCTAAATAATAAACACGAAAGTGAGTTTATTAATTTGTTAGTCACGATTTTACATTATAAAAACATTACTCAGTAAATAATATAGGCCACTTGTCATCATCATCATCATCATCACCGCGAGGGTGGAACCGCGGGCCGCAGCTAGTCATTCAAATAGGGTTTAAATAGGGATAAAAAAGTATGTCGACACACACGTCTACTTATACAACTGCGCAAATACAAGATAGGAAATAAATTAAATAAAAATAAAAATATTTTATTTTGACCGCAAAATGTAACATAACCTAACATTCCCGCTATCAAGACGAATCTAACGACTACAAAATTAGACTACAGTCTGGTGTTCCATAGAAATATCATAATAATTATTGTCATAATAAAATTTAATATCTAAAAACATCACCCCATTCCTTGGGAAGTGGAGTAAAAAATGAAGTGAAAATAAAATAATTTTTTTCATTATTATAATTATTCGCATTTTTCCATGTGTTAAAAATTAAAAAAAAATTTTTTTTTTGTAAAAACTTACAGCCAAAACATTATACTGTAACAAAACAACTTTAGTAGACCTCCAAAAAGATACGACGAGGATGGGATTCGAACCCACGCGTGCAGAGCACATTGGATTAGCAGTCCAACGCCTTAACCACTCGGCCACCTCGTCTTGCGGAGCCGTCCCGAAATTTAGAGTCTAATGCTTAAGTTTACTTGTTGTTAACTTTATAACACATTTTGACGTCAGCATACTATCACCATGCTATCATCAAATTAATTACTTCAATTAATTTAGTATTATATTGAGACAGATTTAGTCCATGGCCTTTTTGAATTGTTATCAAGTTCTATTCAACCCAATAAGTATTTACAATGCCAACAAACTCTAAATACCTACAAATTTGAATAAAAACCAGTTTTATATCGCCCATCAAGCCGTTTCATTGCCACAATAGCGGTTATCTTCACTCCAGAAAAATACCTTCTTTATCCCTAAACATCTTTTATTAGCGTTATTGTCAATAATTTTCCGAGATCGAGGCGCCAGTCACGAGTTACCGTCTCCTGAATATGACAAATAACATTAAAAATGAAACTACACGAATACCAACATAAAATAAAAATGTCAAAAATTTAAATTAAGGATTAAAATATTTAAATTTAGTGCGGGCGCGTCCCGATCGCGCCTGTCCCGGCGCAGGCAGGCTCGCGGGGCTTGGCCGCTGTGGAGCAGGACTCCATTTAACTCTTTTTTTTTAAATTATTTCAAAACTTTTACAAAATAACACATTATTGGTAAAATATTGTACCAATGCTGGGAAAAGTAAAAAAAATAGTTCAACTCTAAAATGGTGCCATCCTTCTCACTCATATAAAAATGAAAAGAGACGAGTAACATTTTAGTGCTGTTAGTTTCGATAAGATAAAGAATACACTCACTTGCAGTCACTAAAAACAACTCGACGGGTCTGCTTCGGATCTTGGGCAAAGGGGTCAGGAACCAACAGAAACCTCCCCCCCCCCCCTCCCCCCGCTTCTTTTGGAGCCTTTTAGCGCTGCGCTTCAGTGTGCGCTAGTTACGATCACTTTGTTATGATCGAAGATTTTGGTGACAAAAAAACTAATTATTTATTAGGTAGGTTTATTATTTTTTGCTTCAAATATAAACTAGTACTTATTTAAGCTCGTATTGTCCTTTTGAAGCATCTTCTTCAAATCTTTAGCTCTCACGTTGATGATCCTGGTCCTGCAACTGACATCTCAGCTTAATTTTTTTAGAGTTCTAAAATTATAATCAGTATAATCGCATAATATTTCGTTAAAGGTACAAAAAACAATATATCTAATACCTATATAATGTTGTTTTTTGGGACTATTATTTTTGACAAACTGCTCAACGAACGACTATGCTGCAGCTTGTTGATATAGTATTAAGTCAAATTAAATGCTTGTCTCTCATTTAGGGGGCTTCTTATGTAATTTATAAAAGTATATAATATACCTAGGTACTTATCGAGCCTTTTAAGATTACTTTTCATAAGGCTCTACAACAATTTTTCCAATAAAATAGTTTTAAAAAAGAAATCTTCTCCACTCTAACCCATCTTGACGGAACACAATAAATTAATGGAGCGTAGGGTAGGTACTGCGCCAGAGAATTTTAAATATTTGAAAGCACAGTTTAGAAAAAATCGAAATCTCCACAAGATAATATATTACTTAAAATAAATAATACAATCATGAAGTAGTTATAAATGTAGTGTTTATAAAACGTAATCGTAGGTTTATGGATCATATTTATGGTTCGTCGAATCACAGTTTGAACGACCGTGGTCCTCTGGAGGACAAAAACTATTAATATTAATTACTGTGACGGGGAAAGATAATTTGTTCCGAAAATAATTAAAAGTTTTGTTTGTTTAATAAAATTGGTCATCATCAGTTTTAATGTTTTTGAGAGGCATTCGATAGACAGTTCGTTAGTGTTGAAGATTTTTTTTCTTAGTGAGGTTGAATTGATTTCTGAACCAGAGATCTAATCGATGCAATTTTTTTATGTTATTGAGTGACGAGACTAGCAAATCGCTCGCCTGATGTTAAACGTCACGTTTGCCCATAACAGCCCCCATTGTTTTACAATAAAATCCGGTTACTGCTTCGTTAATAGATAAAAATTGTTTATTGTGACTGTGTGATATGCAAACTAAAGGAAATGTAAGTTTGTATGATAATAAACTTAGGTAGTTATGGACGTGCAAATAAATTAGAACACATATAGGCAAATACTAATGTCACGATAAATGTAGGTACATGTGAAATGTCGACTTTAAACTGTATGCCGCCACAACAATGCCCAATTTAGCTTGCAGGACTTGCACGATAACTGTCCAGATTACTATAATAGTAACAATAGTTTAAACTTTTGATTCGGAAATTTTCCAGCCCTGACCCGTGGCCCTTTTTTTTAGTGTGAGCGACAAAGGGTTTATCTATCTACCTATCCTTGTCTTTTTATCAAAGGGAACGCTTAAATACTAGTCTATCAGGTACGAGTATAATCATAATTACATATGATGCAACAGTCCGCTGCCTGTGGCAGCCCATATTTTGCACCCCCACGGATGTTTCCGACAACCTTTGTTCACTAATAACTAAACTACCCTCTATATTTCCATCAATTTTCGACCTTACCCCATCGCTATAAGAACCAGTGCGAGGATGGGATGAAATGATGGAACCTGTCCCAAACACTCCTGTAAGGAGGAAACGCAATTTCTTTTTGACAGCGACATTATGAGATCTCAGATAGGAAACATGATTGTAACAAGTGATTATTAATTTTGAACCTCTTTGCGAAAAGATCAAAAACCAGTAGATTATGCTGAATAGATTTTTTGTAGATCAATGTGCTATACTACCTGCCTCGGCTAATTTTTATTCTAGATAGATGTGGTACAGCCTCGGCCACACCATGCGTCCACCACATTATCTCGCGTCGCTAGCAAATAACTATAGTTGTCACAAAATAAGAGGCCCGTTTTGACGTTTGTCATTGCGACGTAACTAGTGATGTAACCATACTCGGTACTCGATACTCACGATAAATCAATTCAAGTTTGTATGAGTATTTGATCGATTTGATTTTGTATTGTAAAGTATATTGGATTAAGGTTACGATTCGAAAATTTAACTTAAACTTGAATATTATAGGTAGGTATATTGAAATGATACGAAATGGTGCGAGAGGTCAATACGTCTTTAATTTAATATTTTTAGTTATAATAACATTCATTCAATCACAAAAAAAAAACAAGAAAAAACGAAAGTCATTGAATCTTCATTCAATAATTTTCTTCGGATGATGAGCCAAAATCATCAGTTGAGCTATCGTCAATTCAATAATTAATTGGTTACAAGTTACAATACTAATATTTGAAAAAATAAGACTGAGAACGTAACTGTTTTTGAGAGTTTCGTTATAATTTGACATTACATGCTACTATAAAGTATACGCGAAAAGCGTTCCAAGTTACATTCTACGGTCTTTCTCAAGTGTCAAAACGGGCCTCTTATTTTGTGACGACTATAAGTAGATCTATTTCCAATGAAAAAGCATACTGAGTGGAGGCTTGCTTACATCTAATAAAATAGAATAATACAGGGATATTAGGAAAGGGCTCATAGTACCATCATTATCAACAAATTTTACTATGCGACCAACCCGAAATTCGCGAAAAAAAAAATCTGTTCCATACATTTTGTGGGGTTTCAGTGAAATTGTTCTATGGAACAGCTAATTTTTTTCGCGAATTCCGGGTTGATCCCGTGGTAAAAGTTGTACATAATGATGAGTACTAAGAGCTTTTTTCGCCTTAGTAACATACCTTTTCCTTAAAACCATTTAGAGCCAATATTGATACTGCCTTGCTACTTAGCTACCTGGTGCCTGCCTTTGACAGATTTGGTCAAACGCATCACTTAGTTCTAATAAAACAATTCTATAGTTCCAATATAGGCCATAAGCGCTATTCTCATTTTCCGAGCTTACTACTACTATTAGTTATTCTATGCCTAATCCAAAAATTCACTGATTCTATCAAATAGATTTCCATTGCAGCTCGATCTCACAAGACAAACGTCCGGCACGTGAAGATATTCCAGTCACAGAATAAACAACAGCTCTCTGTTGTCTTTTTTTTTGTGATTAAGTGACGAAACGAGCAAATCGCTCGCCTGATGTTAAATGTCACGTTTGCCCATAATAGGTCTGCGCCACCCAGAATTTTGAACTCGCAGAATTCAAGACCCTGCGCGGCACAGCACTGCGCTCGTCACCCTGAGATATAAGTTGATTAATCTCCCATTTGCCCTGTAATTTCACTGGAAACAATGCCCTTCCAACCGGAACACAGTAATGTTTGCACGTTACTGTTACACATTGTTCACAGTCCACAGTTCTCGGTCATAAACTGTTTAGTAGTTACTAGGGACGTAGACACGAGGCCCACGTCCCAGGTTAAGAAGCACTTACTATGTGACCAATCGATCCGGCCGCCCAGCGTCGCTTGGCAACGGGACGCTGCGTTTCTCCGCCCGCCTTCCAGGAAAACGTCGCACTTTCCGTTTTCGTACTCGTCTGGAAGGTGAAAGTGCTCTGTTTGGGGTAAGATATTTTATAAATAAACTAGATATTATTACTTATAATTATAAATTATAAATTCTAAATGACTTATAATTATAAATTCTAAATGAAAATCTTCATATATCTAACTGCTTCAATCTAAAACTTAACAAAAGTACTTAATGAGACATTTTTTTTAAACCATTTTTTTTTGATTTTCTTAGTCATCATGCAAATTGAATAATAAAATGGCTAGTAAATATTAATCATGTATTTCAAAATCGTTTTTAGAATAATGTAGCTAATTTAAAGTCTAAATATTTGTCATATATACCTATACTTTCTTCTGTAATTTTGTACTATTTTAGCCATCACTGGCGAAAAATTTGCGATATTAATTATTTCAGGCACTAAATTATGGATGTACATACCTATTATGTATTTTGTACTAGCTGAGTTCTGCGATAAAAGTAAGTAGCCTATGCATTCAGCGCACCTATAAACTAGCGCCATTTCAGCGTGAAGAAATAACAAACATACATACTGAACACACTTGCTATCACCAGTGGTGGATTTACCAGCAGGCTGAGTAGGCTGGAGCCTAGGGCGGCAGATTTCAGGGGCGGCAAATTCTGGGGCAAGTTTTTTTAATTTCGGACATGATTTCTGAAAGAAAGTATTATTGTGAGCAGGGACGGGGGACGGGGGGGGCTAGTGTATCGAATTGTTTAGGTCGGTAGGGGCGGCAAAATGTTGAATAGCCTACGGGCGGCAAATGTGTAAATCCGCCACTGGCTATCACAACCTTTCGCACCCATAAATTAGTGTGAAGTTTCACTATAACACGAATTTTCATTACATTTAAAATGATACATATTCACAAACCGGCAGTACTGGCACCCCAAACCAACACGGTATGGGTTTCACTACCGCTCAGTAATAAATCTTATTAGAATCTTTAAAATTAAATCAGCTCTACGAAAACAACACGCTAAAGTGAAAAGTGAAGCGAAGGGCGAGAAACTTAATTTAGAAACAACCCGTAATGAATTCTGAGAAAGATTTAATAAAGTTGCGCCGTGGGAGCTCTCCGTCATAGGGGTAGGTACGACTACCACACTAGTTCCTCACCCCTATACAATAACTGCAGATAAACTCTGTTTTCATTAGGTTGTTTATCTTATTACACGGATGTTGTTGATTCATTTTATCATTGATATTTAATACATGGGATTATTGTCGTTCATATTTAACCTATTAATTAATAAATTACCTAACTAAAAAAATCAAAACTGTTTATTTTTACTTATACTTAATCCATAATTTTACTGATAAACTTTTTAAATGACTTTCTAAATAAAAAATATTCTTAGAAACTCAGAAAAATTATGATTCATATTCGATGCATAGAAACCATTTCATCAATAATTCGAAATAAAGCTCAAAAGTAGCCAAAAAAAACAATGGTGTTATTTATCATTTCTTTATCTACATCGACATGTTTTTTATCCCATATCCATGTTTATCTGCAAAGGCAATCTGTGCGACTATCTTTGTCGTCGCCGGCAGTTTTTTATAGCCAAAAACATAGTCGTTACTTCGGACTGTTCGATCGTTTAGTTTCAAATCTTTGCTGATTTCGTAGATGGTAATCTTTATGGTCTATCTACGTGGAGATGAGCTCCGATCATCTATTGTTTTCTGCCGCTATCCTTTTAAAAAGTTGATCATTTTTATATCACAGTAATATCATAGGATAGAAAAAATTTTTCTTGACAATGGTAATAATTACGTAGACCTTTATAGGTTCCGATACTTACGTGACTGACTGACATCTAGAACACTTTATGTCAGTGACTTACTCGTACATGACAATCAACCCGAAAATCGCGAAAAATCTGCTGTTCCATACATTTTCGTCGAGTGTCGAGTGTCATTGGCAATTTTCCTTGGAACAGATAATTTTGTTTCGCGAATTCCGGGTTGATCCCTTAGCAAAAGTTGTTCATAATGATGAGTAAGTACTGTGAGCCTTTTTCGGCTTAGCATATCCTTTCCTTATAACGTATGTACTTATATGCAAGTAGAAATATGAGTTGAGTACCTACGCACGTCAGCAGGAATCACTGACTTCATCATCAACACCGTCAGCCAAATCGACCCACTGTTGGGTTAGGCCTTAGGTTGATCTGAAAAGAAAATCTTTATTGTTTCAGTTGTATAACGAAGGATTTGCATTTTTAGGTATGTTATATCCAAACGTAATTTTTTTATGATTTTTGTTTTTTTTTCAAGTACCTAGGTACTTTTAATGTACTTAAAGAGCTTCTTTACTCTACCGTATTTCCTTCAAAATTTTAATTTAAACAAACAAAAACAGGAATGAATTAATAGAATGAAATAGTTCAGAATAATATAAATACTTTAATCTGATAAAAATCTCTGGTTCCTTGAAATATATTACACACCTATCATATTAAAATTATAACCTATAATTTAATTTTCGAAATGCCCATAAAAACTAACGTTGGGTGTTGTCAGGTGAAAAAAAAACGGTCGCACATTCGTTTGTTTCTTTTTTTGACATGTTAACCCGTAGTTTAGTGGCCCTGATAGATAAATGGTGTGTTTTCGGGGAACAAATATCATAATTCATAATGCTTACTCGCTGGTTTACTTTAATGCATTCAATTTATTTAATCAAGAAATTAGGTCTACACATTACTTAGAAATCTATATACAGGCCATCTATAGGTATGTACCTACATAATTTTAGGACAATTATTTTAAAGATAAAAATATTGGACACCAGAAAGTCCTAATTTTCTATAAACCGACCCCCAAAAACGTTTAGATATGTAACACTCTACTAATATTATTATTATAAATGTCAATGTTCGTTTACTTGGATGTTTGTTACTCAATCACGCAAATACCTCTAGAACTCAACGAAATGAGATGAAATTTTCTCTGAAAGTATTATAAAATTATCTTTTAACTTCAAAATTGTAAACACAGTTTAACAGTAGGTAAAGCTTATGAAGAATACAAAAATTAAAAAACCAAACAATTTTTTGGAAGTCGGTTAAAAGGGAGGTTATCAAAATTCTCCAACCAATAAATCGAATCTTCCAGAAAACCAATTGCAAACAATTTAAGGCACATAACCTGTGCGGTTTTCCCACGCAGCTTGCGCCCGCGCCGACCGTGACGGATCGGCGCGCGACAGGCGGACCATCCGTCAAGCGGGACTGATCGCTTGCAGGTATACGATGACGCACTCTGCTTCAAGCAATCACTTGAACTTAGTTATCCGATATTGCACACGAGGTATCCTTATGGTCATGCGGTAGATAAGTTGCAACTTGCAAGCAACTTAAGTAAACTACAGCTTAGAGATCTAATTTACACTGTTTTCGAACTCAAGACGTCGTTTTACACCGTTTAGCACCAAACCTCAAAGGTAAACCTCAAAGCCATAGCTTTAATTTCCACTAGTGTGTTAACTGAATAATTTATTTTAACTGGAGTTAAGAAGAGTACCTACAATATAATTAGTATTAGGATTCTAAGTAAGATCGTATAGGCTGAGTTGCTAGTAGCAAGCGAGTAGCCCTGGTGTCAACGTTTTTTGGCCGCCTGAAGACCTTTAACTAAAGCATTGTGACAGAAGACAGCTGCACAGGAGATTTTTCTGAGATCCAGACTTTGAAGTTGAAGTTCTGTTTAATAACTCTTAACTAAATCAATCAGTGCTTTCGATACAAATGATTATGTATATAATTATAACAACCAATATAGTCGTTTGTACTTATATATTTTTTTTAAAATCATGTTTGAGCTGAAATAAAATAAAAATATAATGACTTAAGTTTCAGTGTTACACTGCTAGGTCCAAGCACAGGTGGCGCGTAGTTTTTTGCAGCTATAAAATGGTTTAGAGGTCCACGAACAATACCCAGCACTCCAGAACTATACAAGCCGCCACGACAGATGCAACAATGCTGCCAGCGCGTGATTAATGATCTATATCTACTAACATTTAGCCTTATAAAATAAAATAAAAAAATACATAAAAAATTAAACAAAACTTTTCGCCTTTTGTTTATGCGTCGACGCCAACTTGTCTGCACCAGACCGATTCGAATTTCGAAGGACGATCATTAATTATATTTTTGTCTTACTCACGCATTCCATTTTCGAAGTCGATATGATCTATAGATCCGATCTACGAGTCTATCGATCACGCGCATAGGAATCTAAATTTATTCATTTAGTGGCATCTTTTTGCAGACGGTGTTTGACGTATGGACCTTTTGATAAATTGTTTGTGCTTAAAGTTTGAATTGTAATTTTAATCAGCGTGTCTAATTATTTTATTTAGGTGGTTATGGGGAATCCAGGCAAAAAGTTGAATACGTTCGGACGTACTTATCTGTTTTATTTATATATCTGAAGGTGTCTTTACGATCACTGTCACGAATCATTATCTTACGTCATGATGATGGTGGGACATTTTCGCAATACGAAAAAGCACTGCAAAAATATTTAAATTGAATTCTCTTAATCGAAGAATAAATAAATTCCAATTACATAATTATCTACAATTTTTTGTCAACCCACTCCTAAATTCCAATTTATTTATCACATTTTCAAAAATAAAAACATGTACAATGCTGGTATTCCCTTCCGTTATTATTGTTATTTCAACATTCAATTGAAAGACAATTACGCCGATTCCGCTGAACCTCTGTTTTCTAAACTATCAAATTGACAGCTCATTAGGTTTCATTTTTTCCGCCTATCTATACGAAATGAAGAGATGTAGATAATTTTAGAGCTGCAAGGCTAGTTTAATTAAGGAGTACCTACCTCAAGAATATCCACGTCGTTGTCCATTTATTTACGTAGAGCTGTTAATAAAAAGTTGGTTGCCTTTTATATTAGAACCGATATTTTTATATCATTAATGTCACTGTCTAACGATTGAGTAGTTTCATAGAATACGATATCTCAGAGTATAACTAATTAACTCTAAACAATATTTCATCTTCCGAGATTGCGCGAGACAAAAAACGAAAGGTCGGAATGACCGCGCCAAAACCAAAATGCTTGTCCAAAACAAACAAAACTTAAACAAAAAATGAAGCCGGTTAATAAGCTGGATGACATTTGGGAATTCGAAAAATTCATTCAAAGCATTATTAATGGCGTTCTTGAAGCGGGTCTCTCCTTGATTATTAAAATGAGAAGACAGCACTTATCCTTAGACAAAGTCCTCTTCGTGCGCCTCAACCTCGGCTGATCCTTCGAAAATGAGTTATTGTTTTATTACGGGACAAGACTTTAATGTAACCTCGGCTTGAACTCTTGTATTCAAAGATTGCTTCTTCGTAGCGACGTCTCGGCTGGCGTGATAGCAAATAATTTTATAAGGACCCTTAACAATATGTCAACCCGCTTCGCGTTTGTTTTTTTCTCGTATTCAATAAATAATACGTTCGCTCATAAGTTTACATTGTTCGATTTCGGTCGAGACTCCGAGAGGCAACCTTACGAGGATATTTCTTAAAATTATTTTGACAAAACAAGTTACAAAGCGGGTTCTTTATGCATTTCGGGCCTACATTTGTTATTATGGGAGAATGATAATGTGATTATTGTTTTGCGAGCTTTTGGATGATTGATAGTCGATTGTCACGGATAATGAAGTGTTTTGAAACGGTACGATTTTAAGCTTTATTTGTTACGGGGATTAAAACCGAATTTTAGGTGATATTGAAACAGACGACTTGTTGGCTGATAGAACAACATCAAATTGTTTACGTCGAAAATGTCTCAACACTGAAGCCTTATTCGACATTAAAACAAAAGCTGACTGTTAAAAAATCATGTCAAAATTATTATTAAGTATTTTTTTTTCATGTAATTGAGCAAATCGCTCGCCTGATGTTAAACGGTCGGTCTTCACGCTTATATTAAAGGTATATGCGCAAACACAAATTAATCTATCACTACATACAATCAAAAGGTCAAGTTGTAGGTAGGTACTTACTAACAATAATTTAGATAGGCTCTGATAGTTGCCTAATTACGATACAATCAAGCTTTTATTCAATAACAATGAAGAACATTTCGGGACAATGCCGCACAAATTAATAAATTCACGGTTACAAATACTTTGTATATTTCATTTTAATTTTGTCCGATATACGCTTTTGTCGATTTTTTGCGTCAATAGCCATTATTGGAAGTAGGGATGCGACCACACAATGTTGAAGAATCGATATCGATTTTTTATACTACCTACGTGACTGTAAAAAATAAATAAAAAAGATTATAAGCTGTCTTTGCCTTTAGTTGGTTTGCCCCATTTAGTTTAGTTTCAACTGGTTCTGAAGTAGATTTCTAATTATTTTGTAAGGACGTTAAGCAATGACACGATTTTTAACGTCAAGGTGTCAAAGCTCTTCTATTGCAGAGAAAACCGATAGGTAGTTTATCAATATTAACAGTTTGTGTTTTTTTCAGGGGGCCTAAAAACTCTTAGGTACACTCGGCCTATACGAATTTCCTCTTTTCATACCACAGCTCATAGTCACAATCGACACAAATCTCATCCCTAGCGTCGTCGCGTCGGCGTTTAATGATAGTCGTCGTTCGAAAAAGCATTGTTCGTCCGATCGGTGATATTGTTCAATCAACTCGGTCAGTTTCCATGGCGCCGATCTTCTATCTGTCGAAGTGATGGCCGATAATATCTTTAGATTGAAATTTAATAAGACCATGACTTTTGACCTAATGTGCTGTGGCGAAACCTGTTTGAGTGTAATGCCTCCGCACCTAGAAATAAGGTTATAGGTACATATACGAGTATATAACATACGTACAAGGCGGAACGGTGTAGTAATGGTGTTTCTGTTTCTTCTACACGTCAAAGTGAAGAACTTCTAGAACACTAGTTTGCTAAATTCAAGAAAGAAAGTATCGAATCTCCATAGAAAATTGATCACGTGACTAAATATTTTATATATAGAGTTATACATAAAGGGTATACTAAGCCGAAAAGGGCTCATAGTACTCATCATCATTATGAACAACTTTTGCTATGGGATCAACTCGAAATTCGCGAAAAAAAATTAGCTGTTCCATAGAAAAATGTCAATGACACTCGACAAAATATATGGAACAGCTGATTTTTTTTTCGCGAATTTCGGGTTGGTCCCATAAACTCCCATAGTAAAAGTTGGTCATAATGATGAGTACTATGAGCTCTTTTCGGCTTAGCATACCCTTTATGAATAACCCTGTAGACTCAATATTTTTTTCTCGAATTTAGGAAACTTGTGTTACAAAAGTGGTTCACTTTGACATGTGAACACCCTTAAGTATTACACCTTTCGGTTACACCTTGTATTTATAAAGTCGATAAAATGCAGGGCTGCTATTCTCGCCTACTCTAGACCTCGGTCGATCTCTCATTAAAAATCTCTTGACAGTGAGAAGTAATCGTGAGTGAGTAACATAAGCTTACCAGAATAGGGTCCTAGAAGTTGAACCACAGCAAGAGTTGTAGGTACTTGAGCAAGCTTTAGGAGCACCTTTTGCTACTTACTTCAATCTAGTTTAGATTATTTATCACTCACTCGGGTCACTTTGTTTCAGATTTGTTCTTTCAAAAGACGCATCTACAAGATTTGAAATGCAGCTGATCGTCAAAATAATGTAAGAGTTTATAAAATTCTAATACAATTTATATGTATATTTTTATGGTACAAAAAGTGGTCGTCCGTAGGCGGGGCTGCCCCGCCTTGGATCGCCAACCCACTTATTATCCACTTACCCACATCACTTCTGTGTAAAATAATCTTGTCTCCGGCGACTAGGCGCCTGACTTGTTTTGTGAAATTCGTTGTTTTGGTATGAGGCATCACGATGATCCAGGGGCTCGATGAAACTCGGTTTATAAGGTTTTCTCTTCACCAACGTTTGTAGCCGTAATATAATCACAAGCCTTATAAAATTAAATTAAATAATATGCAAACTCAAAATTATTTTTAACACATCTTTCAACTAAAACTAAAACTTGCCTAATAAACTAAGTCTTTAGGGCTAACATTAATGTAAACACGAGTTACTTTCTACTCGTATCTGTCTAAGTATAGGTACTTTAGTATCGAGCTTGACCAAATAAACAGGTAAACGCTACAGGTTTGATACTAGCATTCGAACAGGCGTTAATTTTTTTTTTTTTCACATCGGACTAGGCATGCGTTTGACTGCAATCTCACCTGATGGGAAGTGACGATGTGGTCGAAAATGTAGCACGCTTGCCTAGGAAAAACCTATTCACTCTATTTTTGAACATCCCCGGGTTGTACTTTCTAGGAAAAACAGACGCGGGCAGTGAGTTCCATACCTCTGCCGTTCGGATTAAAAAAGACGAATGAAAACGCTTAGTACGGTTACATGGAATTTCCACCGTATGAGGGTGCCTCTTTTTCGTGCGTCTGGTGCTGTTATAAAAGAACGGCGAAGGCAAGACAATCTGTTTATTACAGAAAATATCTAAGTCTAAATACTACTTGGCATACCTAAATGTATGAAATTTTGAGAAATAAATATTATTATATTATTCAACATTAGGTAGGTACATATTACTTTTTTTTATATAGACATGCGTTTGACCGCAATCTCACCTGATGCGACGATGTGGTCGAAGATGTAGCACGCTTGCCTAGGAAAAACCTATTCGCCCTATTTTTGAACATCCCGGGGGATTATTTTATAAATACTTAGGTTACCATTTGTATTAACATTTGAACCCGAGTTTTCTTGCTGTATTTCATAAATCTAAAAAAATAGGAAAAAAAACTTGATTTCAATCTTTTAATTTACAAATACTTTCTATTTATTTATCAATCAAAGCACCAATTAATTTTAACGAAGTGCATGACACGAGTTGACTGTTTCCCTTGAGATTGAAATGAAATGGAAGTCAACAGTGGAGCTGTCTCTGGGGAGCTTTTACTTCATGGGAACTAAACCGCAAAATATTATGGCATGTTGTAGTAGATAAGCTTTGGCGAGTGTATTTTTTATTGTAACATAAGACTGTTTTTTTTTTTTTTTTAGCCGGCCTCCTCCACTATTTTCCCCTGGTAAATTCAGGGACCTTGTTAGGTAAGTGTCTGGTTTTTACTTTGGTTTTATAAAAATACATTTCTTAAAGAAATTTTCCCATTAATTTATTTAAACCGAAATTTTGATATCTATTCCAAAACATTACAAATTTTTCATTTTTGGTCATTTTTTGTGGTCGACATTTTTGGTCTAAATACAGGCATTAAGTGTAGGATATAGGCCTCCCAATT
Organism: Alcis repandata; assembly: GCA_949125135.1. Lineage (NCBI taxonomy): Eukaryota > Metazoa > Arthropoda > Insecta > Lepidoptera > Geometridae > Alcis > Alcis repandata. The sequence goes on from OX421222.1 coordinate 7,946,527, forward strand.
GAGCTATTCAAAGAAAGATAAAGTTTAAATTGTTTGCGTTATTCAAAACTACTCTACATAATTAAAACAATTACATATCTATAAGATTTACACTGAGAAAAATGGCCATCGAAATTCCTATGGATTCAGCTAAAGTGTGGCTGGCCAATTTTCTCAGTGAACTATCCACACTTTCATACTTTCCAAATTTTCTTAAGAACACTTTATTACATCTTATTTTTTATTAATTATCATTTTGTTTTATTAAATTACTATAATAGTTTAATAAAATAAAACAGCGGCATTAAAACATCTTTGCCAAAAGCGATAAATCGCCAGTCGCGTAGCCCAGCGCCGAATCTTCAAACCTAATAAAGTCGGCTTACCATCCACCCTTGCTGTAATCAGTGTCTAATGCCGTATTCACAGCTTACGATAATGATTAACGACATTGTATTAATTCGATCTGCTGGGATTAGACGAGCCACTGCGGCGAGGGTATGAAAAAACAAACAGATTCTGCAAGGGATATGCTTGGCTCAAACCCTGCTAGTAGAGTTAGGGTTGTCAACTGAAGTCAACTCTACAAGCTTAGAAGAGGTTGTTTTAAATCATAAATAAATTATATTTCTGTCGATAACATTAAATTCAATAACAACTAAATATAACTAAAAAATAAAAATTTATGATATGTATAATACCACGAGAACTGCCTAAAAAATAAGTAGGAAAGCTTGGAAGTGATCACTCTTATGGATTTGGTCGTCAATTGTTAAACAATTTTTTGACTCTGACGGGAATAATAAAGAGTGTTTATCTATCTATAAACCACCACAGAATTCTCCCTTTTAAACAGGGCTTTATTGGCCTACTAAGTGCGTTGCTGCATAAGCACCAGCTCGCTATTTCGTCCGATCTTCGGTTTTTAGTTTACAGTCACTGCCAACTGCCATATATTGAGTCTCAGGATATCATTCTATCCATCCAGTCTAGGGTTTATGTACATCTACATTCTGCACTATTAAATGTATTTAACCACGGTTTCTAGCATTTTTACTCTAACAAAAGAGTCAAAATTCGTTGTTAAACTCGGATTATACGAAAAATGGTTACAATACAGGACTTTGTAAAAGGTCTACCACATTAAGTAATCATGATTCTACTTTTATATTACAATACAACTAATAGCAATAAAATGCTCGTACGATGTCCAATTGGTGTTAAACATTCAATCTGATATCAATCACACACCCACTACACGCGTTCACGAGGACTCTGCGTTCATGCAATAATAATATTATAATGTCGAGACGTCACGACCACATGTAGTACATAGCTGATATCGCTGCTATCTTATCACATTGTAAGCACGTACCTATTATGGTATAGCACCGATAGGAAAAACAAGATGTCAATGTTCGAATTCGAAGCGAAAAGAGGAGTTTGGGGAAAATAGAAATGTACGATAAAAATTACTAAGTCGAATTTGGCTATTATTATATGGTTAAAGGTACATATAACTAGGTATTTTATTGGAAATCACCTTTCAAAACGAAAACAGCTTTGTTGTTACTTTTTATGCTGGCTATATAAAAATATGCTTCCGCAAAGATACCTTTTCGTACCTATACCTACACTTGTGACGCAAAAACTGTTGCTTATGCTAGCCTAACAAGCAATCACAGATTGAAAATAGAATCTCTTTGAAGCAGAAGCAGAATGAGCTAATTAAAATGCACCACTTTCACTCTCGGCTTCTATCAGCGGGATGTGGCAACCTTAGACTAAAATAAAATAAAAATTAAAAAAAATATGTTATTTTAGTCTAAGGTGGCAACCCTGCTATTCCAAACTTTAGGTATGTCAACAAAAGGGGACGCATGCCTTGTGCCGAGGGATGCGTTTGTTTTTATTAAATCTTTTTACTTACAAAATGCAATACGGTCAATTAAATGTTTTTTTAATGGTAACTTTTTATCGGTAGAGTTATAAATCCAAGTAATAAACCCCCGTTTCTTTTAATATATCTTAACCTTAAAGTAGACGAGGTGGATATAATTTACCACAAGAATTTTTAAATCAGTCGCTGCTAATTACTTTGTATATGTTGAAAAGATACCTAGTGTTTAAGTGAAGGATAAGGATAGCCGAGATCCTTCTTATTTTCTTCCTATACAAGTAGGTAAGTACACTGAAATAAGCTTCTGTAATATTCTGCATACTTATGTACTTGATTACATCGCCCACTGCTGAGCATATGCCTCCCTTCTCCTGTTTTCTTTCTTTCTCACTTATCTTGGTTCTGTACTAATCTTAGTCCTGTGCCCTGGGTCGTACCAAGAACACTAAGCGCGAGCCTGAACTGCATCACGTTGGCCTTTGTCTCCCCTTTTCTCTAGCTGACAGACGACTGACATGCGTTTAGGGTTAAAAATTGTTCGTTTGGATGTTCGTGCAACGTATTACTTTTCCACGCTGAAACGTCTCAATGGATTTGGATTAAATTAAAAATGAAGATTATAGGTATACCCCAATCACCCTTCGAGGGTAGACCTGTATCCCAACAGTGGGAGGATTTAAAGGTTGCATATGATAGGTATACCCTGGATTAACAAATAAGCTCCTCTCGCATCCCAAAAAATTAACAGTTCCTGTAAGATATTAATTAGGTGACATAACAGAGCCCTGCTAAAAGTATGAAATGAGTGAGTGGAAAGGGAAACTCCGAAAAATCGCAATAGGATTTAACCGATGAGTTAATTGACTTCATATCTTTGTATCCGGTTAATGAAATGATAATTATATTTAAATGGATTAAAGAGTCATTAAGTCGTAAATACTTGTCCAATTAATTTCGTAGTCAATGACTGTTGAATGTTAGTTGATATACTTAGTCCTATACTAAAATTAAAATATATAACACACTGTAAATACATGAGTGGAAAGGGAAACTCCGAAAAATCGCAACAGGATTTAACCGATGAGTTAATTGACTTCATATCTTTGTATCCGGTTAATGAAATGATAATTATATTTAAATGGATTAAAGAGTCATTAAGTCGTAAATACTTGTCCAATTAATTTCGTAGTCAATGACTGTTGAATGTTAGTTGATATACTTAGTCCTATACTAAAATTAAAATATATAACACACTGTAAATACACGTTATCTTTATACTTTAATCCAGGGAGTTAATTTATTGACTTTGCGATTGCAGTTTGTGCTCACTTCTTATTTTTAAAACAGTGATGTTTTTAATTCCGTAGTGGCACTAGGCGGGGAAAATCAGTAAACATAAAAAGGTAATTTTTATTATCATAATACTAAATAGTTTATTTGTATTTTAACACGATGTTTATTTTGATACTAAGAATTTTTTATCACTCATTTGAAAGTTAATGCATATACTCAGGCTTTGTATCAAATATTAGCTGATAAATAGAATTAGGATTATTAAAAACAAGTTTAAACCAATAAGAGCTTAATGGATTGATGTTAATGAAAATCAAAACTAATTGTGGTCATCGTTTTAATTCCAGGTCAGTGGCACCATGAAGAACACGTATATAGGGTTATTAGTGCTGTTCGGGCTAGCGTGTGCGGGTGCCCTAAGCGCAGTGATCGCGTTTGCAGTGATGCGAGACTCAGGCGGGTCCTCCACCGTGGATTTCGACGCAGAGTTCTGCCACCCGCTGGTGATCGCGCATCGCGGCGCCAGCGGGTACGTGCCGGAACACACGCTCGGGGCCTACGCCCTCGCAGTCACCATGGGCTCCGACTACATAGAACCCGACGTAGTAATGACCAAAGACGGACATATCATCGCCAGACACGACAACGAGCTCGGGCTCACCACAGACGTCGCGCAGCGGCCGGAGTTCGCCTCGCGCTACCGGACCCAAACAGTTGACAACCAACAAATTTCAGGGTGGTTCACCGAAGACTTCACACTTGCGGAAATCAAAACCTTGCGTTCCATTGAACGTATTCCACTCATAAGGCCTGGCAATACTCGTATGGATGATGCTTTTGATGTCCCCACACTGCAAGAGATAATCGACTTAGCGAAGGGCATGGAAATTGGTCAAGGCCGACGCGTTGGTGTTTATATAGAGATCAAACATGGGACTCACTTTCAGCGCTTGGGCTTGGCAATGGAACAGCCACTAGTAGATATTCTACACCGCAATGGTTATATCAGGCCAGAAGCTCCAATTTACATTCAATCTTTTGAGATAAGTAACTTGAAGGAACTCCAAACATTGACTGATCTTCGTTTGATACAGTTGCTCGCGGGCAGGCAGCAAGCGCAACCAGTCGACCAATCGGCTTTGGGTACTGATGTAACGTATGGCCATATGGCCACACCGGAAGGCTTGCGAGAGATAGCAACTTACGCGTATGCTGTGGGTCCGGATAAAAGTTACATCATACCTCGTGATGAGAACAACCGGCTCGGAAATGTAACAAGTTTCGTGACGGACGCGCATGAAGTCGGTCTGAAGGTACACCCTTACACTTTTCGTGCTGAGAACGTGTACTTGCCAGGCGAGTTCCAGAGCGATGATCCCTCGCCAGCAGCTATCGGTGACTTTGCTGGAGAGATCAGAGCGTTTTACGACGCAGGAATCGACGGGTTATTCTCGGATCAACCAGACGTGTCAGTGCGGGTCAGAGAGACGTGTCGATAAGTCTACCGACTGATTATAGTGTACCTCTATATCGAAAGAAGACGCTGGAGGATAGTATGGAACTACCTACAAAGATTCCTATTGGAATTAGGATGTGATTGATCAACCTATTATATGTGTGCACCTGCAAGAGTATTTGTGTTACTTTGTTCAAAGTAATATTTATTTTATGAGATAAGTAAGCAGGAACGAATTATGCGTATCTGAACAATATATTTAATACCTAACCTTCTTATTCATAAATCTTTGATAAGCTAATCTGTGCAATTTAAATGTTGAGTTAACTTCCCGATATAGGGAACTAGGATATTTTTAGTAGAACAGATACTATCGAGCGTTTATGCACAAGAAATTAAGTATTTACATTTAAGATCAGAAAGTTATGCAAAAAAAACATGGAGAATAAAAACTACCAAATCAAGAACATGTTGCAGTTTTAAAACAGTTTAGATAGCACCATGTAAGGGAACCATTTTTTGTTATTACCTATAATTAGTGATTAAACGAACTTACCTTTGTGAAGTTCTATCATAATTATACGTAGCACTTTGTCCGAAGAAATTAGTATGTACTCCCGCCCCCCCAGGAGCAAACGCAACCCTTGAATATCATTAGAACTAAAGAAGCATGCCAATGACAAAGGTGTAATTAGGTGTGTAATATAAATATGTATATCTCTAAACTAAATGAAGAATAAGAACGACAAAATGGCGAGGTAGGTACATTGGAATAGTCGTATTTGTCGTTGAAAATTAACCGAAGGTTTTTATAAAGCCATTGTGATATCTTAAAAGAAAATATGCATCTTTGAGATCAAAGGTGCCATATAGCATTTCTGAGAAAATAATTTTACTGCAGTGCGTAAGTCCCCATCCAAGTTTAAAATGTTCAGTTTTTGTAAACTTATTAATTATATTATTATTATTTTAATTTAAATACAATTATTTCGATTGTTTATCAGAATTTGTATATATGCGTGGTTTAGGAACAGATTCCTGAACGACCGATGAGGAAAACTTCCAGCTATCCAAGAGAGGATAGTACTATGGTCATTTGTAATTTATAAGAACCGGATTATATGCAACATAAAAAGTTTATAATAATTATGTCTATTAAATTGGTGAAACATTCGTGAAATTGGTAAAATATGCATCAACATAAGTAAAATATGCAACATTACCTGTTTTTATAAATTTTTAATAAATTTTAGAAAAAAAATAAAAATTACAAGAAGAAAAATGCTGTATTCTTTATTATTTTTTTTTTTTTTTTAAATCAGCTCAAAAAAGCGCGCGACTGATTGCGCTTTACAGACCGAGCGGTTTATGTGCTCGTATGTGTAGGTTTGACCGGTAAATTTTTTATTTATTTATTAAATGTTTCTTAATTACTTATAACAAAATTTTTTTTTTTTTTTTTTTTGTAATGATGCATTTTATCGATAAGTACATCATTAAAATTACGATCTAGCCTGAAAGACTAATGAGTAATTTGCGTTTAACATAAATTGCTAAGTAAGTTATAGCTAAGATTGTGTCCATTAACACATTTCTTACTGTCTCTATTAAGGCGAAGACACTTTGTTAATGTGTTCTTTACTAGTAGATTTAACTAAACTACACTTCACTGTCATAACACTACACTAACTCGAAAGGTTTTTTCCTTTTTAGTCTTCTCACTATGTTTGTGTTGTCGAGGAGCTGGATAGCCTCGACGTTCACGTGGTGGTGGAGTCTATGTTCATGAGCTTCGGCAAACGTTTTAATGACAGTTGAGACGAAGTCCACTTTTAGGTCCCGATGAAGGTCTTCGTTTCTGATGTACCAAGGGGCATTGACAATACCTCTGAGCACCTTATTTTGGAATCTTTGTATGATCTGCATGTTATTTTGGTTGGTACAGCCCCATAGCTGGATACCATAAGTCCATATTGGCATAAGGACTTGCTTATATAAGAGTACTTTATTAAGTACCGACAGCGTGGATTTTCTCCCAATTAACCAATACATATTTCTGTAGCGAAGATCTAGTTCATCACGTTTCTTTTTGACATGTGCTTTCCAGCGAAGCTTAGCGTCCAAGGTCATGCCAAGATATTTGGCCGTGTTTTCATATGGTATCACTTGACCATTAATGTACACCGGGTGGTAATTGGGTTTTTTGTTCGTGAAGTCTATGTGAATGGACTTAGACTCGTTAAGTTTAATTCTCCATTTGTCTGTCCAGCCCGATATTTTGTTGATGGCTTTTTGGACTTTTTCCACTGCTTCTTCATGAGTGACTCCTGTTGCCATAATCGCTGTGTCATCTGCAAAAGTGGCGATAGTGTTGATTTCTAGCTCTGGAATATCACAGGTGTACAATAAGTACAAGACTGGACCAAGGACGCTTCCCTGTGGTACTCCAGCATGTATTGGCTTTAATTTTGAATATTTGTCGTCTTGTCTGATTCTAAACATTCTTTGCGTCAGATAAGATTGTAAAAGATCCACAAACTGTTTTGGGAGCATATTTCTTAGCTTGTAAATGAGCCCTTCATGCCAGACTTTATCAAATGCTTGTGCTACGTCTAAGAAAATTGTAGAACAGACTTTCTTTTCTTCTAGTGCTTTTTCAATAGTGTTTGTGATTCTGTGTACCTGGTCTATAGTCGAATGTTTTTCTCTAAAACCGAATTGATAGTCTGGAATTAGATTTTTATATTCTATGATAGGTTTTAATCGTTTCAGGAACAGTTTTTCAAGTAATTTTGACATTACGGGTAGAAGGGATATTGGTCTGTAAGATGACACTTCGTGAGGTGATTTTCCAGGTTTGGGAATCATAATGACTTCAGCCACTTTCCACATCTCTGGTACGTATTTCAGTCTGAACGTCGCATTAATGAGAGTAGTGAGCTTTACTATGGACTTACGGGGAAGGTTTTGTAGCACTTCTCCAGTAATAAGGTCGTAGCCAGGGGACTTCTTTTTGGATAGATGTTTGATTTCATTGATAACTTCTCTAGGTGTAACATATCTTATCTCTAGGTCAGAAAGCGTTTCAGCCAGTGGAACATCATGAGCAGAGTTTCCATCATTTGGTTGGAATGTTTGCTGTAGGTGTTCTGCGAACCTAGCCGCTTTTTGTTCATTGCTTATGGCCCAGCTCCCATTGCCTTGCTTTATTGGTGGAATATTCCTTGTTGGTTTATTTAAGTTTCTGGTCATTTTCCATAGCGAGTAGTCTGTTGTGCGATCACTCGTTAGTTCACTTAGCTTAGTATCCATAGTAACGTCATTAAAGCTCTGGATTTCCCTCTTTAATTTTTTTGTTAAGTTGTTCAATATAGTTTTATCTCTAGGAGCTCTAGTTGCATGCCATTTTTGCCTTTGCCTCCTTTTTTCAGCTATAAGGTATCTTATTTTCATTGGGTAGTAAATGTTCCTGGATTGAGTTTTAACTTGTGGAGTATTGTTCCAAGCGCTCTTTTGAATGTTTAATATAAATTTTCTTAAATCGTTTTCCAACTGTTCCGGATTCTTAAGTGGAACTTTTAAGTCAATTGAGGAATCTAAGTCAAGTTTAAAACTTTCCCAGTCTGTACTCTTGTTAACCAACGACAAATTGTTATCTTTCAGTATCACTCTCTCACTTAGATACAATGTAATTGGAGAATGATCAGAACTCATGTCATATCCTTCCTCTATCTGGAGAAAGCAAGATGAAATATTTTTGTATATGAAAAAATCAATTAGGTCCGGTATTTTTAGTGGATCTGTCGGCCAGTAGGTAGGTTTTCCTGTTGACATAACATTACATTTGTTGTCTCTAATTGCGCTCAGCAGTTCTCTTCCTTTTGACGTTGTAAGCCTGGATCCCCAAAAGGTATTTTTGGCATTAAAATCACCTCCAAGTATAAATCGGTTACCAAGCTCACTCAGTAAGTTGCTATATTTTTCAGCCTTTAAGGCATATTTTGGTGGACAGTATATAGCTGATAGGGTAACAGAATATTTTTTAGTTCTGACAGAAACAGCTACTGATTGTATGTGTTCTTCTTCACTTTTATATTCTTCGTAATGGTAGATGTTTTCTTTTATTATAACAGCACTACCTCCCCTAGCGGTGTTATTAGGATGTAGTGCATGGTATGTTTTATAACCTTTTATTTGAATGTAAGATTCTCTCGTAAAATGTGTTTCAGATACAAGACACACATCTATATTTTGGATATTTAATACTGCCTGTAATTCATTGCGATGTTGAAGGAGCCCATTCGCATTCCAAGCCATAATTTTCATCAACTTATTCATTTTTGTAGTTTTGTTGCAGCTATTTTAGTGCTGTTTTCCACCCTTTTAAGACGTTCATCAAAAGACGTCACCAGACTAAGAATTAGATTTAATTTTTCATCCATGTCCATGCTTGTATGCTTTGGTTGAGATGGTGTTGACGGTCTCGAAGGAGGTCCTTTTGAGGCTTGAGCATATGAAACATTCTTTCTGACGCTTGGATTACCACTTGGCAGTTTTGATCTGGTTGCACTTGGGACCGCGGTAGTAGCAGGTGCTGAGTTGGTTTTCTTGCTTAGCTTGTTCCTTATGGTTTGTAACTCTTTGGCTACTATGCACCCCCTATAGTTAGCAGGGTGTGCTTCACCGCAGTGTACGCATTTTGGTTTAGCCTCCGCTGGCTTTTTACAGTCAATGGTCAAGTGTTTACCGGTACATTTCACGCACCTGGGTTCTTTGGAGCAGTATTTTTGTGTGTGTCCATACGCTTGGCACTTTTTGCACTGTGGGATCAGCTTTGATGATTTTATGGGTTGTATATCTACCTTGCAACCCAATATAGACTTGATGCCATAGATCTTATTAATATTCTCTTCTTTGTGGAAAGAAAGCATGAACATGTTAAGTGGCGTTTTGCTCCTCCAGCTAAGTTTATTAACAGCATCGTGGACTTTATAGCCTTGAAGTATAAGGTCTTCAATTATTCTGACGGGCTGACATGACAAATGCAGATTTTTAGCCATCACTCTAATTGGCCTATCCTGTTTATTTTCATAGGAGTGCCAGAGATGATTTTCTTTCGACAAGAGCTTGGTAATGGCTCTGTATGCCTCATCGTTATTGGCGTTTACTTTAACGCTTTCCCCGTTCAGCATTTTTATGACAAACGAGTCCTTCGCTACATTTGATGAGAGCAGATCATACAATTTCTGGTACTCGAGTATGTTTTCTATAACTATTGGCGGAGGTAAAGGTATCTTTTTTACATTTGTTTTTTCTTTGGGTGGTTGGTCGGAACCAGATCCTTGTTGTGGGGACAGTGTCGTGTTTAACTTCCTTTTCTTCCTACTTTTTTGACGCACCCACTCGGTTTCTCTCGCAAGTTCCTCTTCATCAGTCTCATATTCGAGCGGGATGGGAGGTTCCTCGTTGCTATAGATAGGGGGTTGAGTTGGAGCTGATGTTTTCTGCTCCTGGACGTGCTTCAGATGACGTTGAAGTTCTTCTAGTTGGCTCTGGAGATCTCTTACCAGACTTTCCAGCTTTTTTCTCTCCGCTTTCTCATGCTCGTAATGGTGGACCAGCACTCGTTCCGTTTCCGTTTTTATCTCAATAGAGACGGGGCTTGACGAAGCCATAATTTAAAATATAAAATATAGCTTCGCCTTAACACATATTTACACTATTGAAGGTCGTGACGTGATTCACACACGATAAACTGGGTCATCGCGGCGTTCGCGGATGCCTACGCGCGCGAAGGCATTGTAGGTACTGCGTCAGCACTTTACCCTAACGTGTACTAGATAGAGTAAAAACGCGGAACGTGACCTTTCTCAGTGGAAGTTGGACGATCACTGAATCATCACTGAAAATATAACAAAAATGTATATTTTTATTTTATTTTATTTTTTGTGTTGCAAGTTGCTAAGTCGCCATATAGCAAGTAATAGTAATAACTTCAGCAAGGCATGATATAACACGTGCCATTTGTTTTTGTTCGGCTTCGATTTCTTTGTCCGGTTTCAGTGCCGTTCCGGAAGGGCAGCTTTTGTTTCAGGGTTAAGCTGTGGAGCATTGATGTGCAAGCATAATTGCTGGCATAGCATGCAGGCATTGAGTACTTAGTCAAAATATTTGTATATTGTAACCTTCAGGCGCGATATATTTGAGGCGGTTGCAACTCTGAACGGGTGTCGTTTGCAATTTTCATTGTGATTATCGGGTGTTTGCCCAAAACCTCCAGTATCTCATCATCTAATTTTAAAGGTTCTGTTGTCGATGAAGTTGGATCGTCGACAATTATGTCCGCGATATTATTTGCGGTCCTGAGATCGCAAATACTAACTATACTAAGTTACTGGTAACTATAGGGACCGTCGCCGCTTTACCTCCATAAGTGTCGACGAGATCTGCGCCGAAATTATCAACGTCCTATACAGTCACGTGATTTGGAGGCTCTGGGATTCAGTCGTCTGGGCCCAGGTTTGGTTGGGGTGACTCAGGAATGAGTCGATATTGACTTGTAAGTATAGGTTTTTAACCTTATATAATATACGTTTAGTTTATATAATAACAACAAGTCCAAAGGTCTTAAAATTTTGCTCAAAGTAAATGATTAAAAGTTATTGTGTTTTCAGTTTCGAGTAACTGATCAAATTTTGAACGCGGTGGTTAGTTCGGTTACATTCATTGACAGATTAGTGGACTTTAAGGCTGTCTAGTGTCAGCAAAAAGGTTATCAGTTCCAACTGATAAAATGTCGAATGCGGTGAAAGAACCCCAATGGTTAGTTCGGTTGCATTCATTGAGATAATAATTGAACTTTAAGGCTGCCCTAGTGCCAGCTAAAAGAAAAAAGGTTATCAGTCCCGGCTGATAAAATGTCGTATGCGGTGAAAAAACCCCAATGGTTAGTTCGATTGCATTTATTGACAGATTAATGGGCTTTAAGGCTGCCCAGTGCCATCTAAAAGAAAAAAGGTTATCAGTCCCAACTGATAAAATGTCGTATGCGGTGAAAAAACCCTGATGGTTAGTTCGGTTGCATTGACAGATGTCGTATGCGGTGAAAGAACCCTGATGGTTAGTTCGGTTGCATTGACAGATTAATGGGCTTTAGGCTGCCCGGTGCCAGCTAAGAGAAAAAGTTTATCAGTCTCAACTGATAAAATGTCGTATGCGGTGAAAAAACCCTGATGGTTAGTTCGGTTGCATTGACAGATTAATGGGCTTTAAGGCTGCCCCGTGCCAGAGGTTATCAGTTCCAACTGATAACAATATCGAATGCGGCGAAATAGCACCGCTGGCGATCTCGGTTGCATTCTTATGAACTTTGCTTTATAATTATTAAGGTAATGAATACATAGTAATACCACTACATACCTTGTCGATGTACCTACTGTACTTCGTACTATTATCCGTTGCTCCAATGAGTCCTCGGAATCACTACTAGAAACGTCACTTTTATACGACTTATTTTTCACTTTAATTTTTTAATTTTACGCATTAAAATTCCGCGGTTTTCTTTGACAGCTTTCGAGCGTTTTCTTTTAGGTATTTTTTGAATAACAAAAAGAACACTAAGTATTATACTTTTGTTGAATTGAAAGTGTCCGGAGTGGTTGAGCACTAAATTGCGAATGAAGAATAAGAACGACAAAATGGCGAGGTGGGTTATATCTACCCTCGGATATTTTAACTTGTTTAATTCTACCTACATTCTCTCAACAATTAGTGCAAAGAGTGGTGTCACCTAGCGAAACTACATGTGTATATAATATCTACTAATACTAATTTCGAGGACAAAGTGCGAAGTATAATCAGTTTTGACATTACTTCAATAGCCAGAAATCAGGCCGAGCCATCATGAACTGTTAACCTTATCAAATGTCGACCTAATGTATATTTTATTATCTTCAATGTATAGACGAATACAAAATAAAAAAGTTAAAAATATTACACTGACATATCTACCACATACCATACCTATTTATTTTAATGTCCAACCTCAGCGGTAACTATTTTGCAGAAAAATTAGTTTCTTAATGAATTCAAAGCTAATATTATGAGCCTGATGGAAAGAGACGGTTATTTATTCGCAAAACCACAAAAGCTAGATCTTCACTTCTAGATCCTGCGAGTGTTTTTGCACTCACCAGTTGCTGATTAGTCCAATGGGCGTACAAATAGCATTTACGTAGGGTTTCGGAAAGTCCGCAGGTACAAAGATATTATAAGCTGCGGCCTTCGATCATCTTGATCGAAGGCTGCGGCAAACTGCGGGGTCACTGCGCTTCTCTTGCATAGCATTCGACGCTATCGTTAAAGTTCGTTGTCACAGCACTACTATTACTATGACAAGCGAGCGGCGCGTGCACTTAAATAATATATGGTTGATCCCTTCTTACCACGCAAATTTTAATAAATCTTCCTTTACTCATAAAGGCTACTTCTAAGAAGATGCTCATTTTATACCACTTTTGACAAAGCTATTCAGTTAGTCTACACTTTTGTGAGCACTTGTACCCATGCGAGTTACAGCTATGCAAACACACTGACACCCATACCTATATACTATAGAGATAGTAACTCAATCTCTGGTAAATTAATGTAATTACAAAAAAATATTCGTAATCGATTAAACGCTACTATGAGTTTGAATAACTTTGACTTTTTAATTGTACATTCAAAACAAAAGTAAGATTTGTGAAAATGAATTGTTATTTTTTGTGGATTATTTTGTTGTCCTTTTTGAGAACGACGTTACCAGCGCCAACGGCTGTCGTGGAGCATGAGACGACCACTGAAGGCAGACATCCTGATCGGTGCAAAGTGGTAGTGATCGCGCACCGCGGCGCCAGCGGCTACATCCCGGAGCACACGCTCGGCGCGTACGCACTCGCGGTCACGATGGGCGCCGACTACGTGGAGCCCGACCTCGTCAGCTCGCGGGACGGCCACCTCGTGGCGAGACACGACAACGAGCTCAGTGCGACCACTGACATATCCCAACACCCACAATTCGCGTCGCGCCGAAGCAACAAAACAATCGACGGCGTCCCACTAGAAGGTTGGTTCTCAGAAGACTTCACTTTAGCAGAGTTACGGACCCTACGCGCCATCGAACGAATCCCCAACGTCCGACCCGGTAACGCCAAAATGGACGGCTCGTTTACAATACCTACCTTAGATGAAATCATTGACCTAGTCAAGAGTTTAGAAGTTAGTCAGAAACGAGTGATAGGAATTTACCCTGAAATTAAGCATAGCACTCATTTCCAACGACTCAAACTACCAATGGAACGCGCTGTAGTAGACACGTTTCAGAGAAAGGGTTACACGAAGTCCTCCGACCCCGTTTACATACAATCATTTGAAGTGAGCAACTTAAAGGAGCTTAAAAATTATACAGAACTGCGGCTACTTCAACTTTATGGTAAAAAACATTTGAAACCGTATGATCAGGAAGTTTTGGGTACAAATTTGACATACGCCGCTATGGCGTCAGCAGAAGGGCTTCTAAAAGTAGCGAAGTATGCAGCAGCTGTAGGGCCGGATAAGAACTACATAATACCCCGGGATGAGAACAATAGACTAGGAGCCGAGACCAGTTTCGTAGCTGATGCACATAAGGCTGGCCTGAAAGTTCACCCGTATACGTTTCGAGCAGAGAACTATTTCTTACCTGTGGACTTTCGAAGTGAGGGGTCTTTGACAGCCTTTGGTGATTTCAGCGGTGAAATGAGAAGATACTTTGCTACGGGAATCGACGGAGTATTTTCTGAACATCCTGATTTGTCTGTCCGCGTTCGAGGACCATGCTGAGACGGAATCAAGCATGGAAGAAAATATAGCAGCTAACGCGAAACTTGACAACAGTCCTAGGAACCCTGAACTTCAAACTTTTCAATCTCTAAGTAAAAATGTTAGGAAGCTAACCAACTTAAGAAATTGCTTATACCTAGGTACATTAAGGAAAGGGTATAGTAAGTAGTGAGCTCGAAAAATATCATAGTACTATTATTATATCAGCATTCTTCATCGATTTCAGGGTTGGTCCCGTAATAAACGTTGTTCATAATGATCAGTATGAGCCTACTATGAGCCCTTTTCAGCTTGTCATACATTTTCCTTATAACCTTGCATGACTCATTTTTCAATTGATCTTGGTGAGTTCTTGCCTTGTATAGGTATCTATGAGTATTTGATAAACTATTGATTGATATTTTGATAAGGTCTTCTGAATTTATATTACCTATCTATCTCAAATCGAATCGGTAATCATGTCAACAAGTGTTTCAATGTTATTTCTTTTCACAAATAAATATTTTAGTGAAACCATTATTATATTATTATTATACTATTTGCTATCGAACATCTTGGGTCCGAAATTACCATGGGTAAAAAGTGTTTAATTTCTAAGGATATGATTTCCAGAAATTTTAACGATCTTGCAATTATCGCGAGACAGTGTCCTCGGCCGAGTACTCAGTTTGACGAGGCGAGTCAGTCACTCGAACCAAGATTTGTTTGCTCGGCCGAGTGAGCTCATTTACTGTCTTGCTAGTCTCGCCACTGTACTCGTTACGCGCGCGCAATCAATCCACCAGGGATTTTCTATAAGGTGATTATGTACCTATAATCCTACATAGGTACCTAAACCAACATAAGGTAAATAAGAAAAAAAAATACAAACAGTAGCAATGAAGATGGCACATGAATAGCAGGTAAATAAGATAAGTCATTAGTATTTTGACCGATATGAATGTGTATAAAATATGATTAGTAAAGTGTGTCACGTTGTGACCATGGTTGACTGTACTAAGGGCCTTGCGGTTGCTAGGACCGTCAACCAGTTTTGTGCTGGACTTATTTACTGGCGGACGAATTTCGATCACACCTGTATCAAGTCGTGGCAAAGAGTGGGAAAATATAATAAGTACATAAAATATAAGTATCTCAAGAGATATCAGATAAGAGTTGATAAAATGAGAGTGGTGGAGTAGTATGTAAAAGGTGACTTTGCGGTGAGTAGTTTTATTTTCAAGCTCATAAACAATTAAATTTTAAAATTCGTAGTGTTAAGTAATTAAAGTTATGGAAATAATATTTATATTATTTTCTTAGTAAGCATCTGTTATATTTACCTAATACCTACCTACCGTACCGTACAAGAAATTTTAAAATTAAGTACATCTTTGAAACAGAACCGCAAAATGAGCACCTAATTATACATTAAGTAAACAATGTATTGTTGTAATGTTAATTTTCTACCTGCTCAAAATAACTCAAGAGCTTCTAGGCTTTTAATTTATTATAACACCCGTGCAGTTATGATTTAGCTTACCTTTTAATATTTTATTTTAGAAACAGCCACAGTAATGAACAAAACGGTTCGTGTGCTTGGATTGGCCATCACAATCCTGGGATTGGTGTCATCCGATCCGGGAGATCTATTGGTAGATCTCGAATCTATGGTCACCGGCAGTGATGACAACATGTGCAGTAAAATTGTGATCGCGCACCGCGGCGCCAGCGGCTACATCCCGGAGCACACGCTCGGCGCGTACGCACTCGCGGTCACGATGGGCGCCGACTACGTGGAGCCCGACCTCGTCAGCTCGCGGGACGGCCACCTCGTGGCGAGACACGACAACGAGCTCAGCGCGACCACCGACGTCAGCCACCGGCCTGAGTTCGCATCGCGACGACGTAACCAGACCATCGACGGCGTCCCAATGGAAGGCTGGTTCACTGAGGACTTCACGCTGGCAGAGCTGAAAACCTTGCGTGTCGTCGAGCGCATCCCCGACATACGACCCGGAAACGCTCGTATGAATGGCTCATTCACAATCCCCACCTTACAAGAAATCATCGACCTCGTCCGAAACTTACAACACAGTCAAAAACGAGTCATAGGCATCTACCCTGAAATAAAACATGCTACACACTTCCAGCGTCTCGGTTTGCAGATGGAGGTGCCGCTAGTTCAGACCTTTCACAAGAACGGGTATTGGAGCTCTCATGCTCCTGTTTACATTCAATCATTCGAAGTGAGTAATTTGCAGCATTTGAGTAAAATAACAAGACTAAAACTGATACAGTTGATGGATACAAAGACCCTGCAACCTGCCGATCAAGCGGAGCGTGGAACCGGACTGACTTATGGCGATATGGCGTCACCTGAGGGACTCAAGGAGATAGCGAAGTATGCATCAGCCGTGGGACCCGATAAGAGCTACATCATCCCTAGAGATGAGAACAACCGGCTGGGCGCCCCGACTAGTTTCGTAGCAGACTGTCACGCGGTTGGCCTGAAGGTACATCCATACACGTTCCGTGCTGAGAACAATTTCCTACCAGCAGAGTTCCAAAGCGAGGACTCTTCACCATCCGCCTATGGAGACTTCGCAAGTGAACTACATGCGTATTTCGAAGCTGGAATCGATGGATTATTTTCTGATCAACCTGATATAGCAGTACGCGTTCGAGGACAATGTAAATTGCATTCTGACTAATCTAAGTGCAATATGTAGGTACTAGGTACGTACGGCTGTACGTAGGTATAACTATAATTCTATATCTATAGTCAAAAAATAATAAAGCCTATCAAGTTCACAGATTATAGAGATTTTCTATGTAAGTTGTAACAATACGGCTTGAGCGCCTTACCTATTATATATTGTACCTATTTATTAGATAAATAGGCAGGTTCTACATACTTAACACAACTTTTCTGTCGAATGAGAATACGTAATACTGGAAAATGGGTTAGTGCCGCAATCTTTCTCATAATAGTAGGGGAGCCCACGATGCTAAATGGGGATATCATCGAGCGTCATAGAGACCTATTGGGTTGCAAAGCTTAGATGATAAGAAGAAAAAATGTTAAGTGATATATACCTTTTCATCGCTGGGGGAAGCGGCTATAGATTTTTAAATAAAGCTAAGCTAAGCCTAAAGCTAAGGTTTTACAATTATCTCATTTTAGTTGATTTTTGATTGAAGATTATATAATCTTTACTTAATTCATAATAAAATATTAACCAAAAAAGAAGTCCACGCTTTTATTTATCACCTTTTTCGAATAATTTATCAAATTTTGAGTGTTTGAAATTAGGTAGGCCTTATTTGTATCACTTACCTTATGTAAAAAAAAACTGTTGCATGGGCATCTTCGAGCGCGTCAGATATTGATAGCATCAATGCCTTACGTATTTTTAATAATGTACGTATGTTAATCTGATCGTTTGCATGATGCGGGTGGTTGTATGTAAGGGTTGAAAATGAAAAAAAAATAAAATTAATCGAGCGCGTCAGATTTTCTAAGGGAGTGTTAAGTGCACCAAAAAATAGCTCTCATTCACTAATCTGACGATTTCGATGGGACGCAAACTCGCGGCCATTTTCATAATGTGCAAAAAAAATTCGCCATTTTGAAATACTCAAGCGCGTCAGATTAAGATATATAATGGTTCATCTTTATGTTCTAAACGTACTGTTTCATAATCTGACGATTATCTAGAGGAATCCGCCTGATCTGACAAAAAAAAATTAGAAAATCGGTTCACCTTAAAGGCCATCCCTGCAACTTCCCGCTAATTCCATTCTTGGGCGCTTAAAATTGTACTTTTTGAGCTCAAAATATATTTTATGTGATATTTTGAGCTCGCTGAGTTCAAAGAAATAATATTTCTATGCATTAGCTCTTCCAGCTCAATAGTCTGATAGAAGTTTCATAGAACACTATTTTTGGAATTTTCAAACCGCAATAACTTTTGAATGGATCAAGCAATTTTCACGCAGTTGGCGGCATTCGATGAAGTTTTAATTGATCGAACCAAAAATTTCGGAGTGATCCCGAAAAAACACTTTTTCGGGTTTCTTTCGTTCACGATATCTCTCGAACGAATCAACCGATTTTGACCAGCTTGATGGCGATCAACGTGATTTTTTAAGCTCAAGAGCGGATTAGTTTTTGAAGTTGATCGATAAAGCCGTTTAAAAGTTATTCCAAAAAACCACTTTCAAAAAAAAAAAAATTTTTTTTGAGATTTTCCAAAATTTCTCAAAATCTATCGGTCCGAATCGGTTCAAATTCACAGGAAATCTAATTTTGAGGAAACTCTTCAGAACGCCGTTTAGTAGATTCCGATCGGTTTAGTCGTTCAAAAGTTATAAGCGAGTCACATAGTCACACACACACACACACACACACACATACATACAGACATCGCGGAAACATCGAAACAGGAGCATGTGTTTCGGAGCTATTTCCCGAAACTTCCGGTGCATTGTCATGTTCCACTACACTTTGCTCTTGTAAATACTGAAAGTCTCGTGGTATTTTAATTGCAGTAAATAATTTATAGCACTGTGCGTGATATAAATCATTTAATGATGATTCCATCGACAATTTCGAGGTTATCAAAATATGTTCCTCGAGATTTTCGGAAAACCGGCTTGCTACGACGATATTCCAAAATATTTACACATTTTTTTAATGTTTCTACTGTAAATTTAATTGTTTTTTGTAAGGTACTTTCACCACAAAATACACATTTTAAATTAATATCACTCATATTAAATATTTATAAACTTTAATTCACATAATATATACTCGTAATATTACAATATTTAGCAAAAAGAGTCGAAACGTTGGAAACACGTTGTAAACAGTATGCCACGAACGAGTCTTTATGATCAGCTGTGATGGCGTCATGGCAGCAGAAACCAGAGTGGGGACGGAGTGAGAGAGTAATAGATAGAGAAAGAGTGAGAGAGGAATAGAAACGCGGAGAAGGAAATGTAGGCATCACGCAACTCCACGCATTTAACTTTATCGACGATTTTTTGTTATTTCGGCTTGCGGAAATCATCAGATTATATATTATTCGTTATTCTTGAATTATTTCCTTTAAAACAAAAAAAAATTTAGCTACGCTCGAGAATGTCGAGATGACGTTTTTTTTTTACAACTTTGCTGCCCTCCCCTTTCTTTACGTCACTCTCAAATTGTCAGATTAGTGAAATATACACTTTTTAGGATGTAATTAACTATAACCTACCTTAATCTGACGCGCTCGAGAATTTCTGATGGTCAATTTTTTTTTACTAATCTGATCCTGCGTCCTTCACGGGCGGCCTTATATTTGGGCCTCATGTTTGGTGGAGGTACTTAACCGGGTACAAGGTATCCCCCTGTATATCAATCTGCCGCGCTTTAGCACAACACGAAATCCCCGCTTGGGCTCCCCTACTATAATTATGAAACCGCGAAAAGTCAAATTTTGTTATTATAGTAAACAGATAATTAAAAGTCATGGAATTATAATCTTAAGTACCTATAAGTATAGGTAGGACTGTAAGGAAAAGGTATGCTAAGCTGAAAAAAATGCATAGTGATACTCATCATTATGAACAACTTTTATTATGCGACCAATATGAAAAAAAAATAAAGACCAAAAAACATTATTTATAAAAAATATCAGCAGTTCCTTTGCCGAGTTTCATTGACATTTTTCACATATTTTTTCTCGATTTCCGGGTTGGTCACATATTAAAAGTTGTTTGTTCATAAATTGATAAGTAGGCACTATGAGTCCTTTTCGGCTTAGCATACCCTTTCTTTATAACCCTGTTTGATGTTGGGACGCTGCGTGCGAGATGTTTTAAGAGAATTAAAAATAGCTTTGTATTGTAAAATCTCCACTACTTCTTGTTTCTTTTCTTGAATAATAATAAATTCGTAAGATAGGAGATTTTATGCTTTTTTCTATGGTGAAATGGTCCTAAAAGCTCTTGTCTGCCCGAAAAAGAAAAACGTCTGACGTTTTAAACAATGAACATGACAGTCAATTGACAGCGACAGTATAGCAGTCACTGACTTTTAGTGCTGCCAGCTTAGTACTATTGAGCTAAATTTGGCAAAATTAAAGAAACAAGAAAGTATTTTGCAACATTTGGAATAAATAAATATATGGATGGATTTGTTATATAATTAAGGAAAGCCATACAATAATTAATACGAATACTATGAACAACTTTTACTCAGGGGGAACCCGGAATTTACAAAAAAAAATTGCTGTTCCAAAGAAAACTGTCAATGACACTCGACAAAATGTACCTATGAAACAGCTGATTATTTTTTTTCGAATTCCGAGTTGGTCTCATAGTAAAAATTGTTCACGATGAGTAGAATGAGCCCTTTTCAGCTTAGCATAATAACCTTGTATGTTATTTTTATGTATTTATAGCCCTGAAATCTAACTATATTTTATTACATCTAGCAGTAAATCTAACAATATTGTCCTGAACCTAAGTATGTTCGTATTTTATAACCATAAAATTCTACATCAAAATTTATGTAAAATTTTAGGCTCGAAGGCCTCTTGTTTTAACTGTCGTAATTGCACAGCTACGATGTCGCTGCAATTAAGCGACGTAGGTACGATACTGTGACAAAAAACAGTTGTATACAACGTTAGCACAAAGATAGAATTTTAAATAAGTACCTCACTGAATTTAGCTTGTATCGTTTCGTTCACAGCTTTAAAACACTTTTTTTTTATTGGCTGCAACACACTAAACTTATTTATTGAGTATTGTTTCAAGTACTTTGTATATTTAACTAATTTTCATTCAAAACATATTTACAAGTTTTTATTAAATTTGCTGTACCTACTAGTATGTATGTAAAAAAATATATAAAAATATATCGATAGGTAAGACTGAATTTTTGAAACAAAATTTTGTTTTGGAAGTTGGTTTTTATGAAGTATGTAAGTACTACATGATTAATAGTTTATTTTTGTTTCACTTTCGAGAAAAAAAATAGAAAAAAATGGAAATAGATCTGGCAGCCCAGCCGGTACCAATTACTTACTCTGTTTCAATCAAGCCAAAGAGATTGGATTGGAATATTACATTTAACTTTTTTTTGTTATTTTGTAAGTTTGAGATATTTTCAGCTATAAATACCTAGTTATGTTATGTTCCATATTTTCAAATAATAATAATAAGTTTTCTAATAGCAATGTGAACAAAACAGACGATTAGGCCCTAGCAATAGTAGCAATGATAAGACATTTCCTAAAGTTCCGAAAAACATTGACCGCTGCTATTATCGTATTTTTAAGTAAGTATTAAAATACGCTCTATCTGTTCCCTAGTGTCTCAATATTTTACAAGATATTTATTTTTCTCCTGTTATTTTTTAGCAAAGCTTTCATTTAGTTCGATATTTCTAGTTCGTTGAACACGAATCATCTAATATTCAAATCAATAACAAAACCAAAATAATATTTTGTCAAGTGCGTGACACGCTCATAGTCTGGTTCTGTAGCACATTTTACATATCCCATTCAATAGTGATATTTGCCATATTTCACTTAATATGTCATTTGCTACAAACTAAATAAAACTTAATCACATTATTTGATGATAAATATGGCCTCCAGTAACCTATAATCTGAAAACACCTCACTACCAATTACTCTAGTTTTAGTACTCCTTTTGTAGCTAAGAAGTGTCTCGATATATGTAATTCATTGATTAGAATTATATTTATATTTTAAATGTAAAAGTGACTTTATTACGATTTTGTAAACTTTACATACATACACATGATCTGGGATATAAATAGAAAAGTACATAGGCTACTTTACATCATCATCACTGTTTCTATTTACTGTGAAGTGCAACTATTATAAATATATCTTATGATTGCAGTAATCTTCATACATTTGATCTTATCAAGAGAAGTCAATAAGAATTCGAGTAAACCTCACCATATAGTAGCTAATGATTTCCAAGACCTGACCTTCAGAAGTTATGACAATAAAGAGGTGTATGCTCATTTAAACAACATGGAAAAAGAAGACAGTACAGTTCAAGAGCTACGAGAAGCGAAAGCTAGAATAGAGGAGTTAGAAAAGAAGATTGCTATTCTGGAGGGCCGTGTACCACAAAAATACCCTGATGTAGAGTTCTTGGGTTATAAAGAGAGGAAGAGAATATTGGTAAGTTCAATTCTGATTGAAATTTTCTCTGAATTAACGCTAACCTTTGATCTCTAGATAGAGAATGATTCCTAATAAATAGGCACTACTATTGGTCTCTGACGTATCCTGAATTTGTCTAACATCGGTCTGAGCCTGTTAAAAAGAAAAATCCTACTTTTAACAGTCGCCTACTGGAACCCTATGAAGTAAAAGTATGGCATATTTCACCAACATGACCAACACTTATTTCAAAATGAAAATGTAAATAATCTTTTATTTTCAGGTGACTGGAGGTGCAGGATTTGTTGGCTCCCATCTTGTAGATGTCCTAATGACGCAAGGACATGAGGTTATTGTTGTAGATAACTTCTACACCGGCCGAAAGCGTAATGTGCAACATTGGTTCGGCCACCGCAACTTTGAAATGATTCATCATGACATAGTCAGCCCACTCTATGTTGAGGTAAAAACTTTTGAGCTAAAAATGTTTTTATTATAGCTATGTGGTATTGTAGCATGGTATATTTACAATGAGATTAATATTAAAGATCACTTGATACCAATTTAGGTACTTCAAAAACAATGATAACATTAAACTTCCCAATATGGCAAAAAATATGTACTCCAAAATTTGGCGAACCAAATCATCTATTACATAGATAGAACCCTATCATATATGTATCTCTCGAGACACTCTTGGCAACTTATTTCGAGGTTTGAATATTTTAATGACACTAATCTTATATGTTAACGTCATTTATGTAACATGCTCCAACTCCATACAATGTTTTCTTGGTGTAAGCAAAGTTATCTTCTGTCACGCAAGATGGTGTTAAAACGCCAGCCTATGATTTAATAAGATAAAAACCTTTTTGTTTTACAAAAAAAAAAATATTATACACCACAAACTCCACGGTCCGTGAGTTTTAACCATTGCAATTTAATTTATTACCTTACAAATTTAATAAAAAAAATTGTATTCAATTGATAAAAACCTATAACAAACTTACAGCCATTTAGGAGCTATAACAAGCAGTTGGGGGCGCTCGTTGATTGCAAGCCCCAAGCTCTTGTTCTAACAAAACTAGTCCGAAAGAGAATGGTCTAAAATTTTATTGACCTAATCATTTTTATCACATGGCATAAAGGTTAACAGACCTATCATGAAGTGTTTTGTATGATGAAATTTTTGATATCATACCCACTTGTTATATTATCTAGTTACCTAATGTAGCTTTGTTCTCGTTATCATTGTAATATTCAGCTGTAACAACTGGTTCTGTTTTAAACTACTAAATAACAAGTAGTTGCCATTCAATTCATTAGCAAAAAGAGACTAGATAAGAAATGCATATGTGCATACTTTACTGAAATATATGTGCAAAAATACATGTCCAAGATACGCAAATGCACATTTGCCTAAAGAGCGTATGATTATTTTTTACACGCATACTAGCTGATTCGACAGACGTCCTGTCAAAAGCCATTGCGTCAATTCTATGTCAAATGTCAAAAGTTACATTAAGAAAGTTTACATTGTCCAAAGCGCTATATGGTGTATTTTTAAATTTTCTAATTTTTCATGTTTTTTACTATAAATTGAGATGTGAGCTATCCTATGTCCTAAGTCAGATCGAACTGCACACGGTGTGCAAATTTGATTGAAATCGGTTAAGTAGTTTAGGAGTCTATAGCGGACAAACAACGTGACACGTAATTTATATATTTTAAGATTTTTACCTATGTAGTGATGAGGTTTTGAGTAATTCAATATAAATTGAACAAAACGTAGCTACCAGCTATGCTATACTATAAGTTATTTTTCGATATATTAGCGCAATAGGTGTTATTTTGAAAGATTGTAACATATCATCAAAATTACAAATAAAAAATTCCATATGCATAAAAAAATCTGTGAAGCACTAGTTCACAATCATGGGTCGGTATTCTATCGGTTATTTGTATGAACTTCTGTACCTAATGCGAAAGTTGATACAAATACTATACGAAATTTTTCACTAATTTTTTTCGCTAATTTTACACAGTGGTAGCAATTTTTGCCAATATGTATATTGAAAAACGTAAGGCTCTCGAGCAGTTAATTACAAACTCGTTACGATGGCAGGCCCTCGACTATGCTGGCTTACTTTCGCCTACTCGTTTGTAAAAACCACACTATACTCTTATCGCAATGTACTTCTATGCAATAATTTAATGTTCATTTTCTCATTCTTTCAGGCAGATGAAATTTACCATTTAGCTAGTCCTGCAAGCCCACCGCATTATATGAAAAATCCAGTTAAGACTATCAAAACAAATACTTTAGGAACTATTAATATGTTAGGTATGTATGCATATTGAATAATAGCTATAAGTATGTATATGAAACCCCCTATGTTAGCGATTTCACTCACTGATTTCGCTTTTTAGGCTAAATACCAAGGGGTAGTTTGAAAATATTTTAGACCACTAGTCTTCATTTGCTTCGTCTTAAACTGAATTTGTTTCTCGCAGGTCTCGCTCGGAGAGTTGGAGCGAAAATTTTAATAGCTAGCACATCAGAGGTATATGGAGATCCTCTGGTGCACCCACAGCCAGAGTCCTACTGGGGTCACGTGAATCCTATAGGTAACTATATTTTTATCCTACTATCCTATCTATATTATAAATGCCATGTGTGTGTGTTATGAGTGTGTGTTTGTCTGTATGTTTGTTACCATGTAAATCTGTAACTATTAAAGCGATTTCGATAAAATTTGGAATAGAGGTAACTTATGCCCTGAGTCAACGCATAGGCTACCTAACATCATCACCGCGCCGGTGTAACCGCGGGGCACAACTAGTCTCTATAGGGTTATTCATAAAGGGTATTATTTATAAAGGGTATGCTAAGCCGAAAAGGGCTCATAGTACTCATCATTATGAACAACTTTTGTTATGGGATCAACCCGAAATTCGCGAAAAAAAAATCAGCTGTTCCATAGAAAAATGTCAATGACACTCGACAAAATGTATGAATAACCCTGTATAATTACATCAAAAGGCCGCGATTCCAAATAGGTACTTGCCGTATAGTACGGAATTCCTTGCAAGACTCGTGAATTTTATACAATTTTGTTCCAACATCCACATGTAAATATGGTAATACTACTCGACTGGGTAAACAAAAAAATAATACACGTCCTCAACAGCATGCGACCTTCACTTCACCTACAATTGAAACAATAACACTCATTACTATTCGTAATTAATACAAAACGTTTCAGGTCCTCGAGCGTGTTACGACGAAGGCAAAAGAGTCGCCGAGACGCTCGCTTATTCTTATGCAAAACAAGAGAACGTGTCCGTGCGGGTCGCGAGGATATTCAACACTTACGGGCCGCGGATGCATGTGTCGGACGGACGGGTCGTGTCCAATTTTATCATGCAAGCGCTGCAGAATTTGACCATCACTGTAAGTAACCTAGTAATACAGGGTTAAAAGGAAAGGGCATGTTAAGTCGAAAAAGGCTCGCAGTACTCATAGTTATGAACAACTTTTACTATTGTACTAACCCGTAATTAGCGAAAAGAAAATCAGCTGTTCCATACATTTTGTCGAGTGTCATTGACATTTTTCAATGAAACAGCTGATTTTTTTCGCGGATTCCGGGTATGTCTAGAGAATACAATCCCGGGATCCCGACCGTTTTCTAGCCCCGAAAATCCCGGGACTGTACCTGGCTAATCTCGGGATTTTCGGGATTACCACAGACAAGTCTAGTTTGTATTCCGTAGTCCGTTGAGCCTTGACAATAACCTTGCCTAGATTATATCAATAGCATTTATTACATAACGACAAAAAACAACCCTTAGATACGCCGTCGTACAATACGTACCTAATATTGATACTCATACACTACACAGGTACAGTCCTTATAATGTGTTTGTCGTATAACTTAAAAGGGACTTCCCCATTCAGATTTTTTCAGCTGTTGCTTATGTTAGCAATAAATAAACTACGAAGCAGGCTTGGAAGTAAAACATTGGATGCTTTGATATTTCTGCAATTATATTTTCCAAATTTTAAATATTATTTTTTTGTGTTCGTTTTTTTTTCACATCTTGCAAAAGTATAGTTTTTTTTGTTTTGTCTTCTTTTATTTTCTTATTATATTGTGATTTGTGTTGTGTGAAGACATTAATCAAACATTTTTTTTAATTACTCAAGTTTTTTTTTTTCATTTGAGCTCAATTAAAAACTACATAGTATAATCCCGGGATAGGCCCGGGATCCCGGGATTAAGCTTCAAAAATCCCGTAATCCCGGGATTGAAAAACATGCTCGGGATTGTATTCTCTAGGTAGGTATGTCCCATACTAAAAGTTGTTGACAATGATGTGTACTATGAGCCTGTTTCGGCTTAGCATACCCTTTTCTTATAACTCTGTATAAAATCGTAGATTAATCCAGACATGATCCAGAATTACGTTTATGGGCAATTATTTTGTTCCAAGAATTTGCAAGTGAGCACGCAAAAGATTTATAGACGATTTAGGAGTTTTCTTTGATTAAAATGAAATTTTCATTCATGACTCGGGGAGGAAGACGGGGTAATTTCACCCATTGCTTCCACCCTGTATTGCCTCTTATAGATTCTGTATTTAAGAGGATCTAAGACATCCGATAAACATTTAAAAACCGAACAGTTGAGTTGTGATCTTTTTGAAGTTGGTTAACGAATCACTTTCAATAGTTGTTTTAGGCAGCCTTTGTATTCAAAAAGTATTTTGATAATTTAGCTATAATAGACTTCCTGGACATTGAAAATAGCTCATAATAACCCACTCGACATTTATGGCTATGATTCAAGTTCTTCAAAAGAAAATAGTTTCAAATGGGCGAAAAGCAAAAGGCAAAGAAAAACCGAAACGTTTCGATTATAATTCCTAGTAACGAGGCACGATTTATTGCGTTATATTGATTTAACTGATGTAATTACAATAGTAATTGCCGATATTATCTATGTCATCGTGCCGGCATAGATAATTTACTAGGTATAATCGTTTATCGCGTACTTTATGAACTACAGTGCGTTACATGAGCATTATCAATTTTATTTTGTAATAAAGTTGAGGAAAGCACGTAATACGAGTAACGCGACTTGCGAAGTTGCGGATCGCTGGGACTGATTTGGTCTTGTTATCACAGACCAGACCCTAGAATCCGTTGACAGATTACATCTATTGCCTTCTGAGGAATAGAAGGGGTAGGGGGGGGTCTCTAGGGGTAGTAAGACCTATCGTCACAATCGATTTTGTCAACTTTAACTGTTATTTTTGGCACCGATTCCAAAGCGAACGCGAAGTATGATTGGCTGGTACTTCAAGCCGGACAACTCCGGGGAATGAGTTTTGTCACTGGCCAATACTAGCGCAGTGACTTTTATGGCCAATTGTAAGCGCTTGTTATTATTTTGTAAAATCAAGGGACGAGGCACCTGATGGTGCCGAATACCTCCGATACATACTTAAGGCGTCATCAGTAACAGTAGCGAATCCAGAGGGGGGAGGCTTTTGGGGTGCTGGGGTGGGAGGGGAAGGTTATTGAGCCCCCTAGCCCCCTCTATTCAGTAATACTTGTTAAGCAATCAAGTGTAAGAGTGAATAATATCGCCATGTTGTTCCCAGCTGTACGGTAACGGCAAGCAGACGCGCTCGTTCTGCTATGTATCCGACCTGGTGGACGGGCTGCTGGCGCTGATGGCGTCCAGCTACTCGCTGCCGGTCAACATCGGGAACCCAGTCGAACACACCATAGAAGGTGAGTTGTAGTACCTACCAAGCCAAGCTGCAATTGTATAATCGAAACGCTATAGAAAAGTAGATAGGTATGAGAATTTCTGTCATAGAATATCCTACTTCCTGTCCTACTCCTACTAATATTATAAACGCGAAAATTAGTAAGAATGCATGGATGGATGTATGTTTGTTAATCTTTCACGCAAAAACGGCTGAACGGATTTGCATGAAATTTGGAATGCAGGTTGTTCATGGTCTGGATTAACACATAGGCTACTGTTTATTTCGGAGAAACGAATCTAGTAGAATCTATAAATAGATTGTAGAAATGTTCCGTTGCAATACATTTTCCTACTTTTCTATAGCGTTTCTTATATGGCAACTTGGCTAGGGGCGCTGATACTGATGTGAAACCGACAATGGGCCCAAGTTTGAAGGCTTTAGTCGACGGATCTAGTTTTTTTTAAAGTGTTGAGATTTCTAGGGGCCGTTCAAGTATTACGTAAGCAGATTTATTACATTTATTTACCCCCCCATCCCCCTTGTCAGCAAAAGTAAGCAAAGCTCTTACTTTCTCTTTTTTTTAGGTCGGTCAAATAAAGCCTTTAGATTTGGGCTCATTATAGCCTCCATGACTTGACTATATCTGACGCTGGATTAACGACATATTTATCATCGTCATCATCAGCAATTTCCACCACTGCTAGATGTTGATGTGATTTGATGTATGCGATTGTATTTCAGAATTCGCGATGATAATAAAGAATCTAGTCCCGGGCTGCCGCAGCACGGTGTCGACGGGCGCCGCCGTGGAGGACGACCCGCAGCGGCGGCGGCCGGACATCACTGTCGCGGAGACCAACCTACATTGGAAGCCTAAAGTGAGTCTAACACAAAAAAACATTTAATTCAAAATTCTGGGTGGCGCAGACAAGCTGCGTGACAAACGTGACGTCTAACATCAGCGATTTGCTCGTCTCGTCACTCAATAGCTTAAAAAACTTAGTATGCGGCTGTGTTGCGCAGCATCTCATACAAGACAGAATTTGGTTATTATTTCTTCTATCGAACACTCGCTGCGTATTTTTAATAAGTTTATACAAGGCCCTAAAGACCTTTGCGCCATCTGGGCATTTTTGGAGTACTGAACCTTCGGGGAAGAACCCTTAAGGCGAGACTTCGGTGTCTGTCTATATGTCACAGACAATTATTGAACTCACGTACGCGCCTTGGCTGCGCATTGGCCCATAGATAGCATTTATTCTTCTTTTGCATGCTGCTGCTATTTTACTATTATAATAGAATTGCAAGTCTTGACTAAAACTTGTATATTTCTCTGGAATGATTACCAGTTTAGAAGCCAATAAATATTTCAGATACCGCTGCAAGATGGACTCCAGAGAACTATCAAATATTTCCGAGAGGAGCTATCGAGGACTACATTCTCCAACAACCAGACTTACATTGATGTCAAAACTAAAATTCATAATTAGATCATTTGTAATTTATTATAATTCAATAATAATGCTGATGTGTTGTGATAATAGATGCCAGTCTTTCTGGAATAATTTAATACCTAATTCGTACCTTTGAATGTTTTTTTAAGTGTAAAAATGTTATTTACTATAAAAAATAATTATGTAACAACAAGAATGAAAGTTAATTGTCTTCTTAAATATGAAACTGACTTGTTTTTTTTAAGAAAGTTAAATGATGTTCTTGTTTAAAATTTGATATTTTGAATTTGATTGTTTATTTTTTTATTTGACTGCTAGCAGATAGAGTTGCTGCTAGCTATAATAACTACCGATCTGTCAAAATTTCAATCTATAGTTTTGTATTCACAATAGAAAGTGCTTTTTTCACCCGACTAAAAAGATCGTCGATTTTTGAGCGTATGTATCTTTAACTGTTTCTTTATTACCGATTAGCATAAACGACTTGAGAGCTCATGTGGTCAGTTACTCGGATTCTCTATGTCCGAAACTTCAGGAGTTACGTTTTGCAGTCGGGGCACTAGTTTCTTTCAATGTGTAGGTACTTATATTGACGATAAATTTTGACACACTTGTACTTAGTGAATACGACACTTTAGCCAGTCCAGACCGAGTGAGTACGCCGTTTACAGCGGCCGGGCTACCTTGGGCGGTTTTGCCTCCGACCATAGGCTGTTTATTTTATTATTTATAGCAATAGGGTAATTCACTACTGGTGTTTATTAATAGGTTTCGTGAAAACGTAATTAAACATACCTAATATGTATACTGAAGAAATAATTTTATTTAAATAGAATAAAGTTTTGGGATGAGCGTCTAAAGTTTTTGGTAATGTTAATGAGAAGTTCTTTTCCCGCAAAACCCGTGTTAGTATAAATTTGTATGTGACAACGTGACGTTACGTAAAACGTCACGTAACGTTTTACTATAATGCGGTCTGTGCAGGAGCTCAAAATGCAATCCCTACATCTCCCGGTGAATAAATAAAGTCTTGTCTAATTGAATAATAAAAGTCCCTTAACTGAACTACAGAGCCAGTTTAGTCTTACGTCTTGATCGCTATCAATCACTGTCAGAATTTGTGTACATTTCTCATTATTCTGTCCACAAAACTAGACTGAAAGGAAACCGAGCGAAGCGTTTTACTTAGTTACCGTTTCAGTACGAGCAGTGAAACCCGTGTGGATGAATGTAACAATAAGATATTAGATCTTAGCTGGTGAGGCTCACTAAACCCTTTTAACTCTGCCTCGGGCTCGTTAGATGGCGCTCGTTGGGTCTGGATGTAGCTGTTTATGAATTTTTGTTATATAATTTTTGTGTTCAAAGTTTATAAATAAAAGCTGTTGTGCACTGTTACAAAATGTTTTATTTACCTTTCATTACATTAGTTTACGTAGATTAAAAAATCATGTAAGATTAGATATAAATATATGAACAGTTGACTAGGATTTATAATTAATTTAAAGTACATACGTAATTTACAAAAGTTTTTACTTTAACCAAAACATGTTTCAGGATAATCTTCTTAAATATATATAAATTACGTGTCACGTTGTTTGTCCGCTATAGACTCCTAAACTACTTCACCGATTTCATTCAAATTTGCACACCGGGTGCAGTTCGATTTAGCTTAGGAGATAGGATAGCTCACATCTCAATTTATAGTAAAAAAACATGAAAAATTAGAAAATTTAGAAATTGTACTTAAACCATAATTTAACTTTAGCGCTTTGGACAATGTTAACTTTTTTAATGTAACATTTGACATAGAATTAACGCAATGGCTTTTGACAGGACAACGTCTGTCGAGTCAGGTAGTATGGTATAAATTATACTTTAAAAAGTATTGATTGCTAACTACACAACCTTAGTACCTAGCTAGTCGATATCATTAACACTTGACACCACAAAAGGACAAAGTACAAACACAAAAACATAAAGACACGTTTCACTAGGGGACATTTGTCTCGCGACCTTGTCGCCCGACACGAAATGTACGTATCCCGCGACATGTCGCCCGACATTTACGGGTTGCAGGACTTGTCGCTAGTTGACGCTCTGCGAGCGTCGACACGCGCGATCTTCGTGTCCCCAGTCCCGATCGACAGTACGACAGTCGCCCGACAGCCTTCCTTTGAGTAGTGAGGACGCGTGTCGCTTTGTGTTAACTATGCGACGCGCTTTGCTCTGTGTGTTGGCAACATACTGTTCACTACTGGCTAGTGTGAACAAGTCATAAAATATGTCGAGGGACAAAGTTGCAGAGACAAACTACGTGAATGTCGGACGACTTGTCTCTGCGACATGTCCCCTACTGAAAACGTGACTTTTGAAATAGGCACATAAGGGGGTTTTATTCCTTTTTTGTTTTTTTAAGCCTGTTTGTAGTAGGTAGTTGTTTTTGTTATACATATTTATTGGTAACTCTGTTTTGCATCATAACAATCAAACACAAAAAAAAACATTCCGGTTCATACTTCCAATCAATTAAGACAGTTATGTTACTATAAAGATAAAGTCTCACAATGAAAATAACTAAGGGCTAGCATTTTCTCATCGGGTAATTAGGGATTAGTAGATATTCTGCCATGTTCTATCCCGAAGTTCATAATGTTCACAGAAAGTCTGTGCTGTCATAAACCCTTTTACTTACAATATCATAAAAGTAAATAAACGTTTGTAGCTGTTCAGTCTTGTAAAATATGTTTCACACTCATAACTCCCAACTAGTCATGGATGGCATTGAACACATAAAGACAGTTCATTTAAGCACAGACCCAGGACAGATATTAAAATTTTCTTTAAAAAATCTGCCCTGCAACAAATCAAAGCCGGGCCCACCCGTTCATAAAATAGACTGGCTGCCACTGAGCCATACTAGTCATCCTATTGTGTTTCCGACTTTATTACAGCAATGGCTTGGTAGAACATTCCATTTGTATGAGTAAGGTTTCATTTCTGTTATTTCTGTAGTACAAAGTTTTTCGCCATGTGTACGCACAAGAGTTTTATACAGTTGAAACATATCATGTGGGGTTTGCTTATGTCGAATGAGTAATTGGTTAGAACAACCTCGGGACTTCCATTGTGTGTCGAACCTGATGTCGTGAACTCTGTTGATGGCGTCAAGTGATGCTGTCCACACACCCATTGACACATCTTCAGAGTGGTACACGCTGGAACAGAATAAAAGAAAGAATTGTAATTAAACTTTTTGTGAATGCTTTTGGTGACCAACAAGGCTTGAACCTGAATATAAGAACTGCGTGGGTTTACGTCTTAGTTGTTTTACAAATGATTTGTTTTGCAGAAACCTGTAGGTTAAGCTTATAAAATTACAAAGTAGGCCAGACATTAGCAAGCACGGCACAAAAAATATTTACAAAAATCTGGATACCAAATATGTACCTCAATAACATTTTCCCGACAAATTAAAACAATATAAGTGAAACTCAATACACAATATTTACCTCAGGAAATCAGCATTTCTAGCTATATAGTCAATAATACTGCGCGATAGGACGTATCCCCCCCCAAGTGCATACGGTAAGTAGTTGTTACAGAGAAACCAGTCTGTTTCCTTCCATTTGCCCGTTAAATACACTTTTGCACTGCCATCGAAGTAGCCCCAATACAGGCCTTTGTATGTAGGCAGAGTTTTCTGTAAAATTATAAGTTGGTTTATAAAAAAAAGGCTTCAAACAACCTAAGATTAGTGTAAATGGCCTCTGTACCAATTGCAGACGTGAAGTCTTTGTATTTGAACCAATATTTAAACTAATGGGGCCTAATTTAAATTTCACTGGCCAGTTAATAGTTTCAACAAAATAAAGAGAATTTTAAAAAAGAGTAGGTTAACCGATAAAACTGTTACCTGTAGTAAGTAAATTACCTTAAAACTGACATATTCACTTAGTGCCTCATCATTCATGTGTGGACCGTATGCTTCAAGATCTTTCACAATCAAGTCAACTCTCACAAACGAGTCATCATCACATTTTATGAGGTATTTTAGACCTCTCATGTTAGTACTAATCCACCTCAAAGAATGCACCATTTTAGTTGCTAAATTTTGATATTTATCCTCAATACTATCCAAGAGCAACAAGTCATTACTTCGGCTGTTCTCAGTCTTCAATTTTGCCATAACTGAATCATTCAAACCTTGTGTGCCGAGTACAAAGTAAAATTTTATAATATTCTCATGTGTTGACTGTTTAATCCAACTATGACTCCACTTGTATAATACTTCTCCATTTTCTATAAATATGTTGTTAGTGAGTTTTGCCCAAGTTGTGCGTATAGCATCTCTTTTAGCCTCATTATCTGGTCCGCTAATCACCAACACTGCATACTCGTACTTGCTTAGAGAATTAGAAAGTTTGTTTCTAACCAATGTACCTGGAGCTTCGGTACATTCCAGGTGGCTCACATTATTAGTGAAAATGCAACCAATAATAAAGAAAACAGCACAGGCAAGCATCGTAGTTTTATTTCGCCTGATGAATAACTTTGACATTTTATCCAGCCATTTAGCTCAACGGCTCCTTCTAAGTACATATTATTATTTTCTTCATTCTCTAATAAAATCTTACTGTTTTCCGTGATTTAAATCTAAAAGTTTGCTTTGCCCGCTGCCCCACAGCGTCCGTTTACTACCTGATCCTGAAGTACCATTTATTAGTACTGTAATAACGGTGAAGTAGGTACCTACCTACTTGTGGTTTCAGCCGTTTCAGGGCAGGGCCCAAGAGACATCGAGGATTCAAACAATATGTCATTGTCAAAGTCAATAATCATAAGATATAAAAATATACATGATAATGTACAGCAAGAACCGTACCGCTAAATATTGAGGCGTTTTTATTTTAGAAAAATAGTTCGTAGTTTTTTCGTAGATGGCGTAGTAAGCGTCTAGTATTTTCTGTCAAATGAATTAGGTACCTACGGTCACTTTTTATTCATTCCCCATACTATGGGTAAAAATATGACTAAAATAATTAGAAAATCTTACTCAAACTTTTATGGTAAAATTGCTGTGTGTCAATCTTTTTTGTGGTTTTTTTGTTTTTTTCTTTTAATATATATTATCATGCTGATTTGTATTTATTGTCCACTAATCTAATACCATTTGGCAATCAGGTAGATAATTGTCATTATTTTTAATTGGGTTATTAAATAATCTACAGGAAACACATGTTTTGAACATAAATGACCTATTTTACGTCAATGTCTATTTCTGAAATTGAAATTGACATCCAAATGTAAAATTTGTAAAGTTTTAGTTCCACAAAGTACCTAAATAATAAATGGCGTGGAATAATCTGGTATTTTAAGTCTTACTTACTTGTCATATTACTTCAAAATGGGCCAAAAGATCGAAGCCTGCCCAATAAACCCGAAGAAAAAAAAACAACATTAACATTTCGTCGTCTCAGTGCTTGTTTGGTCTATCTACCATTGGTTAGTTTTTACAGTAGACGAGTTTCTTTCTCTATTTTAAAAAAGAAGCTATAATTAAAAGATTTGAAAATCTTTCGTAATACATTGGTTACCTTTAAATTGATTTTTATAATTATCATCTATGGATGGTAATTAATTATACCTTATTTTACAGTTTTTATTTGGAGATAGGACAAACATGCACAAATATAATTACGAATGTGGAGTAAGGACATTACCACATTAGAGATAGACCAAAATGACTGTTCTGTTTTTGCGTGCTTATTTGTTCGATATGCCAGACGTATATACAGGATGTATACATTTTTTTGCTATTCCTAAAAAACTATAGGTACGTTGCGCTTCGCTTAAGTTAGGAACTGACTTTTACTATAACTCACTAGAAGACAATTTACTATAACTAAACTACGTTTATTAATTGCTTTATGAATAATAATTACAAAGTAGGTAAAGAGCAGGGCATTCCCATCACAAATATCCTCTGATTATTTTCAGGGAAGTCCCGAGGTAACTAACTGAAATAAAAAAATAAAAAAATAAAAAAAAAATAAAATAAAAATAAAAAATAAAAAAAAAAATAAAAAAAAAAAATAAATAAAAAAAAATAAAAAAAAAATAAAATAAAATAAAATAAAATAAAATAAAATAAAATAATAGTCTGGGTACTGGTCTGGGTACTGTTGGGTTCTAATCTTGTGAATGAAGCAGGTGAGTAATTTAGTAAGCTTGGTTTGTTTGTAGGCTTTAGAATGTTTGTTAATCTACTGCAAGTACCTAGATATGGTAATTATCTGTAAAATTTTCCTTTTTCCGGCACTGGGCGCGGCGCGGGCGTTAACGGGGTAAGCGAGGGGAGCGGGGAGCGTAGCGCCCGCTTGTTGCGTGTGTGTATGTAAAACTCCGCCTGCTTGTGTGCGTGTCGTGTCACGTCCCGCAAAGGGTTGTGTAATTTTAAAACAGAAAAACAATTTTTGACTTTTGTATGAAAATCTAAATATGCTTATAATATATCTTAATGAAACTTTCAGGATGTAATGGTTACAATGGATACTTTAAGATATTTCCGGCTTAGCATACCCTTTCTGAATAACCCTGTATTTATACAATCAGTAAGTTGCCGAAATAACTACCTAATGCATTGGGATTATAATATTAGAACAGTAACACCATACCTTCAGATCATAGAAATTCAAACGGGAATCAATCCTATCCTTCTGCGTCTAGGATGACACATTGTGTTAAAAACAACACCCTGTTTCAAATTCATAACGGAATGGAGTGAAAATTAAAAAGTACTTACTGCTCAGTTTGCGGCTGCGTCTTTTTGTATTTTGTTTTGCCGCCAGTTGTAGACATGTTTACTAAATTTTTTTGAACAATTCAGGCACAAACTGTCAAACACACAGAGATTTATATGTTTTTTTCGAGAGCGACGAAGTGGTCCCTGTGATGACTTCTGACACAATAATAAAACAAAAAAAATGGCGGACATGGCGTCACGGACTGTGATTGGTTAATTGCGTGGACAAAGAACACTCAAGCACTTAAATTCTTTGACGAAGTAGGATATAAAGCAAATACTGGACAAAGAACAAACAAGCACAAAATTTTCATTGCGGTGTCGTGTCATAAATAAAATTTAAATTATTTTTTTTGTTGTTCTTTATGAAAAAATTGTAAGTTTTTTTTAACTAACAGGATTGAAATTTAAGTCTTAACAAAACTGCATTTAAAGTTCATTTTCGGTAAATTTGGTCGATAGGCCAAACAAGCACTGGGACGACGATTTAGATGTCATTTTCAATTTTTCAATTACGGAACTTGATTTAATAAGTTCTCTTTTCTTGCCCATTTTCTTAATTATCTAGCTCAAGCCATGCTTATGATAATCGGCAGAGGTATAGGGATATATCGACCGTTACGAGCAGGGTCCTTTCAGGGGCAAATATCAATGAGCATAGATCATGGAATGTACACGAATTATTGGTTCACGCAAAAAACAACACCCATACATTATCGGTCATAGATTATTGTATCCCGACAGATTAAAAAAAACTTTTAATTTTACTGATACATCAGTTATGGTCCTACTGTCATTGTCAGTGTCAATCCAGTCTGTCAGCCATAAGTCAAAGTCTTAAAGTGTCAAATGTCAAATCAACACAAAATAGAAAGAAGGTAAATGAATGAATGTCTGGCTCAGATAAAATTTCAAAGTAAAAACGAATTCAAAGAGCTGTTATAATTTTATTCAAGTGGATGGAGTAGCAATTATAGTCCCAGTTCGCTTTTAAATTTTAGGCCGGTCGCATGTCCACGGTCTACAAGACAAATTCGTGTCGTAACGTAACCATTCAAACATTTCACGTGGACGTTTTACAAATAATTTTAAGATCACCGAAATTAGTTATTTGTAACTAAAAATCGTCTATTAGAGCCAGAAAAAAAGGATATTTCGTGTAAAAAATTAGGTAGCAAAATATTCAATAAAGTGGATTACTTTTTGTTGTGGACTGGAGCAGGTAGTGCATTTACCTTGTCATGTGGTTCCCTGTGTAACTTGAATTCTCAGAAATACCTAAGCCACCGTCAAAGACTGTTGCGGTACGTATAAATGAAGAACTTCCATGGCTATTTATTTAAATAAAATCTCAATTATTGTAGAATGAGAATTCTTGGTATTATTACATCATATTTTGTCATTAAGTGTAATGGTAAGTGTTTTTCTCAGGTGTTATGGAGTCCTTAAAGAAGAAAGGTCGCCCTCCACATCCGAGGGCGACAGCTAATCCATTGTCAGCCCTAACATTTTCGTAAGTACCCTTATTCTAATAAAATCAGTTAATGAATAAAAAGTTGTATTTAAATAAGGCTTTATTCTGTTACTAAGTTGCCCTGAATTAAGATTTGAATTAAGAGAATTAGTCTTGCTACATACCTCTGTAATAACTGCATACTATGAGGCTATAGAAATATTTTTACTACCCTACCCTCATTCATGTAGAGAACATAAAATTTATTTTTTTATTCTCATTCATATTTTGACTTTGTTTCATTTGTTTATATGATTGTTGTTATTCTTAAGTTTCTAAAATGACTGAAATGAAACAGTCACTTGAGTGTGTTTGTTAGTATGTCTGCCCCCACCCAATTGAAACAGATTTTGAGTGGAGTTTGGTACAGAGATACCATCTACCCTAGATTTAATACATAGGGTATACTTTAAATCTCAGAAAGTGGATGTTTCAAATGGAGGGTTTACAGTTAACATGAGAAACCAACACTGAGTATTATGTATAGAATAATAGGGCTGAGCCATTGCTATAATGCAAATAAAATAATAATTGCTTAGCTTATTTGCAAATATAATGCTGAGATAAAATTTAGTATTTTAATACTAGCCAGCCAGCATTGTGTAAAAACACAGTTCATACAATTTTATGTTTTTTTTATGTTAACATTTGACCATAACAGGTCTGCACCACCCAAAATTCACAATTCTACATGTTACAGTTTCACTGCATTCTGAACTGGAGAAATTACACTTCACTTCAGTAAATAGTGAACTTAAAGGGTTAAGTTTATTTCAACAATAACTAGAGTTGTTTTCATAGATGGACACTACCCATGTTCTGGAGCGGTTTGAAAAAAGAAATGGAGGAAGAAGATCTGTATGAACCATTAGAAGAGCATGCATCTGGTAAGTTATTCCATGAATTAAATATTATTAAAATTCTTACAATTCTTTTTTTGTTGTTGGACATGTAAAATAAGGATTGGTAGGTAATTTTTAGAAAATATGGTAATTTATGCTAACATGAAACAAAAAAATGGTGATGAGCCAAAAATTAAATCATTTTCAAGTTTAGTAGGCTAATAAGTAAAACAAGGACACAAACACGTAAAGCTGGATGAAGCAACTGCAGGCTAGGTCACTGACCCCGTGCAGCTGATTGAATCTGAATCGTCCACTGTTAACTACTCTGAAGCTTGCAAATTGTTTCTATCAATCCTTAAGTTACAGTAGATAGATCCTATTTCTTGCATGCTTAGATTCAGAATCAATTATTTTTTAATGGAAATATATGCATCTTATAAGATGGCATTGTAAACTGAGGAGCTCAGTTAATATTTTCTTTGTTAAGGGATCGATAGTCCCTGCGTCGCAAGGAGTGCATTGTCCCGAGCCAGCCAACCCAGCTCTTGAAAAGGGCTTAGTTCTGCTGTCCTTACGAAAAGTGCAATAACTAGGTTAAAGCTGATTTCGAAAAACGCGTTTAAAGATTTTATTTTAATTGTGTTTGTATGGCCATCACTATAGAATTAAAACCGGCCCCGTCGTAGTTACGTAAAAACTGTCTAAAGAAAATATATACATAGATCTCGTTCTGTTGATTCCGAATATGTACTTGACTCAATTTGGCCCAAACTCGAGTTATTGCACACTTCGTAAGGACGGCAGAGTTCTAGAATGATCATCTTTCAGGCCCCTTGGGTGACAAGTTCGCGCGGCTGTGGGACGAGGAGGTGGCCCGCGCGGGGGCGAAACGCAAACCGAGCCTACTCCGCGTCATTATGAGAGCTTACGCATGGCGGTGCATGCTGTACGGACTGGTGCTGTTTGTCATGGAATGTGGTATTCGGTAAGTCGTAAGCTAACTCTTAGGTCGAGGCTCAATCGGACTGGCTCTCGTCTTGTTCTGGCAGTTAGAGAAAAAAAGAGACAAAAACCAACTTGTTTCAGTTCAGATTTGCGCTGAATATCGTGGTACGGCCCCTGATTGATCTTTTTCCAAGGTGTCTAATTTTTTTTTATTGCCAATCAATGGAAAATATTTCAGTCTGTTCGTAAATAAAGAAGTTAAAATTATGCACATTTTGCAACATGTTAATTTTGACAGGTGCTGAACTGCTCATTCTAAGAAAAATTATTTCTTAGTAGTACTCGTTTTTTCCCGGTAGACTTTTTGAGACGTGCGCGTTCTGAACTTAACCCATTTCTACGATACCACCCTTAAATAGAAGCTGTCGTTTATTTGGCTTCTACAATTATTGATTACTAGCCGACGCTTGGAACTTCGTACCCGGCGGTGCTCTGCGTTCTGCCTCGTAGGATTGGGGCTATAAAGTGTAGCCTATAAATACTCGGGTATAGTGTAGCTTATTATTATTGACCTTAAATAACATTGAATGTTACAGGTAATAACACAATAACAGGTTACAGGTGATAAGTCACATAAAGACTGCCACTCTTTTAAGCTTTTTTTCATAAGCTATCATGAATCTTCAGAATAATCCAGGCAGTCACTCGCTAATGGGTGACTTTGGCTTGGTATAATTACTATAATTATACAATGTAATACACAACGAGTATGTACGATTTGTGGTTATACCTAAAATTTGATGTCTAGTTGTTGGGTCAC
Organism: Alcis repandata; assembly: GCA_949125135.1. Classification (NCBI taxonomy): domain Eukaryota; kingdom Metazoa; phylum Arthropoda; class Insecta; order Lepidoptera; family Geometridae; genus Alcis; species Alcis repandata. Next base: position 7,987,359 of record OX421222.1, read on the forward strand.
GTAATCTATTAGCAACACTGTTTGTGCTTTCCCAAACAAAGTAATGATAATGTATGGAGTATCAAATTTCCTGCTAATGTACCAACTACCAACGGATCTATGACTAATAACAACCTTCTACATTGTAGACACCTCAAGTAGAAAATTTACGACGTTAAAAATTCGGACGACTGCCAGACGGACGACGGAAAGTAGAGTATTGAACGCTGATTAGTCCTCTCCAGGTCACGATTTCGGTTCTGGTGTTTTACGGGACGATATACATATTGGCGAAATAGTGCTCTAACTTTTTGTCTGAAAATGCTTGCTCCTTATATCAGACCATGCAGGACCATGGGGTAGGAAGTCATTGCTAAACCTTCCCTTGAAAACACGTGTGGATAGCTATTTTGTTCAAACCTCATACTAATACTACCCATATCAATATTACACCGAGTCAACTATGTAAACTACCAAACAAATAATAGGCTATTTAGAAAACATTACACAATGTATTGAAGCTTCTACTTACTCTTAAATATATATGTTGAAATAAAAACATTAGCCATTCGTTTTACGTATTTACCAGTATAGGTAATCAATAGCGAATCATACGAAAATACATACGCCCACTACCACTATTGCTAATATGCTTATTCTACCCAAAATTAATAAATTCGTTATCATGCCACCAATGGCCACAGTTCCGCTGCATTGTGACAATAGATAAGATAGCACGATCAATAAAGCCCTGCTCTACTACCGGTCCAGCGATAAACTCGGCACGCATCGTGATTTGCGTCTACTTTAGAAATGCGGAACCTCGGCTTTATCGGGTGTCGAGCCTGAGCTATCAGTAGCAGACGTCTTTGAAAAGAATAGTTTCGGAGATAGAGCACGTCATCGCTGTCACCGGGCGGTATGCGCGTGCGTCTTTCATGTATTACGTATCCTTGCGTCCTATTCCTTTTTAACACGCTTTTATTAGCTTCACCTGTATGTTTGTATGTTTGTATGTTTGTAAGTTTGTATGTTTGTATGTTTGTTTGTATGTAACCGACTCCTTTGAGCGCGTTTTTGACCCACTTTAAACGGTCAGATTTCTTTCAAACTTTGTAGATATATCGAGGACCGATGACAATACACTAAACAAATCGTGTTTTTTAGTTTTTTTAACTATTAATTTTTTTAACACGCTTTTTCTATAAAGTTTCTTTAACTTTTAATACCGTTTAACTTACAAATGGTAATTTCGTCATTCGTGTCAGAGAACAGAGTGGCGCAGTGGAAGCGTGCTAGGCTCATAACCCAGAGGTCCCTGGATCGAAACCACGCGCTAAAAATCTTTTTGCTCAATATTTTTTGTTACGCATCAATTTTATTTTATGAGGTCTGAGGATCGAAACCACGCGGCTACAAATCTTTTTGCCCAATATTTTTTGTTAGGCATCAATTTTATTTTTAATTTGCTTGAGCAGACGGCCAAAATCGGATAACACCAACACATTTGTACATATTAAGGATGGTTAATAGTTAGCAAATCGAACTAAAAAGCGATAAATAAATAATAGTTAAAAAAAACTAAAAAAACACGCTTTTTATAAAAAACCGAACTAAAAAAATAGAAAATAAAATTTTATAAAATTAAGAATAGGGTTGAAAATTTCAATAAATATAAATTAATAATAGTGTAAATAAATAAATATATGTATTTTATTTTTTTAAAAGCGTGGGGTGCTTTCTAACATATTATCAAAATGCTAATCACTCTACTCATGTCTGTCAATACAAAATGTATCTACAAAATATATAATAATGTATATCTATTGACCCATGCACCCCACGCTTTTTAAAAATAAAATACATATATTTATTTATTTACACTATTATTAATTTATATTTATTGAAATTTTCAACCCTATTCTTAATTTTATAAAATTTTATTTTCTATTTTTTTAGTTCGGTTTTTTATAAAAAGCGTGTTTTTTTAGTTTTTTTTTAACTATTATTTATTTTTCTCTCTTTATTTTAATGTTATTTGATTATGATGATTTGCATGTTCCAATTAATTTTATTATGTAGAACGTGTGTTTTTTATTTTGCATTTTGCAACGTAAAATATATTTTTAGCTGATAAAAGTACTAAATACTGCTCCATCATCAATCAGTATTATTCTTTATGTTGGCCGGTTTCCTATCATTGTTTATGGCACGTTGAATCAACCTTAACGAGGCAGTAGCAAAAAAAGTAACTTTGTCTCTCAGCCTCTGGCTAGATCTTTTTGCCACCTTCTCACCTTTTTCAATAAACGGCTTAATTAACTGGCAAATTTTGTATCAGAAAAAAAGGGTTTAAATAGCGGATGAATGCGCGATCCGTATAAGCAAAGGACACATTATTATGCAAGGATTGTTACCAGCTATACCTATAGTCATAAATACGAAATGAAGTAGGTACATAAAAAGATACCTATTCATACTCTTTTTCCTCGAGTCAATGATTGATTTTTTTTTTTTCTATTTAAATATTTATACATTTCCGCGATGGTCACCCCAAGAGGCGACGCCTCCGTCAGAATCTATTATCTATGCCACTGCATATGATACTAATTGACGTCTATAAAATATTTACTTCACGGATATTATTTCTATACAGATGTACGAGTATATCTATACTTCTATACTAATATTATAAAGAAGTAAAGTTTGTATGTTTGTATATTTGTTAAATTGTAAGGGGGTAATCTCGGGATCTACTGAACCGATTTTAAAAATTCTTTCACCAATAGAAAGCCACATTATTGCTGAGTGTCATAGGCTATATTTATTAACTGAAAAGATTAGGGATCCTTAACAAAATAAGATCAAGTAAAAAAATTGCAACCAAAAACCTAAAAAAATAAATAAAGTATTTAATCTTAAACACAATATAAATAAAATGGGACAATAAATAAAAAATAAAGTTACGATAGATGAGAATAAAAATACGTTTATAGATAAAAATGTAAAAAATTATAAGAGAAAATATAAATAGTAATTTAAAAAAAATCTACTTATCACCCGCATAAAGACGCATTTAATCTAAGTACGTTTATCTCAAAATGTTTAAAAAATGAATATCCACCCGAGCGAAGCCGGGACGGGCCGCTAGTTTAGATATATAAAGAATTTATGCTTCACAGGTTGTCCATAAAGGCACCACTAATTCAATTAGTCGGGCAACATAATTATCTGACTAAATATTCTGTTGAGTAACAATTATAAAAATGGAATAAATCAAAAAATAATTTTATCTTTGTTCAAACGAATGCAAAAACCTATTTATGATCAGCCTTAAATGTAAGTCTCAAGGTTTTTTCGCTACACCGGAATATCTAATAGAAGTTATTTTTGGAATTTTCCAACTAAGTAGGTACATACTTTAAACTAGTTATTAGGTACTTTGATTGACAAGAGCAAATATTTCGCCCACATCAGATGTGTGCAAAAAACTGAATCATCAGAAAATATACCCACCTGAATCACAAATACACATACCCGTACATAAACCGACGAACGAACTTAGTAAGGAATTGGTATTTTCTTTGTATATTTTTTTACTTATTTATTTTTGCTATAAATAAATTTTTGTCTATTGTGTAAAACTTGATGATGGCACCCAAAAAGAGAGTAATTTAGTAAGATCTGTCACAATCTGATAGCGGACGCACTTCATTGAACTCAACGAATAGGGTGTTCGTAGTAACCTATCGACGCGATGTTTCGAAAAATAAAAGTTCGAATATGAATAACCCGAAAAGTATTGTCTCCGAATGATTGTTCCGTAAAATGCATACGAGTATAATTCTATGATGACCTGCGTAAGGCTGCTAGTGGCAAATGAATGCGTAAAGCAGAAGAAAGTACCATGTGGCGTTTTCCATAAGAAACTAAGCACTAGATAGGCTGATGATGATGATGATATAATACGTGGTCGATATCTTATGACTTATACAGTACATTTAAACGCTAAAACTGAAACGGCATTTCCTAATGGTGACTAAAACGACAAAGTCATCTCAATTATTCTCACAGCTGGGAAAACCTGCTAAAGTAAACATGATCGCGACTTGAACATCAAACAGACTTTAGACGTAGGTACTTACCGTGCTCTATGTTTATTTTAGGCCGTTTACCCATTTGCCGGTGCGCTGTGGTATAGTATCGTTTTTCACGGTATAGGTACGATACGTACTTGAAGGGTCGTCCATTAATAATGTGATGTTTTAAGCAATCTTTCTCCTCCCTCTGGTGATACACGGTGAGGTTGTAAATTGCCCGCCCTCCCGCCAATATCACGTGTATTTTTTTTTTTTGGTACAATTTTTTAGAAATTAACGAAAAAATAAAACACGTGATATTTCACTACACCCTCCCTCCCCCTTGTCTATAATTCGTAATGTTTTCCAAACCCCCTCTCCCCTCTCGAACCCCACGTGATTAATGGACGATCCCTAATTAGTACATTTAAGATTCCTGACCTTCGCGGTACAAGCGGGACCAGACAATAGAGCAGTACGATGTCCGAAATAAAGATACCGTATTCGCTTACCAAATGTTGCAGAAACGGCTTAGATCTTAAACTGATGAAATTACACTTTATGCTGATATTAAAAATGATACCAACTCGTCTAATGGTAAGCGATGATGTGGTCAAAGATGAAGCATGCAGACCTAGAAGATACCTATTCACTCTGACCTTGAGAAGTCCAAGATTATATCTCAGGAAACAAGGTAGCCGGCAGTCTGTTTCATTCCTTGGCTGGACGAAAAGAAACGTTGTTTGTTTGTTATCTTTTCGCAATTAAACTGTTGCTCATGATCCGATCTTAGTACATTTTGGCAAGGAAATAGGGTAAATTCAGCTCAAGGATGACTAAATGTTTCTTCTGCATTAAAGTAGGATTAATGTAAGATATGTTAGGTGAAGGTTTCGAGGTGTATTTATTTGATATTGAACTAATATATCGTTCAATGATGACTCCATATAAGTAAGAATTGTACATACGTATCGAATAAATAGATATAAAATAAATTGTCTAAACGAGAGCGTGACATTGTAAAGAAGGCTGACCTAATGATTCCGCGTTCATGTCATCGCCCATTAGACCTATTCAACACTACTCTGCTAAACGCAAAAAAATATTGAGCAATTGTGAGGCTGATTACGTATTCCAGCGGAGTTTCAAGTGACGAACATTGAACTAACGATGTGACGACCACGCCTTAGCCACGCTTTGTACGGTTGAAATGATATTATTTCATGGTCTTAAATGTTATTTTGGTGCCAATTCGCACGCGACTATATGGCACCATTGGTTGGCTTGCAGCCTCGACGCTGCTAGCAATTTTCGTAACTATGTCAATTTTGGTCGGTAATGTTGGTAACGCAGTTTTTTTTTTTTAGTGCTGCCGGTGTTGAGTGGGCCTAATGAGCGATGGCCTCAAAAGTCGCAGCGCAGCTGTTTACTCTTGACCTAGGTCGACCGGTTCTCGGTCATAGCTCGCCATTATCTAATATTATTGGATATTGTGACAGCCGAGTGTTTATAGTTCGGCCGAACGAGAAAGGGCGGTCATTCATCCTTTGACCGTTCAAGCTTAATGGGCAATTAGTTAGAGACAATAGTTTGATGAACTTTCTCGATTATGACTGCGGCTTTCATTTGTTTTGATTGCGAATACTTGCGCAATGTTTGCAATAAAAACAACATCGGTTTCTTTTAGGCAAGAGTGTCCTAGTGTAGACAGTTTAGCGCTTCACATTAGGCGAGTTAGCGGATTAGCAGTCAAACGCCTATTATATACTTCCATATGCATACTCTACAATCTACATACAATGAATGTTTGTCCGTGTGCTTAAACCATTCATCCTATTGAGTTTCCTAGGCAGAAGGCCAGGCCTCTCCTGCGAGCCCCAAAACCCGCGAGGGCCGCGCAGAATCACAGCGGGTTTAAAGTCCCAAGTATGATACTTGTTTCCTATTAAAATAAAAACAATTTGCCGACTTTTGATGATTTTGGATTTTTTTAAACAATCGATATTTAACTTTGTTAATCGGATATTGACCATTAGCCTCGAACTCAATTAGCTTATCTATAAATAGAGCTACATAATTATAATCAGCTTAGTTTGCTTTTACTAGCCGACGTGCTCTGCTCAGTATGATTTTACTACGCTTTTCCATGTTTTCCTAGATAAAAAGTATCATATATTCGTCTTTCTGACGCACACCACACCACTTTAGTTCTAATACTCGTTAACATCGGTAGGTACACCAATTTCGTCGAAAATATAATAAACTGACGTAAATATAAGTAGACTGAAAGGAAAACTGTTATAACTTACTATAACTCGTGTAGTCGCGTAGTCATCTGTGTATCATGCTCGATAAACTATTTTCTTTACGGTGTCAGTCAGTAAGTCAACCAGTCAGGAAGATGCTGTCGTCCGTCATCATGACTCTTGTACTACATTGTGGTACCGTCGGTAAACAAAAAGGTAGCGTTCGTCAACATTGTGAACGAACGGAACTTTTCGTTTTCCGATCGTCAACAGTGGTGTTGACGGGGTTGTTATCGAGCGGGAATGACTCGAGAGGTTCAGCGGCCTACACTACAATACAAGAACATAATTTTTACAAAACAAAAAACAAAAACCGACTATTGAGTTATTCATCTATTTGTCGCGCACGTACTTAATGGAAATTTAAGACTTATATGGTTTTCTCATGGATACCATTATCAGAACTGGACTAAATTGAAATGGGACCAAATGGGAAGCGTCAGCTTTCTAGTAAAAAAGGAATCATCAAAATCGATTCACCCAGTCAAAAGTTATGAGGTAACAAATATAGAAAAAAAAAACAAAAAAACATACAGACGAATTGATAACCTCCTCCTTTTTTGAAGTCGGTTAAAAATATGTTTTAGTCTAAGCTCAGCGGTAGACGATTACGGGCTGATAATTATGATGATGTGTCAGTAATACGCATATACATACTTGTAACATGAAAAGTTGCACTAACGTACGAGTAGGTACTCTTTACAAGGGATACTAATGAATAATCCCCGATTGTTACAAATAAACGAATGTCCAAGTCATGCATGTACTAAGTAAATTCGTATAGACCTAGTGCCTTGTCTAGGTCACAGAATCTAGGTTTCAGAGTTTTAAGCCGCTTGAAGGCTTAAAACTCTGAAACCTAGAAACTTAACATGGTTTGGCGGAGGTTGTTGTTAACACTCGGCGCCTACTGTTAACGAGTCAATCCACTCACGGTATTACAATTGTTTATTGTATTTTTTTTATCTAATTTGTTTAGAGCTTGAGTCGCTCCAAAATGTACATTCGTATGTTTCCCTACAACACCTCACACAACAATTTATTGTATTTAATACATAATATGTGAAATTAAACGTCAAAATTAATTTTTAATGTTTGGATGTATGTTTTACTGGTATAAATGGTAACACGCATGTTTACGCTTACTCTGTTCGCTCTCAAAAAAAAAACATTCTATACAATTCATTCTACAGAAAAAACGCAAGTGTGGTCGTTGTGACTTATGTACTTTGACTTGACACGTGTCTTTCAAGGTTACAGTTGGAGGTGACCTTGATCAAGCATTATTTTAATTAAGTAATGAAGTAACGTAGATAATAAGTATTAATAAATTATGGTGCTGATAAACAGTGCCGGTCCTATTAACATTTTTAACTGGTGCGAGGAACAAAAATGGCGCCCCTTTAAATGAAAAAAAATGTTTCAGCAGTTGCTTTATTTTCCACCAGAAAAAAGCAATGGCTTCAGATTATTCAGCTGTCAAAAGTTCGTTTAACCAGTTTGTGCGAATACTATTATATACCTCTAAGTGAAGTGGTGGACAACTGAAATAGTAGATTGTATAACGAGGGCATAAAACAAGCCATTTTTTAGGAGACGTTTAGCTAGCCCGAGCCGAAGGCGAGGGCGGATATAAAGTCGAGGATAAAATGGGTTTTATGCCCGAGTTTTACACTCGACTTTTCACATAATAGATTTTTTTTTAATTTTGAAATTTAGAAAATTTTTGAAATTAAAAATTTTTTATTAAAATTTATATTATTTTTTTATTAAAATTCATATTATAATTTTTTTTACTGTGAATATTTTGTTTATGTTAATCTTCACTATTTAATCAATTAATATTTTTTTTTTTTATTAAAAGTAAATTATTTTTATGTTGTTTATGTTTTTGATTTTATTTAAAAAAAATAATTTACAAAGAAATTGATTTAACTAATTATTTAACAAATTTACTAAATTATTTTTTTATTGAATAAAAATTTCAAAATAACATAATACACATAAATAGAATAGAAAATCAAATTTAACAACAAGAACCTTTTTCACTTCACTTGCTCGTAAAGTCCTACTTTACGCCCTGTGTAGGCGGACTAAAGCGGCTTTTTATGCTCTTGTGCTGAAAACCAACCTCTCTGAATAAAAAAAAATTACTTAAATTACTTTTTTGGCCTTGTCCTTAAAAGTGGACTTTTAAGCACAAGGCCAAAAAAGTAATAAAAAAAAAATAAAGCAAAGAGGTTCAGTTTGTAATAAGTATTTTATGTATTCAGTTTACCCGGGTCTTTAATAATACCCATAGACCGTGATCGTGTCTTTCATAATACTAGAGTATTATTTAAGACCCAAATGCATTTTGTCGAATTTTGAATTTCGAATTCAAAACAAAAGTTAAAAAAATACAATGGCGGGGAATTCAAAGTAATACCGTCAATATGCCCGGAAAAACGATCACTCTGAATATTGAACATTGTTCTAACTTCAGTTTCAATTTTTATTAAACATAATTTAGTCATTATTACTGTTTTATTTCCTCGCAACTGAAGTGAAAAGCAGAGTGTATAACTCGGGCATAAAACCCATTTTATCCTCGACTCTATATCCGCCCTCGCCTTCGGCTCGGGCTAGCTAAACGTCTCGTATAAAATGGCTTGTTTTATGCCCTCGTTGTACAATCTACTATTTTCAACCCCTCTGAATAAAAAAAAATACTATCTACGATCTAAATCTTCTATAGGTTTTATATTTTAAAAAACACGAGGAAACTTCTTATACGAAAGAAGAATAAAAAAATAGAACCTCTTTTTTTCAACCTCTCAAATCTCTTCTCTTTTCAAATTACTTTTTTGCCCTTGTGCGTAAAAGTCCACGCGAAAAAGTAATCTGTTTTTATTCATTGTGCTTAAAAGGAACCTTCCTTTTAAGCACAAGAGCCTAAAACGCCGCTTTAGTCCGCCTACACAGGGCGTAAAGTAGGACTTTACGAGCAGGAGAAGTGAAAATATTATTTTATGCCCGCCGTTACAAGGTTACGTTGTTGAATTTTGATTAATTGTCAAATGTGACCTATTAAAATGGCCTGACTATAATAGACGATGCCTGCCTTGTGAAACAAGTGACGGACGAAAGTTCACCCCGCGGCCCGTTCCCCCGCAATTTTGTTCGTGCGTGTCGACTCGCGCGCTCGGTCGAGCGTCTTTTGAAACAAAAGACGTTTTGGTTCATTTTGGCGCCCCCCCCTTGAAGGCGCCCGGTGCGGTCGCACCGCTCGCACCGCCCTAGGACCGGCCCTGCTGATAAAATCTCGAGGCGAACGGTAAAGCTTTGGGAGTATCATGTTACTTCAATGACCCCAATTCTAAAATTCCTGTTGCTGTTGCGACAGATTGAGTTCTACATCTATTGACAGCTGTCATCATAATTATCATTATTGACATCTGTCGTCATCATTAAATCAGGTTTACTTGGTCTGCTCATTTTCTAAAGTATGCTTTCATTATGAGTTCTTCTGGTGGTCGGGCGGAGGTAGCTTATGATCTGGAGTAATACAAGGAGCTCGGCAATGGACAAAACACCCTAAGCGGGACGTCGGTAACAGGTCGTGTCACTGCTACTTAGAATTAGAGATATCTTTTTTGTCCCAAAATTAACGATTTACATAGGATAGCGGTTGAAACTGAGGTTGGCTGTTAGTAATTTTATAATCGTTGCGGCCTAGTTAATCGAGTATGTCGGTAATAATTGTTCGCATTCAATGAGTTGCTGAACTTTGTACTGTGATGCCATTACTATGTTTACATCATAGAATAGATATGCCAGCCGTATTTTTATTCCCGGAGCGAGAACTAATATGGAGTTAGCAAATAAAAGCTAATATTGTTAATAATGCATAAGTGGGTTTCTTTGATGTTTTTTAGGCTCAACCAATCTTGATGAAATTTTGCATAAACGTTGTCAGGGGTACAGAAAAGAACTTCGGCTACTTTTAATTTTTTTTTGTTATCATCACCACCTGGCAGGTGAAACTGCGTTTTGTTGAAAAATCTGTCGTTAAAAAGTAGACTAATTTGTGAATATTCTATGTAACTTATGGGTATAGAGTAGTATAGATTTTACTTATTTTGGTTTTACTTTGGTATTGCTTCACTATTAAATATTCTATATATTGTACAGAGTTCCAATCCTTGTTGTGGGTTGACGGTAACATGGCAACCATACAATAGTAATCACAATCAGACTCTGTCGCATTTCGTTCGCGTTTCTCGCTACTCTTGATTCGTATAACAATAGGTAGTCGTAACATGCTTGGGTAAACAACTCTTAATTAAACAGACGTGCGGTTTTCCTCTTTTGTACCTTCTTGAATTGAATTCATTGTGTAGATGTGTGTCATATGTGATGTCACGACCCTTATCTTACATTCCCTTGACCGATTTGATCATATTCGAATTATAAAACTCTTTATTAAATTAAGTTATTACCTAAAGCATTTATATAGGAAATATAATATACCTACATAACCTACACACAAACAAAATAACAATATTGTTGATTTGTTCCCGCAGATTCTGCAAAATCGTTCCAATTTGTTTTTGCGAGATTTCTTTGTTTAGGACCTACCCCAACATTATCTATATAGAAAATGATATTGTTGCTGTACGTAGTTATCAGCAACTGTAATAATCCGTTTTTATTGCCCATTAAAGTGGTATTACGTAATGTGTTACGATGACAAATAGGTAATAAATCACATTTTATCTACAGCAGACTTGATATCATGATAATTAATAAATCTTAAGAGATAACAAACATGTGTGCTCCACTGGGAATGTCCCCAGTACCTACTCCAATCTATTCTGTGTACTCGCATAATAAAGGCTAAGACACATGGCTGACGACGGCCGAAGCATCGATTACTTCGGTCGGCTAAGGGTCGATACACATCTGACGGAAAATGCGTCGCGTACTATCGCATACTATACTCGACGCACTAGCGCATCATCGGTTGAGTGTGAAAGGTTGGATGTTTTACTATACATTTCTCTGGTCTGGCGTTACGCGACCGATAATACGCGACGCATTTTCCGTCAGATGTGTATCGACCCTAAGGGTGACGAATCAACATCGAGCTGTGCTGCGCTGTACTGAGCTGTGCTGTGCTGTGTTTCTTAAGCTACGTTTTTTTAAGAATCAATATCAAGCTGTGCTGCGCTTTGCTTACCTCAGTATAAAGCCGAACGTCCAGCGCCGGCTAAACTAAATGAAAACTAAACTCACTGAACTAAGCTAAGCTAAACTAGAACTACGTTGTCCGTCCACCAAAAAAGTAATCAGCACATAAAAATCCATAAAAAACATAGCACAGTTCGGCACAGCGCGGCTCAGCACGGCGGGTAGCGCGCCTCGCTCGAGACTGCTGCGTTTTTAAACAGAGCGTAGCCTCACACAGCGCAGCACAGCATGGTTTGTTTCTATCCTCATTGAAATATTAGACGAGCGAGTTGACCAAACAGCACAGCGCAGTACAGCGCAGCACAGCTCGATGTTGATTCGTCACCCTTAGACACGGCTGACGACGGCCGAAGCATCGATTACCTACTTCGGTCGGCTAATAGTCGCGTCACCGTAATGCTCACAAATTACCAGTAATTCCTGTATATCTTGACAATAAAACAAATGAATAACTGAAACTACAGTACGGAGTCCCATACAAAAGCTAATTAGGTTCGAAATTGGCCGAGTAGACTATAAACTTGAACTTGACTTGATACGCTACCGCGTGTCTAAATATACCTCTTGCTTGCTAGATCGACGTTCTAAAGTAAAGCCGCGTTGTTCTAAGAGCGATAGAAGCGTATTCAAAATAAATGATAGTTATTTATCTTCAACGTAACCAACATGTACAGTTAAAGTCATTAGTGTCGAGTTTGAAGGGCGCCACGTAAAAATCGTAAATCTGCTAAAATACTTAAATTTAAATGACAGGTGTAAAAATTGCAAGTTCGAAGGCACCACATAGCTATTAGATTGAACGGAATTTAAATCGGTTTAGTTCAGCTAAGTTTAATTCACAGATAAATAAAGTTGTAAAAAAATACCGCGAAAGACCGATTTCCGTTCTAGTTTTGTTCAAATTTCTTGATTATCGTTGGATTTCATCCACAGGTAATCAAGAATTTTGCTGAATGAAATAGCGAATATTGCTAGCTCTTAACCGATTCTACTATTTAATTTTATTTTTTGTAATTAACTTTCTTCATACATTAATATTTTAAAAGAAGTATTCGTGTGTTCTTGAATTAACTATGTTTACGTAATATGTTAATTATCATGTAAAAATGTGTTCTCGGCTTGCACATGGTTCAATTTTTGTAAAATATCACTACGTACAAGAAATTGTTGGATTCATAATAAAGCTTGTCTAGTGAAGGCATTCTTTTCTTTAGTAGAAAAAGTTGATAAATATTTATTGTATAATGGTTCACGACAAAAATGTATCAAATGGAATTACTCGATAAAAATGGTAGTTTTTGAATTTTGAAACCTGGCAATCGCTTTAGCGTACTAGCAGTCTGCGATTGGTTTCATTGTTTTGAAAAATTGAATTTTGTTTGTTTCGCATTACTGTATACAAATTAGAAGATAATTTAAGAATAGCTTTATTATTTATTAACCACATCGTGTAATATCATCGTTGTTGTCCGTGTAAAGTAATTCAAAGATACCTACACAAAGCAAACTATCAAAGCAAGCAAGCTGATGAACTTGTAATTCGCACTCAAATAAAGGTAAGCTAATCCCATTAAAGAAGACTTAGCTCCTCGAAGTCCAGAAAATATTCAAGACTATACGTATCCCTTGGATTTACTTGCTATATCAGAAAATAATATTAAACGAACCTTCTACCCTGGGTGACTCATCAATGTTGTGATCTGTGCTTATACTCGTAAGATGTGATGTGATTATCTTTCACTGCATGTTTTCAATTTTATCGTACCTGCTAGCTAAATGTTATTTTTATTTTCAGTGCAATGAAAATAATAAGAAAACGAAATCCAGTTCAAGATGGTGTAAAATCAAACAAGTTATGACGAAAGAAAGCGCATATGTTAATGTTTTATATACAGAAAAGTTTATTTCGTTCTAAATATTAAAACAAACTATTGAAACAATTCTATTCTCAAGTAACTTCACATACAAGATAGACTTTCGTCGATTGTGCAAGTGCGAATACTGCAGTGCTTTGGGCATATCTCCAGGTACGAGAATTCGATGGAGAGGCTCGTAGTGCAGGACCGTTAAAGGCAAGCACAGTCCCGGTCTGATCACGAACTCAATGGACCAATCTCATAAAAAATGCCACACAGGCCACCGTGCTTCAGTGTGCTCGCGATGCAATCAACCGCCAGGAATGGAGAAACATTCCAAGATGGAGTATCGATGACAGTGAGGAGCCTCCTAGTAACATTACAACCATGACCTTGACCAGTCTACCAAAAGTGAACGACTAATATGAGAAAACGATTAAAACTAAGATATAAAAAGTTGTTATTTTTTGTACACATTTATACACATTTATTTTAATAAAATTCACAGTAAATTACATTAGCAAGAAATATTTATAAACTGTAGTTTGTAGTGTATTATTCTGTTTCCCTGTAGCAATTATAAGCGCTGGGTCTAAGGTACTAGACCTAGTGCTTTCCGAAATCCTTACCTAGGGTGTGTAAGTTAAAGATATAGGTTAAAAATCCAGACAAGTTTATAGTTATGAAGGTTTTTTATAATTTTTTATATTCAGTAAATAGGCTTGCGTTTGACCGCCATCTCGCCTGATGGTAAGCAATGATGCGGTCTACGATGTAAGGTTTTCAATAGAAACCCACTAAAAACGGCCGAGGTAGATACACTTTTCTTTTACCGATGTTATTCCAAAAATAGTATGTACTTTGATCACTTATAGCGCTGACAGGAAAGACTATTGAGCAATTACAGGTTTTCTTACACTTTTTGTTGTGCTTAACTTTGCAAAGGATTTGTTTTGTAAGACTTGACCAGTCTACCAAGAGTGAAGAGAAGAATATTAAAACTAAGTTTTAAAAAGTTGTTGTTTTTTGTAATACACATTTATTTTAATAAAGTTTAGTTAAAGATATAGGTTAAAAATCCAGACAAGTTTTAAAGGTTTTTCAATAGAAACCTACTAAAAACACCAAAACGGCAGAGGTACACTTTTCTATTACCGATGTTATTCTAAAAATAGTATGTACTTTGATCACATATAGCACTGAACAGGAAAGACTATTGGACAATTACAGGTTTTCATACATTTTTCGTTGTGCTTAACTTTGCAAAGAATTTGTTTTGTAAGTAAAAACACTCAATTACTTGTTCTAAACTCACTTTGAAATTTAACTTTTTTAGGCAGGATTCAAAATGGTGCTTCCTAAGTTTGTTTAAAAATAAACTTTAAACATTTTAAAATGACATAAAAACGTACCTTCAAACTACCGAATCAAGTTATAATTTCTAAATTGAGTAGTTTAGGTCGATTTCGTTCATTCGTTTCTTAAAATTGACTTTGACGTTTCTAAATTTCCTAAAGTGGCACCTTCAAACTAGCTTTAGGATTTTTAGAAATTTTACGCGGTTTAGCTAGATTAGAAATTTTAAATGCGCCTTCAAACTCGGCACCATTGTCCTGCCAACTGCCTAAATGTACAAGGCTCTTGTAGATTTGGTTTAAACTTTAGCTCAAGTCCGTATCTCGTTATTATTATTTTTATGCAATTTACATTTTAATATGTCTTTAATAGTTTTGCAGCTTGATAACACTCGTATTATTATATTCGTATCTATTGTCTCGCTGTGTTAATGTATGAGTATTCTTAGTACAATTATAGGTTTTTCCCATGACTTTAAATTATGTAATGCCTTGAAGGAATTTATATTCGATTAAATCTATTCAAAGCGTCCACGAGTTTATGAAGCTTGACATAACTGATTTGAAGAACGGATTATAACTCAGTTATGGCGGACCTTTTAGTTCTAAAAATAGTGTTCGGTAGGATTCGAACCTAGGACGAGCCGGGTATAATTGCTCTCGATGGTCTTGAAATTAAGTATTTTTTACATGTATCTACACTAATATTATAAAGAGGAAAGATTTGTATTTTTGTATGTTTGTGTTGAATAAACTCGAAAACTACTGGACCGATTTCAAAAATTCTTTCACCATTAGAGTGCTACATTATCCTTGAGTAACATGGGCTATATTTCATACCCGTGCAAAGCCGGTGCAGGTCGCTAGTAATGTATAATATGGAGTACAGTTATATCAGGCCAAGTCCTTAAACGGCCCATTTACCATCTTAACCGACCAACTAATCGTCGGTAGTAGTGGCTAAATATTTTAATGCTACATTGGTGCCGAGTTTGAAGGCGCATTTAAAATTTCTAAACTAGTTAAACCGCGTAAAATTTCTAAAAATCCTAAAGCTAGTTTGAAGGTGCCACTTTAGGAAATTTAGAAACGTCAAAGTCAATTTTAAGAAACGAATGAACGAAATCGACCTAAACTACTCAATTTAGAAATTATAACTTGATTCGGTAGTTTGAAGGTACGTTTTTATGTCATTTTAAAATGTTTAAGGTTTATTTTTAAACAAACTTAGGAAGCACCATTTTGAATCCTGCCTAAAAAAGTTAAATTTCAAAGTGAGTTTAAAACAAGTAATTGAGTGTTTTTACTTACAAAACAAATTCTTTGCAAAGTTAAGCACAACGAAAAATGTATGAAAACCTGTAATTGTCCAATAGTCTTTCCTGTTCAGTGCTATATGTGATCAAAGTACATACTATTTTTAGAATAACATCGGTAATAGAAAAGTGTACCTCTGCCGTTTTGGTGTTTTTAGTGGGTTTCTATTGAAAAACCTTAATAACTTAAAACTTGTCTCCTATATCTCTAACTAAACTTTATTAAAATAAATGTGTATTACACAAAAAACAACAACTTTTTAAATCTTAGTTTTAATATTCTTCTCTTCACTCTTGGTAGACTGGTCAAGTCTTACAAAACAAATCCTTTGCAAAG
Organism: Alcis repandata; assembly: GCA_949125135.1. Classification (NCBI taxonomy): domain Eukaryota; kingdom Metazoa; phylum Arthropoda; class Insecta; order Lepidoptera; family Geometridae; genus Alcis; species Alcis repandata. The sequence continues at coordinate 8,003,819 of OX421222.1, forward strand.
TTAAGCACAACAAAAAGTGTAAGAAAACCTGTAATTGCTCAATAGTCTTTCCTGTCAGCGCTATATGTGATCAAAGTACATACTATTTTTGGAATAACATCGGTAAAAGAAAAGTATATCTACCTCGGCCGTTTTGGTGTTTTTCTATTGAAAACCTTACATCGTAGACCGCATCATTGCTTACCATCAGGCGAGATGGCGGTCAAACGCAAGCCTATTTATAACTGAATAAAAAAAATAATAAAAAACCTTCATAACTATAAACTTGTCTGGATTTTTAACCCATATCTTAACTTTAACTTAAACACCCTAGGTAAGGATTTCGGAAAGCACTAGGTCTAGTACTTTAGACCCAGCGCTTAAAATTGCTACAGGGAAACAGAATAATACACTACAAACTACAGTTTATAAATATTTCTTGCTAATGTAATTTACTGTGAATTTTATTAAAATAAATGTGTACAAAAAATAACAACTTTTAAAATCTTAGTTTTAATCTTCTCATATTAGTCGTTTACTTTTGGTAGACTGGTCAAGGTCATGGTTGTAATGTTACTAGGAGGCTCCTCACTGTCGTCGATACTCCATCTTGGAATGCTTCTCCATTCTTGGCGGTTGATTGCATCGCGAGCACGGAGGCCTGTGTGGCATTTTTTATGAGATTGGTCCATCGAGGTGGTGATCAGACCGGGACTGTGCTTGCCTTTAACGGTCCTGCACTACGAGCCTCTCCATCGAATTCTCGTACCTGGAGATATGCCCAAAGCACTGCAGTATTCGCACTTGCACAATCGACGAAAGTCTATCTTGTATGTGAAGTTCCATGAGAATAGAATTGATTCAATAACGATGCTATTACACGATGCGGTTAATAAATAATAAAGCTATTCTTAAATTATCTTCTAATTTGTAATAGTAATGCCAAAACAATGAAACCAATCGTACAGATGTAGCGATTGCCAGGTTTCAAAATTCAAAAACTACCATTTTTATCGAGTAATTCCATTTGATAAATTTTTTGTCGTGAACGATTAAACAATAAATATTTATCAACTTTTTCTACTACAGAAAAGAATGCCTTCACTAGACAAGATTTATTATGAATCCAACATTTTCTTGTACGTAGTGATATTTTACAAAAATTTAACCATGTGCAAGCCGAGAACACATTTTTACATGATAATTAACTTAATACGTAAACATAGTTAATTCAAGAACACACGAATACTTCTTGTAAAATATTAATGTATGAAGAAAGATAATTACAAAAAATAAAATTAAATAGTAGAATCGGTTAAGAGCTAGCAATATTCGCTATTTCATTCAGCAAAATTCTTGATTATCTGTGGATGAAATCCAACGATAATCAAGAAATTTGAACAAAACTAGAACGGAAATCGGTCTTTCGCGGTATTTTTTTACAACTTTATTTATCTATGAATTAAACTTAGCTGAACTAAACCGATTTAAATTCCGTTCAATTTAATAGTTAGGTGGTGCCTTCGAACTTGCAATTTTTACACCTGTCATTTAAATTTAAGTATTTTAGCAGATTTACGATTTTTACGTGGCGCCCTTCAAACTCGACACTAATATAGCCGCTAATATCACCGGTGTGCATTGTGGATTTGTGGGTGCGGTCTGTATGGCAGTGTTCCTCTGCAGGCGCGCAATTTAATCTCATACTCATTAACTAAGTTTATTCAACTCATTAGCCAAGATGTTTTCAAATGCTCATTAGGGCTTTTAATTTGTTACGTGACACAATTTGTAACAATTTTAAAAGGCCATTTTAAAACGATGTTCTAAGCACCGCGCACGTCTATGTCTTGTTCATATTTCGCTATTGTCGCCGGTGTCCCGAATAAATCGATACTCTGAAATCAGCCTTTCATCTGTTGTAACTATCCTATACCTTACACCCTTCACCACCCTTCCCTGCCCAGGATCCAGCAGCCCCGAATGCTGGGCTCGTTCCTTGGCTCCTTCGGCAAGGGATCCCTGGGTTCCTTGGAAAACCGCCTGCAGCTGCTCAAAGAATACGATAACAAGTCCAGGTGGTCTTTACCTAGTACTCAGTATATTCATTAGACTACTATTATTTGGTTACTAGTTTTGAGCATGTTTAGATCGTGATATAACTTTGAAAATCACCTCGATAACAATGATATTTTACCTTGAATTGTGTTATGTTTGTTATCATTGCTCGGCTATATAATTTAGTTCCTCATAGAGACATAAGTATGGTAGCTTAGGAAGAAAATATTAAGGCATCCACATGATATTTTAATTATTTTTAAACTCATACATAAGTATATGTTCTTAGTGTCCTAAATAATATTTTTTTAAGCGTAGTAGAGTTGCTCTGATTTCCTTCAAAGATTCAGATGTTCTATCAACTCAGTTAAAATAGGATTATTCATAAAGGGTATGCTAAGCCGAAAAAGGCTCATAGTACTCATCATTATGAACAACTTTTGCTATGGGACCAACCGGAAATTCGCGAAAAAAAAATCAGCTGTTCCATAGAAAAATTTCAATGACACTCGACATAATGTATGGAACAGCTGAATTTTTTTTCGCGAATTTCGAGTTGGTCCGATAGTAAAAGTTGTTCATAATGATGAGTACTATGAGCTTTTTTCGGCGTAGCATACCCTTTATGAATAAACCTGTATTTTAAATTATTTTAGAGCAATTCAACTTACAGTAGGTAATAAATAATTATCATCTTGGTAGGTACATCAAATATCATTCTGAACCTTATTTGCATGCATTAAAACAAATATTATGATAACTCAGTCAGATTTCAGGATACGTTTCTTATCAGCATGCATAATATGTGATTTAGAATTACATTTCATTTAATTTAGTTTCCGAGTAAATTATGATGCAATCAAACATTTAAATTCTGTATCCAGTTAGTGTTTTCCATTGTACTTGCATACCTTTTCGTAATAATATATGTAAATATATATTTATACTCATTTGTAAATACATATATACTTGTATGTATTTACTCTGCCAGGTTCCAATATTATATGATTATGCAATATGCCTGTTATTTATAAAGTTTCGTTGACGTTGGTTTTAATTAGATTTTATGTCATGCAATAGTCATTATGCCCTTTTTAGAGTAGAATATTTAGATGAACAGACGTAGGGTAAATAATGTTTTCTATGATAAGGATTAAAATTTTCCGATATTTTTTCTTTCTCTTTGTCAAGATAATTACTTTTATTTAATGTAAAAGTTTGAAATAGTTCTAATACATAGGTGCTCACTAAATTTAGCAGCCTGATTCTGCTAGCAATCGCGCCATCCATTTCGCACTCTAAGATGTGATGCGATGCTGTTTATATGAGTGACAGCTATAACTGAATTTATCCTGCAAAAGTTTTCGCCAAAATTCTCCATTATAATCACAAACCGTTATAGTCCAATTAACCAACATACATAGAACCCTGGTTCCCAACTAATTCGGTGTTTCTCTTTTGTTTTCCCCAGGATAGCCCAGCCCGTGTTCCTCGGTAAACTGGTCGAGTACTACACACCCAAGCACAGCAATGTTGAGGAGCACGAAGCGTACTTATATGCTGGAGCCGTGGTGCTGTGTTCTGCGCTCAACGTGTTCGTGGTGCATCCGTACATGCAGGCCATATTGCATATGGGCATGAAGTTCCGGGTGGCGTGCTGTTCACTTATCTACAGGAAAGTGAGTATTACCCATCAGAATGGTAGAACAGCTGATTTTGTTTTCGCGATTTCAAGGTTAGCGCTATAGTAAAACTTGTGAATAATGTGAGTACTATGAGCCCTTTTCGACTTAGCATACCCTTTCGTTACAACTCTGTATACTAGTTTTTAAGTTGGTTTAGTTTTTTTTCTGGCCATTAAAGTACACCGAAGATCATAAACCATAGACAAAAAATTAATAGATTTAACATTGATGCGCTATTATGGCAACTAAATGCAGTGGTAGGCGAGAAGCGCGTCATTACACACATTAGTCGTGCATTTGTGAAATGAGTCGTACTGGGTTAACTTTATGGTTGGATTTTGTGAATGATCGTTTATTAGAAAATAGGTCCACAATTTTAGTACCAGTTTTATTGGTAAGGTTGAATCTATGTACAGTATTCATATTTATGCTTTGTATCACATGTTGTATTGTAGTGGTAGGGCTCTTTTGCAGAGCCCGCCTGGGGAAGTACCACACCTTTGCCAGTTATTCCACCGCCAAGCAATAATGTGCAAACATTACTGTGTTCCGGTTGGAAGGGCATTGTTTCCAGTGAAATTACAGGGCAAATAGGAGTTTAAACAACTTATATCTCAGGGTGACGAGCGCAGAGCTGTGCCACGCAGGGTCTTGAATTCTGCGAGTTCAAAATTCTGGGTGGCGCAGACCTGTTATGGGCAAACGTGACGTTTAATATCAGGCGAGCGATTTGCTCGTCTCGTCACTCAATTACATAAAAAAAATATAATGCGTATGCAAGCTTACTTTTTTTAATTCTTCTTCAAATTGGCTAAATCGGATTGAATGAAAAGTATAGGTTGGTGAGTGTAGATTCGTGGTGAAATTTATTTCGACCGCACTCTCCTATGGGAACGTAGGAATCAAATGACATGTTACATGAGATGAGCCGTCTGTTAGCCGCAGTGGACCACAACCGTTGTTCGTCTTTGATATCCAACCCCCAACTAACTGTAGTTCGCCTTTGAAATAAAACCCCATAACTGTCATGACAGGTACCTACTGTGCAATCTTTATTGCTCCTTATAAAAAAATCCAGTCGCAATTGGTGTAATGATTCAAAACTTCCATCATGTCGTAAAGTACAAGGCTTGGTATATAACGCGGACAACAGCAAAGTATTGTCGTTTGAGAAATATCGAGTTTACAAAACCAATCCTACCATCCTACGAATATTATACAGGGTTATTCATAAAGGGTATGCTAAGCCGGAAAGGGCTCGTAGTACTCATCATTATGAACAACTTTTACTATGGGACCAACCCGAAATTCGCGAAAAAAAATCAGCTGTTCCATACATTTTGTCGAGTGTCATTGACATTTTTCTATGAGTACTATGAGCCCTTTTCGGCTTAGCATACCCTTTATGAATAACCCTATATGTAGGTAAATGCAAAAGTTTGTGTTTTTTTTAATACGTCTCCGTAATTACTAAACCGATTTTGATAAAATTTTAAATAGATGGCCTGATGCCCTGGATTAACACAGGCTACTTTCCATCATCGGGGTCTTTTAGTAGACTAATAAAACAGCAGTGAGGATTCTTCCCACATCAATCCACTGTTGCCTGTTAGACATACCCTAAGCCTGTCCCAAGGCAAAGCACACCAATTAGGCTGATCTTCACAGTAAAGTTAATTTGACATCGCGTTCACATACTGGGAGAATCACTACTCTATTCGAGTCGCCGAGTATCCAATCATTGCATTGTTCTATGTATAAACGCCTTATAGTAAGATTGAGTTTAATAATTATTAGTTCAAAAAAACAAAACACACTCTGTTTAGTGTATTGTCATCGGTCCTCGATATGTCTACAAAGTTTGAACGAAATCCGGCCGTTTAAAGTGGGTCAAAATCGCGCCCAAAGGAGTCGGGTTTTTTTTTTTTTTTTTTATGTAATTGAGTGACGAGACGAGCAAATCGCTCGCCTGATGTTAAACGTCACGTTTGCCCATAACAGGTCTGCGCCACCCAGAATTTTGAACTCGCAGAATTCAAGACCCTGCGTGGCACAGTACTGCGCTCGTCACCCTGAGATATAAGTTGTTTAATTTCCCATTTGCCCTGTAATTTCACTGGAAACAATGCCCTTCCAACCGGAACACAGCAATGTTTGCACATTACTGCTTGGCGGTGGAATAACTGGCAGAGGTGTGGTACTTCCCCAGGCGGGCTCTGCAAAAGAGCCCTACCACTACTAAAACAAACAACACATACAAACAAACATACAAGTGAAACTAATAAAAAGCGTGTAAAAAAGCCGACACCTGTGTAGTGTGTTGTATTACTACACGATGAGTATGGCGGTTTGCAGCTGCTATTCCGCAACTAATGCATACGTTATTAATTTATTCATTGCTTGATTCGCTCGCTGCCCGTTTTATCAGAGCTTCAGTATGACATTGTGACGACCATTTCATGAATACTCATGATTCGAACACGTTTGGTCTTTTGCTGTAAACAAATTAGTGCATTTTTAACACGCTTTTATTAGCTATAACATATATGTTTGTATGTTTGTATGTTTGTATGTTTGTATGTTTGTTTGTATGTAACCGACTCCTTTGAGCGCGTTTTTGACCCACTTTAAACGGTCAGATTTCTTTCAAACTTTGTAGATATATCGAGGACCGATGACAATACACTAAACAAATCGTGTTTTTTAGTTTTTTTTAACTATTAATTTTTTTAACACGCTTTTTCTATAAAGTTTCTTTAACTTTTAATACCGTTTAACTTACAAATGGTAATTTCGTCATTTGTGTCAGAGAACAGAGTGGCGCAGTGGAAGCGTGCTGGGCTCATAATCCAGAGGTCCCTGGATCGAAACCACGCGCTAGAAATCTTTTTGCTCAATATTTTTTGTTACGCATCAATTTTATTTTATGAGGTCTGAGGATCGAAACCACGCGGCTACAAATCTTTTTGCTCAATATTTTTTGTTACGCATCAATTTTATTTTTAATTTGCTTGAGCAGACAGCCAAAATCGGATAACACCAACACATTTGTACATATTAAGGATGGTTAATAGTTAGCAAATCGAACTAAAAAGCGAAAAATAAATAATAGTTAAAAAAAAACTAAAAAAACACGCTTTTTATAAAAAACCGAACTAAAAAAATAGAAAATAAAATTTTATAAATTTAAATTAAGAATAGGGTTGAAAATTTCAATAAATATAAATTAATAATAGTGTAAATAAATAAATATATGTATTTTATTTTTTTAAAAGCGTGGGGTGCTTTCTAAGATATTATCAAAATGCTAATCACTCTACTCATGTCTGTCAATACAAAATGTATCTACAAAATTATATAATATCTATTGACCCATGCACCCCACGCTTTTTAAAAATAAAATACATATATTTATTTATTTACACTATTATTAATTTATATTTATTGAAATTTTCAACCCTATTCTTAATTTAAATTTATAAAATTTTATTTTCTATTTTTTTAGTTCGGTTTTTTATAAAAAGCGTGTTTTTTTAGTTTTTTTTTAACTATTATTTATTTAAGAGTGCTATATACGCTTTAGACGGAACACGTTTCTAACAATTTCAAGAAGGCAAAAAAACTGTCACGCTCTTGTCAAAAACGCAAAATATCCATAGATCCATAGATATATTCCATAGATCAACCTGCTACTCAAATTATTTGCTACTACTAACTAGGTACTACTAACCTAAAACTATTTAAAAATCACCGCTACATCTTTGTAAAATTTCATGAATATTCATATTCATTTATTTAGTCCTAAAAATGCAACAAATAGACGGACAGAGAAACAGTTACTTTCTTGTCTTATTTTAGTCTGGAACTCTAGTGTTATTCCGTTTGGATTTGTCAATGGTTTCTGGATTTTTCCACGCGATTTATTTCCGAGAATCCGACAGAGACAGCGACACAGCAACTCATGAATAATTTCCTTGTTTGATTGCGTTTAATGGTCATAAGTACCGATGGCCTTCGTTCCGTTATACATCGCTGGACTCGGATAAGCAGAAGACATTAAATGTCGAGCTGAACAGTTCAAAGTATGTACTCAAATCCGTAGATACTTTACATAAGTGCAAAGTAAATACAATGATTCACATAACTAAAGCCAGGAAAGGTTCCTGTAGTTATTTTATATTTCTCATTATTTTATTATGTATCAGCAAATATAATGTACTTATTTTATTTTATTGTTGCTGTGATTAAAACTCGTTTCACGGCGTAATTTCAAGGCTTGACGGTCTTCCGCTAATGTTTTTACACTAACATCCCTTCTACAATATACGATGGACATGAAATCCAATTCCATTTACCTGACCTAGAATTTTCTAGTCTCAGTATACAAAGTTATATTGAAAGGGTATGCTAAGCCGAAATGGGTTCATAGTACTCATAATTATGATCAACTTTTACTATGGGACCAACCTGAAATTCGCGAAAAAATAAATCAGCTGTTCCACACATTTTGTCGAGTGCCATTGACATTTTTCTTCAAAACAGCTGAATTTTTTGTAGTAAAAAGTCTCTTATAGTACTCTTATAGTCATCATTATGAAAAACTTTTACTATGGAACCAACACAAAATTCGCGAAACTATGAAAGGTATTTCGGCTATGTATAGGGCTGCTAAGGGTCTTAATCTCTGCTGTTTTTTCCAGTCGCTCCGGCTCTCAAAAACCGCCCTCGGCGAGACGACAGTCGGTCAAGTGGTGAACCTACTGTCGAACGACGTGAACCGATTCGACGTGGCCGTCATATTCATGCACTACCTGTGGATCGGGCCGGTGGCGACCGTCATCATCACTTACTTCATGTGGATTGAGATCAGCTGGGCGGCGGTTGTTGGAGTCGGGGTTATGCTGGCTTTCATACCGTTACAAGGTAAATAAATAAATAACGTTTTACACTCATAGCTCTCCACTAGGATAACCCGTGTCGGAGATGCCATGGAACACACACAAAGACAAGGTCAACTAACATCCAGACGTCCCAAACCCAGACCATATAATTTAAATTCATCGTTCAAACATCTGCTTGGCCGGGAATCGAACCCGGGACCTCTGGATTGTAAGGCGGATATACTACCGCTGAGCCAAACAGGTAGTCCTACAAATGTCGACATACCATACAATAACTCTATTGACACCACAAAATGAAATCACGAACATAATAACACATAAATAAACACAGTATAAAAGCATAGTACTTTATATATCAGTACATAAAGGGTTATGAGTAAGCTGAAAGAGCTCATTGTAGATACTTTTACTATGGGACTGACTCTGAAATCAAAATCGAAATGCCATAGCCTTTACTAATAAATAATAGAGATTATAGTGTAAGATCGGCTAACATCGTGAGCAAAAAGTGGCTTAATGAAGAAAATATAAACGCATGTAGATAAATATTGGTAAAAGTACTTCCCCGCCAAAAAATAACTAAAAAACCAGTCGCAGATGATTTCATTGCCCATTATGGAGGTTCTGTACAACACTATAATTCGATGTAACGGTTTTAACCGGTTTTATGTTTAGAGATTTTATTTCACAAAACCCGCTATCAAAAATTTAGGTAGGTATAGTAAACACAAGCCATATGTAAATTTTTGACTTAGACGATTATAAAGGTTGATTAAAATTTAATTATACTCATCCAGAGGTAATCCAAACCGAAAGCATAGCGTAAAATCTAAATGAAATCGAAACCAAATTACAAAATCTGATTAACTCCGTAATTTCAATACTATGCTAAAACTGCGCACTCATTTTATTCTCTTCTAATTTAGTACGGAACTACGTACCAACAAGTATTTATTATTATGACGTTAATTTACTGACATTTATATCCTTAATTATGATTAACTTGGCATTGAAATTTGATTCTTATTTGCATATAAATAAGTCTTAATCTCTTTCAGCGTACCTCGGGAAGCGTACGTCAGTTCTCCGGTTGAAAACGGCGCTGCGAACGGACGAACGAGTTCGGCTTATGAATGAAATCTTGTCCGGTATTCAGGTCATCAAAATGTATACCTGGGAGAAGCCATTCGCGGACCTCGTCGCTAAGGCTCGAAAGTAAGTTAATCAATAAATTTATTTTGTTAAATAAGCTTACTTTTTAATTTTTCGAAAAAATTGGACCAGTAGCGAGTCCAATAAAAAAAAGTGAAAAATAAGGGTACATTAGATTAAAACAACCACTGACTGCCAACTTGAACCTAGGCTGACTAAGTGACTACCGAAAGAATGGACGAGATAAGAGAATTTAGAAGATATCAAAACAATAATTTCCAATTGGAAATTTAAGAAAAACATGGTCATATTGTATTTCTATTCTCACATTTATTAGAAATGAATGTAATGTAACCTTCAATTATTATTGATCAACAACAATTTTCGCGATTGAATGAATTGAATGATTGTTCAAAATTTATGAACCTCTGATACAATTTATCAATATAATCGCCTAATTCGCTACCCAAAACAAAATACTTACGGTCTTTTTAACGTGGCCTTAATTGACAAATGTGATTTAACTTCTGTGTTATACAAAAATCAAGTGCGCTGTAAGAAGCTGATGTCGCTTACCTTTAACCAGTATACTATAAGAGTCCCCGCAGACTACAAACTTTCTATCGGCCGATAGTTTGGTCGGCTTCTTAATCAATATGAAAATGTATGCAGATGCGCACACACGCATACAGTGATTCAGTATCGGCCGATAAAAAAGTTTGATGGGCTTCACGACTGCCTTCAAACAAAACATCGGCGAACTATCGGCCGACCGCTTGATCAGTATGGCGCTCTTCCCCGCCCGCACACTTGCCGATTGTTTGATCGGCCGACCCGGCCGGTGGCTTCAGTTCACTGTACCCAATACTCTCGATTCCTCTTCTTCATTCTTTTTCTCCTTTGTATCAAGTATAAAGCAATAATAATATTTTTGGGCAACATTCCACGCGACTGATCTCTTCACCAACTCTAGTAAATTAATCAATCGGCCAAACCATTTGTTGGCTAGTCTGCGCACTCGCGACCAACCCAACTGTTTTGTTCGCACAGTGTGCGCACGAACAGGCCAACTCGACTAAACTATCGGCCGATAGAAAGTTTGTAGTCTGCGGGGACTCTAAGTAAGGCAATATACATACAGGATTATAAGATAAGGGTATATCAAGACGAAAATTACTTAGTAGGTACTCATCATTATGAACAACTTTTACTACGGGACCAACCCGGAACTCGCGAAAATAAAACAGCTGTTCCATACACTTAAAAATCAACTGATCCATAGGTACGTTTTGTTGAGTGTCATTGCCATTTTTCTATGAAACAGGTGATTTTATCGCGAATTCTGGGTTTGGATACCCTTTTCTTTAACCTTGTATAAGTAAGGTCTTTACACTCAGACATTGTTTTAGAGGTATTCAATGTCATACGATAAAAGAGCAATGATCTAAGAAGTTGTGTATATGTACCTACTAAAAAGCAGTAAATATTATTATGACTAAAATATGCATTATTTATTTGTGAGTGAAGGTTGTGTAATCTTAGAATTACGTCAATTGTTTACTTGTGAGTACTTGTGACGTTCTTACCTGGTTGTTATAATCGTTAGCACTAAATTTATTGAAATAATGGCACAATTAATAACAAATCAATTATTTCTAGCTAACCAGGCTCTTAATTCTACTAATAAATGCGAATGTATGTCTGTCTGTGTGAATGTTTACCACGTATCTCCTAAACAGTTTTTGATAAAATATGGAATAGGCATAGCTTATGCCCTGAATTTACTCTTAGGTATTTTTATCATCACCGTTTTACGTCACCGCGCGGATGAAACCGCGGGTCGCATATAGTAAAATTAAAAATGTCTTAGTTTAGCTTTAGATGTCTATGCTTATTTTCGTAAATTTTGTGCTAGACCCAACATCCATGTTGTAAAATTTTGGAAGTAGATATATTAAAGAGGCCGGTTTGAGTCGGTACCAGTCGACTTCGTGATCTGGAGTAAACAGTTAATATCTTCTTCTAAGATTTTACACATGTGTTAATAAATCGATGGCTAGACATAATATTTAAATGAGTACGGCTATAAATGTGTCAAGGGCACGTAATCTCCGAAACGTTATGGTATCGTCTAAAGCACTTACTTGTGACCTTAACCTTATCATAATCAGGCATCTGTCGTATCTATTACAGTTATCAAATCATTCATTTGCATATATTTACATAGTCGTAATCTTTGTTTGTTTATTTTATTTATAATATCTTTTTAAATCGACGTGATAGAATTTATGATCTGTTCGTATCTGGATTTTGTGTGATAAGCTGTTTTGCTTCGAAAGATAGAAATAACTATTATGTGTTGTTGGCTTGGGTGCTTTTTTGAGGTTTAGGATATGCGATGAGTTTTACATGGAGTACTTACTAGCATATCTAACCGACTTCAAAAAAGGAGGAGGTTATCAATTCGACTGTATGTTTTTTTTAATGTTTGTTACCTCATAACTTTTGACTGGGTGAATCAATTTTGATGATTTTTTTTTTTATTAGAAAGCTGACGCTTTCCGTGTGGTCCCATTTCAATTTAGTCCAGTTCTGATAATGGTATCCATGAGAAAACCATATAAGTCTTAAATTTGCATTAAGTACGTGCGCGACAAATAGATGAATAACTCAATAGTCGATCTTTTGAAGTCGGTTTTTGTTTTTTTGTTGTGTAAAAATAATTATATCGACTTTGTTCGCACTGTTATCTGATATACCTAATAGCCTATAACGGTCAGTGTTAGTGCAGCTTTTCATAAGAGTAAGATTTTTAAGATCAGATCAGTAGTTGCGTATATATTACCCTCAACAAACATGCAAAATACTCTACTGGCTACGCTAGTTCTGAGTGTGGTTTTGTAGCCTCAAACCTGTGAGGCTACCGAGCAGTCTCAGGCACGAAGTTGCCGTGCACTAGTTATGAAATAAAATAATTTATAAAAAAAAATGATTTATTAGTTGTATCAGAGCAAATATAATATTATTTAAAAATAGGAGATTAAACATCTTATATCTCAGGGTGACGAGCGCAGTGTGCTGGGCCGCGCAAGGTCTTGAATTCTTAGAATTTAAAATTCCGGGAGGCGTAGATCTGTTATGGGCAATCGTGTTGTTTAACATCAGGCGAGCGATCTGCTCGTCTCGACAATTGCATAAAAAATTGTTTAAGTTATTGTAATTGAATTTCAAATCTTACAATAAAAAAAAAGTGGTTCACGTGTACTCTACTAATACTACAATATTCTATTCCAGGCACGAAGTGAAGCAGATCCGCGCGACGTCATACATCCGCGGCGTGCTGACGTCATTCATAATGTTCACGACCCGTATCTGCCTGTTCTGCTCGATCCTGGCCTACGTTCTGGTCTACAACGTGATCTCGGCCAAGCAAGTGTTCGTTGTGACAAGCTTCTACAACATACTGCGGCAGACTATGACTGTGTTCTTCCCGCAAGGTACGTAGTGACAATAGTGGCTATTTATTATTATAAAAAACTATTATTTTCATAATTAATTTCAATTGGGAAAGAGGCGTGATAATATGTATGTATGTAATTAATTTCACGTTACCAAGTGTTGTACGTATGTCCCTATGATCTGAATGAATAAATTGATTTGAATTGAATTGACGTTCTTCCTCTCTATCGCCGTTTTCATTACCGCTAGTAATGTTGATAACTTACAATAACAGCCTGTATGTTGTCGGTTACGAACTCTTTAAAATCGGACAAAGCAAATAGCAGCCAACAAAAAAAAAGTAGCAGCAGCAGTATAAGTAAAATGCAGCGCCAAAACAGCTGTCGGCGTCATTCGGTACGCGGCCTTTCATCGTACTGAGTCCTATTTTCAATTCCATTCATCCACAGGTATCGCTCAAATAGCCGAAGCGACGATATCAATAAAGCGGCTACAGAACTTCATGCTATACGAAGACACCAGCAAGCCAGTGCCCGGCCTGGCTGAGATACAAACCTCCACGAAGCCTAAAGGGAAGGGGAAGCGCGACGCTGCTAAAGAGGTCTCAGTCAAGGTGGAAACAAAGGAGCCTGCGCTGTCGCCGCTCGAACCGAAAACTGAAGAGACTCAGGGTAATGGTAAGATACGATGCGTACCTAGTAGCACAATAAATAAGAACAGATTTAACTAAAGATGTCAATAAGAGTATAACAGTTTACTTACGTGAAATTTTATATTTTAAGTTTTAACTTTATTTGGTCGGGCCAAACAGATATGTAATAAGCCTAACGTGTGTAATTGTGTATCTGTGGATCTGTATGTAACATCGTAGTTCTAAAACGGCTAAACTGATTTTTAAGTTCATTTGTTTGGAAGGTAATTTCAATAATAATTTCATTTCTTAGTACAGAGAGTTCTTAGCTATGATTTAAAAAACCCAGCGTATCTTCAAAAATTACCAGCTCTTTTCTAATCGGATATTTTTTGACTTGTCTTCTACGCATTATTTCACATTCTACTTTCTCCCAACACAAGGTACCAGTTCAAAACCAACTGATACAGATGATACACAAGAAGAAGATGTCCAGGAGCTCTCAACCAGAGTGGAGGATGACTCGAGGGGAGTCAGGCTAAAACACGCTACAACTAAATGGATCGTGTCGCACCATGAAAATACGCTCACAGATCTCTCGCTCACCATCAAACCTGGCAAGTGAGTATGAATTTCAACCTTAAAATTATGGTAATAGAGCTCTATATTGCTCGAGTCAATTGGCAAAAACTTAAAAACTATCGAGAGGAATGAGGGTAAAACGCGTCACGGTCAAATGAATAGTTACGATCAGATCTGTTGACATTAAACCTGACAAGTGTATAGGAATTTCAACGTTATGTAAATCGAAATTATGGTCTTTGTTGCGTGACTAAATTTTAAGATACCTGTGACTTTAAACCTCTATCTTACTGTGAAATAGCTCTTAGCGATAAAATCGCCAGTTTTGCACTAGATTTTTCATGTTTTTGTGATCGCCCCTAGATTTTTACGTCTGTAATAAATAATTTTTATATTTTATTTTTTTATTTTTTTAGATTAATAGCAGTGATAGGGCCAGTAGGCGCCGGCAAATCGTCCCTTTTGCATGTACTGTTGAAGGAGCTGCCTCTACAATCGGGGTCAGTCCACATCGGAGGGACCGTCTCATACGCCAGTCAGGAACCGTGGCTCTTTGCAGGTAGCTAAACAAACACACTTTCACGATCTTCGGCTCACATTCAAAAATGTAAGCCGAAGATCGTGTGTTATTTCATTAGTATTTCTGTCCAATTTCTAAACTCTTTATGGTGAGCAATATATGTAATGTGGTCTACCATGCTACATGTTTGCCTAGAAAAAACCAATTCACCCTCTCAGGCAGAGTATTACTTCGACCTCAGAATAGAATATAACTTTATTGCACATTAAACAAATTACGAGAAAAAAACGAAGCACAATTTTACACACACACACACGCATTACACACCAATACAGAATACACATACATGCACAATTTCACACAAAGACACATAGGTACTTACATAAATCACCAAAAAAGAAAATCACCTGCGCCTTGAATTGAAGAATCACTTTCTCGATCGACTCATCAAAATCTTCTATCTCGCTCACACAGGCAGCGTTAGACAGAACATCCTCTTCGGTCAGCCGATGGACCGGCCCCGCTACAACGCCGTTGTTCGTCGCTGCGCGCTCGATCGTGACTTTTCACTGTTTCCACACGGAGACAAGACCATCGTCGGGGAGAGGGGAGTCAGTCTCAGTGGAGGTGAGAGACACTGCTTTTCTTCTCACTCGCGTACGGGGTGCTAACGGCAGAATAATCTGTTGGGGCAGCCAATAGAACTCTGCCGGAAATGTCCGCTGTACCGTAAACAAATGTCATAATTAAACATTCCAGCAGGGAATGGGGACTCTAATTTGGCGCGCGTTATTATGTCGGTCACTGTCACTCTTATGGCTTTTCTAGCGAGAAGGACAGTGACCGAGATGATAATGAGATAAGTGGTCGTAATGATTTTAAATTGCTTAGTTTATTAAATAGTTTTATTAAAATTGCCAAATCAAATCTTTTTTAATAAATTAATTATCATTAATTATTCAGCCAGGCTTGCTCATTGTTGGGCAAAGGCCTCCCCTCTTTCGACACATCTCAGTTTCATGCTAATGGGACCTTCTTGCCAGTCCTCAAAATTCCTTCTTTTAACAATAACCTTGTCAAATTAATTTCATGTGTAAATGGCTAAATGTACCTCAGGGCAGCGCGCGCGCATATCCCTCGCGCGTGCGGTATACAAGCGCGCTGATATCTACCTACTGGACGACCCTCTATCCGCCGTTGACGCCCACGTCGGTCGCCATCTGTTCGAGTCGTGCATCGTTGGATATCTGAGAAACGCGACCAGGATCCTAGTGACGCATCAGTTGCAGTTCTTGAGAGATGTCGATCAGGTGAGCCGTGAATTAGGGGTTTTGGAAAGGTTTTAAACTAGATGGCAGCACCGAGACGTCGGGTCACGTGAACTGTTGAAACATAACATAGGTAAAAATTTAACAATACGAGTACATACTCGTACTAAACGAAATAGAGATTCTAAAAAATCCCACCAATCTAGATATTTGACAGTTATTTGACCTGAAGTTAACCAAGCGCTCTAAATTGGGCATAAAGCCATTGTTTAAATACTGCGCACTTAATTTTGGTATTGCGCAAAAGTACAACGACATTTAGTAATCTTAAGAAATTTTATAAGGCGTAAATGTATTAATTTCTTCTCTATATTATTTTCATCTAACCCTTCTCAGATTATAACGCTGCGTAACGGCGCGATCGCAGCCGCGGGTAACTTTGATACACTCAGCGCCTCTGGTCTCGATTTTGCGGCGATACTGGCGCGAGAAGAACTCGAGCAGAAGGAGAACAACACTCTAGATTCCACATCCATGCAGGACACGGAAGAATCGATGATCAGACAAGGAAGCTTCAGGAAGCGCCAGTTGAGCATACACTCTGTGAGTATATTACTTACTGCAAGACTTTTTCGCACGATTTTGTCTTGAAGAAAGGAAATTTAGCAAAACAGCATTTTATGAATAGACGGCCATTGTACTAGATTTTTATGACGAACTGTGATCTCGCGACCCTCGACCGATTTTGTTCATAACCGAACTTAAAAATTGTATTGAATTGATCTGCTTGCTTAGATGCAAATTTTAATTTAAATCAGAACAACAGTACTCAAACAAACAATTGAAACAATTATTCGGATCTTGCATAAATCGCTTTGAACTTATAAATCAAACAAACCAATAATAACTGACCGCTTTTTCCACTTTTAAGAAAAATTAATTAAAATATTCATATAATTTCCTTAGGTGAGTTCGGTAGACAACTTGACGGGCGTGGCTCCGCCCGATGGCGGTCGCGAGGAGGCCGAGATGCGGTCCGCAGGCGCCGTCTCCACGCGCGTGTACGGAGCGTATCTGCGGGCCAGTGGGAACTCGTGTATGGTGACGCTGATGGTGGGGATAGCGGTGTTAGCGCAGCTGCTCGGCTCGGGCTCTGATTGGTGGACCAGCTACTGGTGAGTTAGATCCTGGCCCCACATCAGACAGGATTAAATACACCGAGTACAATGGCGAGACAGTGCTCTTGGCCAAGTACTCGGTTTGTATAAACATTTTGACGAGGCGAGACAGTCACTAGAAACATGATTTGTTTGCTCGGCCGAGTATGCCCATTTATTGTCTCGTCACTTTACGCGCGTATATGACGCTGATGATGGGGATAGCGGTGCTGGCGCAACTGTCCGGCACGAGCCGAACAGTTGCGCCAGCACGAATTGGTGGACTAGCTATTTGTGAGTTACACCCTGCCATAGACCCCTACAGAGTTATGATAGGGCTCATAGTACTCATCATTATAACCGATTTTTACTGTGGGACTAACCTTGAAATTGCTAAGCAAAATTTGCTCTTCCATACATTTTGTTAATGAGGCCCGTTTGGACGCTTGAGATAGACCCTAGAATGTGACTTGGAACGCTTTTCGCGCATACTTTATAGCAACATGCAATGTCAAATTATAACGAAACTCTCAAAAACAGTTACGTTCTCAGTCTTCTTTTTTCAAATATTAGTGTTGTAACCAATTAATCACTGAATTTCACCAGCTTTATAGACCGGGCGCTAGAGGTAGTTGAGTATGCATAATGTGAGTACCGAATTTCGCCAACGGATTTAAGTGAAGAAAAGGTCAAAGAATAATAATGTGGATCTTGCCGGTCAATTTTCTGGTCCATTTTTTTTTTACCCCCTTTTCTCTTATTCGTAAAGGGAATGTATTGAGTACATGATATAAAATCATTTTAATGATTATTTTCGTAATGATTTATAGTTTTTTCTAATGGTAAAAGTCAGGATGGATTCTTAAATAATAAGAAAAAAACTAAAATTAAAATAATAATTTTTTTTATTAATAAAAAAATTAAAGTTACAAATGTAAAACTAGCGAATTCAAGCATAAATGTATTAAAAGTATTTAAAAAATTACTCATTTTTATTTTGACATTTGTTATTGATGCATTTACTTAACGAAATACAAAACAATTCTGATTTTTTGCAATTACAAGAAAGACATTGTGCGACAATTTGCAGTACATTTACATGGTGAAATTAATGACTCTGGTAAAGACGGCTTCGTCATTTGTCGTGGATGGACGTAAGTCACCGTTGAGCTTTTCGTAACCATACCAACCACAACCAACCACAATAATCAATGGGTGGTAATTGTGTTTGATGAGCATTTTTCCATATAAATGTTTGTACTGTAGCCCTTAATAAATGCAAATGCAAAGCATCTGAAGTGCATATCACTCTCATCAAATTGAAATTAAAACCTATATTTTGAGATATCAGTATAAATCTGAGTTCATCAGCAGATAATTTTTTCTTTGAAAATAAATATGTGCAAACTACTTCTAACTCTTTGAATTGCTGATTATTTAGGTCAAAGTTTCCCAAAGGCATGAGAGCTGTTTGTACGAAATCGTCCATCCACGACAAATGACGAAGCCGTCTTTACCAGAGTCATTAATTCCACTATGTAAATGTACTGCAAATTGTCGCACAATGACTTGTAATTGCAAAAAATCAGAATTGTTTTGTATTTCATTATGTAAATGCATCAATAACAAATGTCAAAATAAATGAGTAATTTTTTACCTACTTTTAATACATTTATGCTTGAATTCGCTAGTTTTTCATTTGTAACTTTAATTTTTTTATTAATAAAAAAAATTATTATTTTAATTTTAGTTTTTTTCTTATTATTTAAGAATCCATCCTGACTTTTACCATTAGAAAAAACTATAAATCATTACGAAAATAATCATTAAAATGATCTTATATCATGTACTCAATACATTCCCTTTACGAATAAGAGAAGAGGGGGTAAAAAAAAAATCGGACCAGAAAATTGACCGGCAAGATCCACATTATTATTCTTTGACCTTTTCTTCACTTAAATCTGTTGGCGAAATTCGGTACTCACATTATGCATACTCAACTACCTCTAGCGCCTGGGCTATTATTCGATTTTAATAGTAATTAAATATTGATCAGCCGGCGGAGGTTTTGTGAATGATGCCTTACTCGCATTCGAGTCTAAAAGTACAAAAAAATATCATTAAGAAATGGACGCAAATAAATTCACAGAATCGTTTTGTACCTTTCGCTTTTTTTTAATTTTTTGTGATTGACCGAATGTTAAAACTAAACTAAAAACATTAAATTAAAGATAAATTGATCTTTCGTACCATTTATCATTCCGAAATACCTACAATATTAAAGTTTAAGTTTAGTTTTCTAATCAAAACCTTAATCCAATTAACTTACAATACATAATGAAATCGATCAAATACTCATACAAACTTGAATTGATTTATCGTGAGTATCAAATACCGAGTCATATGGTAACATCACTAGTTACGTCGCGATGACTAATGTCAAAACGGGCCTCTTATTTTGTGTTGACTATACCAATTAATTTCATTTGCTGGCATTAATGCTGTGATGAGGCATTAATGAGTATGATAATTGAAAAGTATTATAGTCTTATGAAATTAACGTTTTTTTTTCTTTTCTAGGGTGAATCTTGAAGAAGGTTATTCCGGAAAATTAATCGAGAATTTGGATCAAAACCTAACCAATCCAGTTAATAAGACAATCACAGGCGATAAACCGCTATTGGAGAATACACTCTATGACAACGGATTTACAAGATACGACGCCATTTATGTTTATTCTGGTAAGAGAAGATGCAAATATTTTTACCCGACCAAGTTCGGCAAAGCTAAAAGGGACTTATGCTTTTAGTTCTCCATACCCTCTTGTATATAAGCGTGTATTTACATGTGTTTCACCATAGCGCCTCCATTCGTTTGTAATTTCTGTTCTGAACAGTAAAGAGCCAATCTATCCATCTACATTATGTGACATTTTGAGTTCTAAATAATATACATAAACAGAAGTAACAGAAAGTAAGGTTTCTAAAGCCAGATTAAGAAAGAAAGGTTCAGAAAGCTACGTTAAGTTAACCTTTTTTAAACAACGATAATCTTGCGTTTGACCGCCATCTCGCCTGATGATAAGCAACGATGCGGTTTACGATGCAGCACACTTGCCTAGAAGAAACCTATTCACTCGCGACTTGACACCGAACTTGACTTGACTGAAGACTGACTTGTAGATTGTTCTTTTCGAGACTGAAGACTGACGTAACTGTTCTCTTCTCCACAGCCATGGTGATAGCCCTAGTAGTGATATCTCTTCTCCGCTCGTTCCTCTTCTTCTTCATGGCGATGCGCGCGTCGACGAACCTCCACAACAACATGTTCAGTTCGATCACCCGCGCGCCGATGCGGTTCTTCCACGTGAACCCGTCGGGCAGGATACTGAACAGGTTCTCTAAGGATATGGGGGCGGTGGATGAGGTGCTGCCTTCGGCTTTGCTTGACGTGCTACAGGTAGGATTTTTATTGAATTTGTTATTCATATTTTTGCACGTCCGTGGATACTTTGATATCCTTAGGATGCCAGCTCTTTAGATCAATTAATGGCTTATGTCACACTTGACTATATTTGTTTTTAAATAAGGGTTTCTAGCGATTTCACTTTTAACCGATTATTTATCATTCAAAACATTTCCAATGAGATAAAGTTGCAAAAAACTCACTAACTCTGCAATGCCCGTGTTAGTGATTTTTGGCGTAATTACGTCTTTTTTATTATTTATTAGGGGTATTGTCACTTGGACCGTACCAACACCAGCAAATTTCTGATGTCAGTCACCTGTCAGAAAAATGTTATGGCAACATTTTTCCGCCCTCTATCTCATACTTATACTCATTATCTTATAATAGCCTCGACTCAATTAAATTTTTATTTCAGATCGGGCTATCCCTAATCGGTATAGTGGTCGTAGTCGGCGTGGTGAACTATTGGCTACTACTGCCCACGGTGGTGATCGGCATCATATTCTATGGACTGAGGATCTTCTATCTGGCCTCCTCGCGCAGCATCAAGCGGCTCGAGGGTGTGAGTGAGTTATCTAACAAGCTTTGTTACGCACATAAAACGTTTACGCTCATAGCTTAACCTAGGTAGGGCTGTCTCTGGCGGGACTTGCGAGGAGCCGAGAGCGACGGCTTTCTGAAGGCGAGGGCCTAGACCGGCAAACTCGGGAATTAGGGTTGAAGCCCATCCGGCTAACGGGGTTACTTATAGGGTAAATTAAAACCGCGCCGGATTCACACCCCGTGCCAGGCAGGCTAGAGACGACCCTGCCACTTTCCCCGAGGCAGTGATGCTGACTCATATCTACAGTTAAAATCATTGAAAAAAAATTGAATCGATCATCATGAGAATACTGACGAATATATTAAAACAAAATCATACTTTTACAGAAGATAAAGTTCAAAATACTATGCAGGCTATTTTGCTCTCGATCGAGAACAGACTAGCGGTCACATCAATACTTTCTTATAAGAAATCATGTTGGACATGAAAAAAAAAATGGCCCTAAATTTGCCGCCTCTAAAATCTGCTACCCTAAACTCCAGCCTACTTAGCCTGCTGGCAAATCTGCCGCTGTATTTCTGTACGAATTGTTCGTCTTAGAGAAATAAGCATTTGTTTTGTTTAACTAATTTAAACTTTATAATTCCGCTTTAAGGCCTAAATTCGGGCATCCATATACAATAGTACAGTGAGCGTCCACGGCTCGCAGCCCGGTGTTCTCTCACCTGTATGCGTCACCCTACGTCAAGCCATATTTGTGTTGCCATTTTAGTATGATTTGATTGACATTGTCTTAGAGAAAAGTACCTGTGATTCTTGTAGGCTGTCTCTTCCAGCTAATCTAGACTTTATAGTTCCGCTTTAAGGCCTAGAATCGTGTATCTATATACAATAGTACAGTGAGCGTGTCCCACAGCTCGCAGCCCGGTGTTCTCTCACCTGAACGCGTCTCTGCAAGGCATCACCACAATCCGCGCCTTCGGGGCGCAGGAAGCACTCATCAGGGAGTTCGACAACCACCAGGACGTGCACAGTTCCGCATGGTCAGTCATTATTTGTTATTCTTGAAGTGTTTTTTACAGAACTACGTTTCTTTAACCCGTTGGTTATTCTAATCGCCCTCTTTTGACATCTTAGCACTTTTATACAGCATTACCCCTAAATGGTAACAATCTACAATCAACAATAAACCTGTACTTGGGAACAGAAAAGTGTATTGAAAACCCTCCTAAAGTCTGTCAATTGTCTAACCGATCACTCTGTATTCTCACACCAGTTTTAGAACAGTTTCTTATTATTCGCAGGTACCTATTCATAGCCAGCTCCCGCGCGTTCGGTTTCTGGCTCGACCTGGTCTGCGTGCTGTACATCGCAGTCGTCACACTGAGCTTCTTGGTATTCGGGAGAGGTAAGTCATATCCTTACGTGATATACTTTTCGCCAATCAAATGATAAGCTAGAATAACACTGGTTAACAAAATTTTAACTTTTTTTTGTCACACGAAAACTTATATCAAACTAGCTTCCGCCCACGGCTTCGCCCGCGTTGACTATACCTCGGGAACAGAAATTTTTTCCGGGATGAAATTAATTTAACCCTCTTTTTTGAGAGCATGTAAAAAGTGTCATACAATGGAAGCGGGGGGGGGGGGGACCCCAAAAACTCCTGGATGCAATAAGTCAGCCCCCTCGAATCATTTTGAAAAATGGCGGCCATTTTGAATCGTTTGGATTTTCGCCACCACCATCAAGTAGCCCTTGTTAACTCCTATGACATTTAGTCAAACACCCACCCATCTTCAACCGTTTCGGAGATATAGATCCTCAAAGTTTATATGGAGGCCATGTTTTTGAGGCGACTATGTTATTTTTAATGGCTCCAAAAAGGTCCGAGGTTTTGATGACTTTTTAGTCTCAGCGCTTTGGTAAAAATGTTTTTAGTTTTCGAGATAATAAGCAGTTCCACCTCGAGGATGTGACTTTTCGAAGGTTTTGGATTTTTTCCGGATGTTGTTTACCCGCCTTAAGTTTAGTACATCTGTAAAGTTTTATTGAGTTAGCATCAAAACAATTTTTTCCCCGTACTATCTTTACCACGCCATTTCACCCCCACTGGGGTTGATTTTCCAAAAATGGTGAAATAAGTGTTCGTTATTTTTTTAAGCTTCGTATATTTGTAAGGATTTCAATACCGTGGCGTCAAAAACAATGCTTCTCCATACTAACTTTAACAGCCTATTTGACCCCTTTAGAGGTTGAATTTCAAAAAATCCTTTCTTGGTACACGTTTACTCATCAAGACAAACACACCTTCCATATTTCTAATTTCTACGACCAGCGGTTTAGTCTGTCAGTGAGTCATTGCAATTCTCTCTCCGTACTATATTTACCACGCCATTTCGCCCCTTTAGGGGTTGATTTTCCAAAAATAATGAAACCGGTATCTATTATTTTTTTAGCTTAGTAAATTTGCAAAGTTAAATAATCGTAGCATTAAAAAAAATATTTCCATACAAACTTTAATACCCCGTTTCACCCCTTTTAGGGTTGACTGTCCAAAAATAATGAAACAGGTATCTATTATTTTTTTTAGCTTAGTACATCTGCAAAATTAAATGATCATAGCATTGGGAAAAAATATTTTATACAAACTTCAACACTCCATTTAACCCCTTCGGGGGTTGATTTTCAAAAACCAAAAAAAAAAAGTGTCTATTATTTCTTTCAGCTTAGTATATTGGCAAAGTTTCGTAACCACAGCACCAAAAAAAAATTCTTCATACAAACTTCAATATTCCGTTTCACCCCTTTAGGGGTTGATTTTTCAAAAATGATGAAATAGGTGTCAATTATTTTTTTAACGTTAGTATATTCGCAAAGTTTGATAATCGTAGCATTAAGAAAAATATTTTTTTCATACAAACTTAAACACCCCTTTTCACCCCTTTAGGGGTTGAATTGGGAAAATTCCTTTCTTAGTGTGCGTCCGCTTTTTGGTATAAAACTTTTGTCCAAATTTGACGTTTGTAGCTTAAGCGGTTTAGGCTGTGCGTTGATCTGTTGATGTTGATGCGTTGATTCAACACTCTGTTTAACCCTTTCAGGGGTTGATTTTCAAAAAATAATGAAACAGGTATCTAATATTTTTTTTAGCTTAGTACAATTGCAAAGTCAAATAATCGTAGTATTAGGAAAAAAATATTTTTATACAAACTTCAACACTCCGTTTAACCCCTTTAGGGGTTGATTTTCAAAAAACAAAAAAATAACTGTCAATTATTTTTTTAGCTTAGTATATTTGCAAAGTTTCGTTACCATAACATCAAAAAAAAAATCTCCATACAAATTTCAACACTCCGTTTCACCCCTTTAGGGGTTGATTTTCAAAAAATAAAAAAATAAGTGTCTAATATTTTCTTTAGCTTAGTATATTTGCAAAGTTTCATAACCACAGCATTAAAAAAAAAATCTTCATACAAACTTTATTGCTCCGTTTCACCCCTTTAGGGGTTGATTTTTAAAAAATGTTGAAATAGGTGTCAATTATTTTTTTAACTTTAGTATATTCGCAAAGTTTGATAATCGTAGCATAAAGAAAAAAAAATTTTTCATACAAACTTAAACACCCCTTTTCACCCTCTTAAGGGTTGAATTGGGCAAATTCCTTTCTTAGTGTGCGTCCGCTTTTTGATATAAACTTTTTGTCCAAATTTCACGTTTGTAGCTTAAGCGATTTAGGCTGTGCGTGCATGTGTCAGTCAGTCACGACCTTCACTTTTATATATATAGATTTTGAATGTACTAGGGCCACTAAACAATAATATGCGAATGAAAAAAAATTGACACGTCAGGTTTTCTTGTGACATCAAAACATATATTTTCTTAAAAAGTACAAACATAAGCTACATTTAGTGAAATTATTGCTTAATATAGAAAAAATACTGATGATTTTCGTAAATATTTGGCTTCTGGAAGGTCTTTTTTAAGTCTCCGACAATAATCTGCTAGCATTCCTGCGCTCCATTTCCCTTGATAGCGCTTCTCCATTAAGGAAATGTCCTGATGGAACCTCTCGCCTTGTTCGTCACTCACAGCACCCAAAACTGTAGTCCAAGCATGTTTACATGTTTAAGATGCATGTTTACGACATGTTTACATGTTAATTACGTTAGCTGCGATCGGAGGACTTTAAAAGAAACCAAGATTGTGGCTACTTAGTTTAATTAAATTAATAAAATAATTACAATTAGCCTAAAACTAAATTAGGTGAATACTATCTGAAGTTAAGAGTAGTAATGACTTGAAAACGAGAAGGCTTCCATCTGGTCATCTCGGTGAGTTGCTGAATCGGCGCCTCGTGATCGGTGCCTAGGTCGCTTGTGAATCTGGAGCACGGCCTATGCAGCGTCAGCGGTTCCGGTTATTGAGCAATACGTAATTCCTCCACCCGTAGATCAGCAACTATTTTCCAACTTGTAGTGAAAATGTTGGTGGAAATCCTTCAGGATTAACTGTGTAGCTCGGGGGGGCTCCTTCAGCTTGGTTTTGAGTGTTCGTGGGTACTCGTAACGTCTCATACGGCGTCGAATAATTACAACTGCAGTGAGTGCGCATGCAGCTAACAACACCACGTAAAAGGGGTATAGTAGTGTGGTATAAGGACTGTGTTGCTCTCGTCTCTGGAACTATCTCTGGCTGCAGCATGACTTGGTTATAGGTGTCATGTAATTTTCTCAGGTCGATCGTTTTCAGTGAGATTTTCTGTAGGGGTGAGGTATGTTCCTTGGAGTTAAAATCGACGTCGGTGATGAGCAGCGGCTGGCCGGATATTTCGTCGTTCTCGTTAATTATGGTAAATTCTGATGTTGACAGGGTGCAGTTCGATGGTAGGGTTATGAGGTAGCTTCCCTGGAGACGCTTGTACTCCTCCTTGCTGTATTTCAGGTGAACTTCAGTAGGGCCAGGAAAGGTTGCTACATATTCCTTGTTTCCTAGTTGTTCCATGGCCACGGAAGTGTCTAGGTCAACGGTGGTGAGATTGCAGGTTGCTCCCAGTGAGTGGTGCGTAATGAGTTCCCGCGCGCAATCATGCTGGTACTTGACTCGGGTGATGGTGTCTTCCACGCAGAGGTACTGCTTGTCTACCTTCGGGCATTCAGCCTCCATGTACGCATACGCATCCTTATTGGTTGCAAGGAATGGGAGGGGGGGGGGGGGGGTATAAGGATTTGGTTATACCTGTTCGGTGCGACCGAGAGCTTATACAAATCGAATGTCCCTGCGCTAACTATTGGAATTTGGAAAACTATAACTATCTGCTTATTGATGAAGTATGACATTGGGTTTTGTAACAGTATGGTAATCCCGTTAATCTAGCATAGTACTCTAGTGTCTCCATGGATTATCTGGAGCCTATCTACCGTTTTACCTAATGTATCTATACCTATCATGGAATAATGCGTGCTTAAGGCGCGCACAAAAGCTAAAACATTTTGTAACCTAATTTATTCCCTTTTTTTTTTACTCGTCAGTGTAATCGTATCGTGTAAGTGAGGCGGGAGTTAGGCTCCTTAGAGCTCATCACCCACTGAAGCGGCTTATGATCTATGAGTATTTTTAAACTTCCTGCCGAATAGGTAGGGTCTGAGATGCTTAGTAGCCCAGACTATTACCAGCAACGCTTTCTCTATGGTGCTGTAATTCAATTTACTGTCGTTTAGAGTACGAGAGGCATAAGATATCGGTTTATCGGATCCTATAGGCCCCTGGGATAAAATAGCACCGATGGCTACGTTAGAGGCGTCGGTAGTAAGGAGGAATTCTCTGTTAAAATCCGGGTATCTTAGAATAGGGTCGTTCGTTAGTAAAGTTTTGCATTTTTCAAAACTAATAACGTATTCCCGGTCGAGATTAATTCTCTTGCCTTTTTTTAGGCACTGTGTTAATGGTTTTGTAATGTTACACCGATTCTCGATATCGAGTACACCTCTGTTCTGAACTACGCTCGTTTCGCTTACGATGCAGTTACATAGAATTAGTTCAGGAATGTAAACCTCGCTATCTGGGGAGTTAATTGGTAACCGAACGAGTTTCCTGCTGTTTGCCGGAATTATGCTTTCGTACGGGTTAATATTTCGCGAGTCATGCAATAAAGTTGGTGTCACCGCTGACCTTGTGTCTAGTAATAACTGCTTTAAATCAGTTTTTGCTTCCCATTTGGTAAGCAAGTCAAGGCCAACTAGTCCATCGAAATAGTTATGAAATTTGAATACGAAGAGTTTGATCGGGTCGTAGTCATTAATTTCCGGAGAGCAGGGTACCGTTATCGAGTAGTCGTTTTGGCTAACAGCATGAACATTTGTGACCTCAAACGGATCGTAATCCAATTGTACGTGGGGGTAGAATCTTCTTATGGCAGGCTGCGTGGACATAAAAGTTGCTACTAGCTGGTCCCATATTTTAATGAACCTTGTAAGAATATTAGGGTTCCCGTCGAACTCGGGTACCGGGCGTAAGGCCTTAAAAATTAAGTCGGGCTGCTGAGCCATTTCTATAATTAGACTAGTTGAATTATTTGAATCAACTTCTAAACCTACTTCTCTAACACTATCTAATTCTATATTACGGCGAGACTGACGAGATGCAGTCTCCCGGTCGTCCCGATTCCTGGGATGAAAAATTTTGGAAACTTATAGGATATGGAGGACACAAGATAGGGTCCGGAAGCAACACAAAAAAGGAAGTTTCTGCGTACTTACGTGCACATTCTGGTTCCTCCGCGTATCGATTTCTGGATACTTGTCCCCGTACCGCGGCTAGTAGATCCGGATCCCAGATGAAGGCTTAGGAGCCTGTCAGCGACGAACGGTAGTCAGGTCGGACGATTCGAGATGCTGGAGACCGCTGCGTACTGACTCTAGGATCCTACCGACTGCGCCAATTACGTTAGCTGCGATCGGAGGACTTTAAAAGAAACCAAGATTGTGGCTACTTAGTTTAATTAAATTAATAAAATAATTACAATTAGCCTAAAACTAAATTAGGTGAATACTATCTGAAGTTAAGAGTAGTAATGACTTGAAAACGAGAAGGCTTCCATCTGGTCATCTCGGTGAGTTGCTGAATCGGCGCCTCGTGATCGGTGCCTAGGTCGCTTGTGAATCTGGAGCACGGCCTATGCAGCGTCAGCGGTTCCGGTTATTGAGCAATACGTAATTTGTTTAAGATGCATGTTTACGATGTAACAAACGTTTATATGATATACAGTCGTTATATGAAGTTATTCAAAAAAGGACACGTATATGAGGTCAGAAATGAATATGTAGTGGTCACAAAAAAACTGGACGTGATTAAAACAAAATTATTATATATTGTTAATGAGGGTACACCAACATAAACAAAAATCATCACAAAGTTCGTGTGACAAAAACAGTGTTTACCAGTGTAATTTGACCAACAAATTTAAAAGTTTAAACTGAATTAAATTTGATAAAAGGACGTAGATAAACACACAATATGTTTGTTTAAATAGATTTGTAATTATTTGAGGAATTTCTGATTCTTTCAAATTAATCGATTCCTAAATATAAAATTGTACACGCAGAATTTAGCTCGGCGAATTACATTGTCCTCGAACACGGACTGCTATATCAGGTTGATCGGAGAATAGACCATCGATTCCAGCTTCGAAGTACGCCCGCAGTTCACTTGCAAAGTCTCCATAGGCGGATGGTGAGGGGTCCTCGCTTTGGAACTCTGCTGGTAGGAAATTGTTTTCAGCACGGAACGTGTATGGATATACTTTCAAGCCAGCCGCGTGACAGTCTGCTACGAAACTAGTCGGGGCGCCCAGCCGGTTGTCCTCATCTCTAGGGATGATGTAGCTCTTATCTGGTCCCACCGCCGATGCATACTTCGCTATATCCTTAAGTCCTGCAGGTGACGCCAAATCGCCATAAGTCAGTCCGGTCCCTTGCTTTTCTTGATCGGCAGGTTGCGATGATTTGAGATTTAAATTTTGTATTAATTTTAATTTCGTTATTTTACTTAAATATTTCAAATTATTCACTTCAAATGATTGGATGTAAACAGGAGCATTTGAGCCCCGGTATCCGTTTTTGTGAAAGGTCTGAACTAGCGGCAGCTCTATCTGCAATCCGAGACACTTGAAGTACGTGCTGTGTCTTATATTGGGGCAGATGCCTATGACTCGTTTTTGGCTGTGTTGTAAGTTTTTGACGAGATCGATGATTTCTTGGAAGGTGGGGATTGTGAACGAACCATTCATTCGAGCGTTTCCGGGTCGTATGTCGGGGATACGCTCGACGGCGCGCAAAGTTTTCAGCTCTGCCAGCGTGAAGTCCTCAGTGAACCAGCCTTCCATTGGGACGCCGTCGATTGTTTTGTTGGTTCGACGCGATGCGAACTCAGGCCGGTGGCTGACGTCGGTGGTCATGCTGAGCTCGTTGTCGTGTCTCACCACGAGGTGGCCGTCCCGCGAGCTGACGAGGTCGGGCTCCACGTAGTCGGCGCCCATCGTGACCGCGAGTGCGTACGCGCCGAGCGTGTGCTCCGGGACGTAGCCGCTGGCGCCGCGGTGCGCGATCACAATCTTACTGCAGAATTTGTCATCACTACCCGCGACAACAGATTCAGACTCTACCAATAGATTTCCCCGATCTGATGAGACCAATCCCAAGATAGTGATAGTCAATCCAAACAGACAAACTGTATTGTCCATTATTAATTAATAGTTGTGTCTAAAATTGAGCCTTACAAATGTTCACGTTCAAGTGAATAGGCCTTAAATAGAAAACTATATTGAAGTTGTGGAAACCGCTTTCCCAAGCAAAGGCGGTGCGTAAACTACTTGACACGGAATTCATTTGCCTATATAACTACTAATACGTGCGATAAAAGGTTTTCTCTTGATAAAGTTAAGCCTTTTCCATTTACCTACTTACATACCTAATTATTGTATTTTAATTGTAAGATAATTAAAAGAAAATAGTCAACAATATTCTATCTTACTTATCTTCCCGCGTCTAAATCGTGTCAAGGTCTCCTTATGTTTGTATGTTTTTGGGTACCTAATTATAGACTGTCCGTTTGATTAGTATACTAGTAGACCCTTAATTAGTATATTATGTTTTTTTTTATAATAAATTTAATCTACGCTGTCCCACTGTTGAGCAAAGGTCTCCCCTTATTTTTTTTTTCCACTTCTTACACTTCCGGTAGCTATTATCTTAATACTTCTAGATATTAAAGGCATTTATTATTCAAACAGGCACATCCTACCTAGCTACTATCTAGTTCCTTATTTCAAAAGGGCGCTAATACGAATAATAAATACCACAGAATAAATATTAGTTCAAGGTCTGAAGACTTAGAGCCTTCCATGAGTTTAATTCTGAAGTAGAAGTATACGAAAATACTATATTATGTTTAAAATAATTAGAAAATATTATTACAAACGTCGTGTAATTTTTTTTTTTTTGTAAAATAATAATAAAAAATAATAAACGTTTACACTCAAAGCTCCCCACTAGGAATAAATCCTGTGTCGGGGTTGCCATGGAACACACACAAAGACAACTAACACCCAGACCCAGAACAGATATTTAATTTCATCATTGAAACATCTGCCCCGGCCGGGAATCGAATCCGGGACCTCTGGCTTATAAAGCGGATACACTACCGCTGAGCCAAACAGGCCGACTAAATAAATTACTATAAACAATAACAATTTAATAATTTAAAACAATTACATTTTTTCGTATCGTTTCGGCACAACTGTAAAAAGGTCAAATAAATAGACGTTTAGCTGCAGTGTGCAGCTAAACGTCTATTTATTTGCGGCTCGAATGCTCCTTAATCTCGTTATCGGCCGATGTGTTCTCTGCCGTCGTCGACCGTACTCGGCCAATCGAATCAAACTTATGAAAAAGAAGGAGAGGCGTACACCAACACCATCGCTATCAGCCGATTCATAATCATGCGTTAGAATTCATTCGGCTGACGACACTAGAACATACTTCGGCCGGTAACCGATTGAGTGTATGCAAGCCTTTAGTTATTACCATTGTTAAGAGGTGGCTACCTTATAAAGTGAGCGTCCGCTGATTGCTACAACGCGATCGCGCAGTTTTGCGATCACTTTTAGTAATAATTCAATGATTGTTGCAGAGGAATACGGCGGCAACGTTGGGCTGGCGATCACTCAAGCCATGGGACTCACAGGCATGTTCCAGTGGGGCATGCGCCAGTCCACAGAGCTCGAGAATCAAATGACCAGCGTTGAAAGGTAAACCGGTAGAATATTTTCTTCTTTATTTTAGATCCCTCTTTATTTAACTCTACCTCAAACGTACGGACAACTACGTACACTGTTCTACTAAAAGAAGTAATTAGTGAGTATGACCCAAGTGGACTCTGGTTAGCTCTGGAGTCAGTGTTTACACCGTCTGAAAAGCCAAATCTGCTGTATTAAATATTTTTTTCTGGATTCTTTGACTTTCTCCTAATTCATTCCATTTCCGACAATGAAAGAGTCTAGAAAAGATCGTTGTTAGCGAATAGGCCGCCAGTTGTTGCACTAGTTTTAAGTCTCCTTTTTTTGGGATTTCTGAAGTGAACAATAAAGAGTTTATCTATCTATCTAAAATAGACCATTCTAATAAAATCAACGTTCCTAGAATCGAAGAGTACTCCCACATCGAGTCGGAGCCCCCACTCCAATCAGAACCGGACAAGAAGCCCCCGCCGTCGTGGCCCGAAGCGGGCCGCATCGAGTTCCGCCACGTGTCGCTATACTACACGCCGAACGAGCCCGCCGTACTCAAGGACCTCAGCCTCGTCATCCTGCCGAAGGAGAAAGTGGGCATCGTCGGCCGGACCGGCGCTGGGAAGTCCTCGCTCATCAATGCGCTTTTCAGGTAACACACTACTTAGTCAATACTGAATCTGGTAAGACAGGAGATGAGTTTATTTGGTGGCGCTAACTGTGTCTACGGAATGAACGAAAAAGCCGAGGCAAACGATATTGCGATACATATATTATGTCAAAAGACAAACTCAAATGCTCAGAATTAAAATTGTAGCGTGAATGACGTTACGTATTATAAAATAGTACTTTAGGGATGTAACTAGATACTCCTACCCTATAACATCCTGCATTCCTGCCGACTGATATTGCCAATTATATTCAGGATGAAAAAGGGGAACATAGATTTCGAATCGAAACTTTTCTATGGGGTTTGGAATTCGGTAGTTTTTGTAAACAATCATTGTTTTCATATCATAATGACAATTAAAATCATTGTTAAACTGCAGTCATCTGACTAACCTTATGAACCCACCACCTCATTCTTAATTATTTCTTCTCCTTCTTTATTTTTCCATTTATTAAACTCTTTTTTATTTACATTACCCAGGCTAGCAACGATCGAAGGCGAGATCATAATCGACGGTCGCGAGACGTCAGTCCTCGGGCTGCACGAGCTCCGCAGTCAGGTCTCCATCATACCACAAGAGCCGGTGCTGTTCTCGGGCACCATGCGCCATAACCTGGATCCTTTTGATGAATATCCTGATCAAGTGCTTTGGAGAGCGTTGGAAGAGGTATGTGTTATGATATTGGTGTGACGTCAGCTAGCTTTGTTGCCAGATTTTGATCATCCCTAAAGAGTATCGGTGCTGTTCTCGGGCTCTTGGGCGCTATAATTTTGACCCCATCGACCAATATCTTGATCAGATGCTTTAGAGAGCGCTTAAGAGGATTAGCTCGTCTAGATTTCGTTTTCGTCGTCGTTAAGATTTCGTCGTTCTAGATTTGAAATATATCTTACCGAGTTTGTCGTTCACATAGATCGTTTTTATGAGCTAACTCATTTTTCATATCCTAGTTGGAGTTTAAAAAACGAAGTAATTAAACTGCCAGCGTGTCTGGGCCCTTATTCGCTATCTACCATCATATTCCACGCCAAAAACGCGTGACGTCATCACACGCACGTAACGTGAACGCGGCTGAGTCTTAGCGTGGCATCGCGTTTTAAATTTTGACATGGGCATACGGAATACCATTCCATGTCGATTCCATGGATTTGACGTAACGCGGCGCGTTACGTGCTCGTGTGCTCATAGCGAATAAAGGCCCTGAATTCGCACATGAAATCAAGATTTAACCGTTAAATAATTTGAACCATGTTATTTAACCAAGTTTTCCATTAACCCAGGTAGAGTTGAAAGAAGCAGTAAACGAACTGCCGGCGGGTCTGAACTCGCGCATGTCGGAAGGCGGAAGCAACTTCTCCGTGGGACAGCGGCAGCTGGTGTGTCTGGCGCGAGCCATCGTGCGGAGGAACAGGCTGCTGGTGCTGGATGAGGCCACCGCTAATGTGGACCCAGAGTGAGCATGGGTTAAGATAACTAATACACTGTGCCGTGACCGTGGCCGTGACACACAAACACAGGACTCTCATCATAACGACTAACATTGACGTGACGTTTAACATCAGGCGAGCGATTTGCTCGTCTCGTCACTCGATTACATAAAAAAATTAAGGGTTTAATTCTGTGCCTCCTGTGCAAAATGATACAACTCCGAAGTAGTGTCCTTCGAGTTGTAACACTTTGCACAGGAGGCACAGAATTTTTCCATTGTGGTAAGAAAGTCTAAGAACAGAACTTCAAAGTGCCGAGTCAATTTTCTTTCTTATTACTAAAGACAAGGTTCACGCACGGTTCATGTGCGAAACAAAATATTTCGCTAACATCAAATTTATTACATGGAAATGTAATGTTCTGATGTAACAGGTGTATATTTTAGTTTATTTTTTTGCTTTTTTTACATTATACTTTAGCATCATCATTTACCTACGATTGGTGTTGGGCCACCATCTACAAGCTCATTCTGCATGTACTTATTTTTTCTTTTGTTATTTTTTTAGTACGGATTCCCTAATTCAAACGACAATAAGAAACAAATTCGCCGAGTGCACCGTACTCACGATAGCACATCGTCTACACACAGTTATGGACTCGGATAAGGTAAATAATGTTTGGTAAATCTAAAGCAATTTAGTCTTGTCTTTGACATTTGGGCAAGACTCTCGTTTCATAGTAAGCATCTTGCTTGCGTACCTACAGGACTAAACTTCTGCGCGCTTGTAGGAGATGGAATGTCCAGTGACAATACGAATGTTTTTTTTTTTTCAGGGAAACTCTTTTCTACAATATTATTTTGATGTGAAGTTTTTATTTATTTATCTTGGATATTTTTATTGTTTCTCCCTCTTTCTTTTAAATATTTATAAGATAATACGATAGAAAAAAAAAATTCAGTCATATCTAGGGTTACCATATCTCAGGATTTGTCCTGAGATTTCAGGATTTTTTTACTTTTCTCAGGATTGCGGCCGGATCTTGCAAATCTCAGGATTTTCCATAAAAAACGGGTTAGATTTTAAAGATCTCTTTAATTAAAAGTTAAACCAACTAAAAATAATCTGTGCGGGGCGACGGGCGGTGCCGCTGCCACCCGGCCCCGCCGCTTTGAGTGCGATGTGCAAGTTGCAACGCGTGAGCTAGATCCGCAGTGTATAAAACGATAATAATACGTTTTTGAGAGAAAATTCTCAAACTGTATAAAATCTCAGGACTTTTCCATGGAAATCAGGCCTTTTCTCCGGTCTTTTGATTTTTTCATCTGGTAACCCTAGTCATATCACAATTAATGAACAAGGCCATTAATGAAATTTAAAAACATCACGTCGACCTATAAGAAATACGATAGTTACATTTTTGTAATTGTCCATATACATAGTAGCATATTTTTGCCTTTGTAATTTTTACAAAGTTTAGTATTAAATTCTTTGTCATTTAACCGTTGAATTCGTTGCACAGGTGATGGTGATGGACGCGGGTCAGCTCGTGGAGTTCGATCATCCGCACGTGTTGCTGCGGCGCGAGGGAGGCGTGCTGCGCGGGATGGTGGACCAGACCGGCCGGAACATGGCCGACAACCTGGACAGGGTCGCCAGAGAGGTCAGTACTTGTATCTACAGGGTAATATGGAAAGGGCTAAGCCGAAAAGGATACTGCCGTCACGAGCCCAAGAGCTCTAAAAAATCGGTTTTTTCGTGTATATGAAAAATTACTCATCTGATGCATAAAAAACCGAAATCATTTTTTTTAATACCGCTCTTGGGCTTATAAGGACAGTTATAGTACTCGTCTTTATGAACAACTTTTACTATGAGACCAACCTGAAAATTGTGAAAAAAATATCAGTTATAGATTTTAACGAGTGTCATTGACATTTTTGCTATTTTTTTCTATTCATTCATTGTCGCTGGTTTTTATAACCTTTCCTTCTCTTCCAGGCTTACGAGCGAAAGTACGGATCATCAAGTAGCCCCGAACAACCCTCGCCGGAGCCCGGCCCGAGCGACGACTCGCGATACGGACCTTCTTAAACTACTTACTATTAGTTATACTTAGGTAACGTTCCTACATCTACAACGTACAAACGATCTGAAACTATGTTCAATTATTATTTTAGGCATGGGAATGTTTGTATTCTCAACACCGCGATTTATTGATCAATAAGAGAAGTAATTCTACGGAATATCACAGTTGGGCTGTTCCCTAATTTGTTGGTGCGTCGATTTTTTCGGTACGATCTGTACTTGCCTAGCCAAGTTGCCAAACGCTATAGAAAATTAAGACAACATATGGGAATGTAATTTCTATAACCTATAGATTCTATATTATATTAAAGAAATGTCATTCTCATACATTGTCTAAGTTTTCTAAATCGTTTGCGATCATAGAATTTCAAATTGGCTAGGCCTGCGGATTCGGTACAGAATTGTTTAAGCTTGCTAGATTGCGAGACTAAGGTATAAGCGGGAGCGGATGAAATCCGAAAGAAAATACCATATTCAGATACCGTATCGCGTCCGCTTCGACAAATCGGGCAACGGCCTTATTATTTATATTTATATCACAATTAATGTATTAGTTTAATTCAATTAACTATTTATAAGAATAGGTTATTGTATACGTAGCTGAAGTTTTGCAACGTCGAACGTCTGGTACCAAAACATGTGAAATTGAAACTAAATTCTAAACGTTATGCCAAAAATTTACTCGAATATATTTGTTTACATCGGATAGTTGTAATGTTGAACCAGTATGTTCACAGTCTAAGAAAGTGAATGAGCTTTTAAGCGTGTTACATGGTGCCTATTACCTTTTGTACTTAAATGTTAAGTAAATTACAGGTAATCTCGATGTCTTATCTCAATTAAAATGTACTTATGTAATTGTAATTTCAAAATCTCAATTGTAAATCGATCTTTTTTTTATCAATGCACTATGAGTGCTCAATTTGGATACTTAATTTTCGAATGTTATTTTATTAAATTAAATTTTAGACAAATATTCACTTTGAAATCATTTATTTATCAATCCAATGTGATAAGGACTTATTGAAATAATGATTTTCATCGCTGCCATTTTCAAACAGAAATAGCGCTAAGTATTTGTTGTTTGTTGCAACAGTAATAAAAATAATTTTGTTCTAATTTCATTTGTTTTATTTTACTTTAGAAACGATGATATGACCAAGTAGTATGAATAAAGAGTAAGAAAAGTGACTTACTGATAGTATATAATATACAATATAATATATATATATATATATATATATATATATAATATACTTTTTTATAAGCCACGAATACAACCTACGTATCGAATGTACGTTGTCCTATGGCAATATTGTAGGTACTTTGCTAACCTCTTCTGAAGCAGTCCTTAGCGACAATAGGCAAAGGGGGAGTGTAAAGTAATTTTGGCGCTCAGAAATTGTAACGACACGTCTCGCAATCCAAAATCATTAAAAAATCATCCAAAATCATAGCAGTTGAAACAACTCCGCCAAACTGCATAGAAGTCAGTTTTATTTCGCTTGTTCTACGTGAATCTCCAAGTTTGTTTTAGGTACACGAAAAGTCACTCTCTTAAGTCAGGTAAAAATATAGGCACTAGGTAACCTACAGTAAAATTTCATAACCAACGTAAATAAAACAACATTGTTCATATTCAATTTTTATTTTATTTCGCATCTTTTACAATGAACTTAAACCGTATTCAATTAACCATTTCTATGGAATGTAACGCGAAAACATAATACTACAGCCGTGTAATAAAAAACTATTAACTGCTTAGCTTCTTCGAGTCTTAAACTAATACGTTTATTTGCGAAATACTTTCAGAATCGTAATTATAATATTTACATCAATACAAGTAATTTAACATGCTAATTAGTATTAAAAATATAAAAATAAGATACAAAGAATCATCAGTATATAAAACTTTAAAGCGAATCCTAAAGTTAAGAGAAATGGAAGTCGTTACGTATAATACATGCTTAGGAAGGTTTATACACTGGTGACGCTTCCAACAATATGCACACTTCGATTATCACAGAACCATCAATCATCTCAATTCAACAAACTTCACACTCCGCTGTTCACAATCAACATAAATTAATTAATACAATAATGAGAACATAAATAGATCACTAACATAAAAAGCCACACATGCTTTATACCAATCACACTGTGTGCGAGTTATCGATACACGAAACCAACCGTTCAATTTGTGCTGAACGAAACCAACCGGTTCGTAACCAACGAAAGTAACTGGTCATTACGTGACAAAATAGCTACAATTATTCACTTAACCTAATATAAAACATATGCGACAAACGCTTACATAGTCAGAAATGAAAAGATAAATAAAATAAATAGAATACAACCGTAAAAAAACTTAAGGATAAAATTGTCATGACAGAGCTTCTCTTTGTTTGGCACAAGAGAAAATGGAAAATAGGGGTAAGTAGTCAGAAAGGGGGAGATACTGAGATCTTAGAAAACTGTATACAGATTTCGTATCGTCCTATATCTAATGCTTCGTTATGTGATAATTGGGTATTACAAAATAGATTATAACTATTCACAGTCTTGGAACAGATTGGCGGCGCAGGCAGCGTTCCGCGTCAGTACTGGCGCCGATTGTCTCACACTTCACTACCACTAACTTATATCGGTCGAAAACCACATTCAAGGAAAGACGTAAACTATGGTTGAGTCTACTTTCGTTATACCGTCGATCACAACTGTTCCATCGAGCAGCGGATGACTGAACATTCTAAAGCGACTCAATGAACAGCTGTCTATTCTGTCGTACCAATTCTAGACAGGTCTGAAAATCGTGTCATCCCTTTCTCACACACTGAAATGACCGAGAAACAATTTTAGTCCCGTCAATTTTGGTAAGTGATGTAATAGAGTCGACGCCACTGTCAAAGTATTCATTTCCTTTGGATGTGGTTAGTTCCGTAAATAAAAACGTAGCTGCCGTCTCGTGTAGCGGCCCGAGCGCTAAGGGCGCGTTGACACGAGCGCCGTGAGGCTCCCAGAGCGGGAGTTCTTGTTGTCGTCGGTTTCTATCGTCACCACAGTCGGCGGGGTCGGCTTCTCCTGGAAAATGGAGCAAGAATTACAAAACTATTTTTTTTAAATTTGTTTTACATTAAAAAAAATTAAATAGAAAAAAGGGCTCCGAAACAGGGACCTAAAATTTTCATGCTACAGAACCAGTGGCGACGTACCCAAGGCTGTTTTCTAATCGGGCACCCCTTTCTCGTTACTCACTCGACAAAACGCTACCAGAACGTATTATTTTTGTATGGCTGAGCAAGTGAGCTATCATTGTCATCCTTCAATGTCTGCTTCTGTCTTTTTTATACTGCCACTGGGTTGATCCTACCCTTTGAACCTGTTTTTAGACCTACGACTGATGCCTGCCTCTACACCGCCACTGGGTTGATCCTAAATTTTCAACCTATTTTCTCCGCCGCCATCTTTGTGACGTCATAACTCTGCTCATCCCAACTTTTTCGCTTTACGACCGGCAGTTTGGTGATTTAGAGACAACGACGAATACATCCATACCAGTCGTAAGTACTCGTACATACGAGTAGAAGAGGCTACGAAAATCGAGAAGGAGAGACGACCTTTTGTTTTTGGTTTAGTTGGTGACTTTTTGTTTTTGTTGTTTTCGTTGTTTTCGTTTTTATTATCCTAGTGGGGAGCAATGAGTGTGAAATGTTATGTTATTGTTAAGTAGCCTATAGACTATACCTGCGGCGCTGCCCGGTGCTGCGGCGGCAAGGGCAGCGCGAGCCGCAGCTGCGTCCAGAAGGCGCGCTCGTGCACGTGCCGCCACGCCACGAGCCGCGAGCCGCGCAGCTGCGACACCAGCCCCGTGCCGCACTCCTTGGCTTCGCGCTTCAGCTTTGGTAGGTCCTGGGGATAAAAACAAGATATATAAAAAATATGTTTTTGAAAACAAGCTTTTATTGCACCGTCATCGAAGTTACACAGGTATACCAAATTGAAGGTCAATCGGGCATTGGGAAGTGATCCAAAATTCTGCTCCAAGATTTGACCTAAACTTATAAGGCAAGTTAAATAAAAGCTAACCACTTGGACCATACAAAATGACTTGCATTTTTTCAATAAAGACTGCATGAGTAGTGCGCCCCGTCCCGTGAGAATAGTTACCTGCAGCAGTACGACGACGGGCGGCAGCGGCAGCGCGCGCAGCTGGCGCAGCGCCGTGAGCAGCTGCGGCGCGGAGTACTGCGCCGGGGACAGCACCGCCACCAGCGAGCGGCAGCGCCCCGTCTCGCCCGCCAGCTCGCTGTACCCTGACACAATGACACGGACAATTAGTGTTGTGGGTAGTTGGAGAAAATATTTTCTGAGGATTCTAGATGGCGTTCATTCTGTGGTGAGAGACGAAAACACTCATTAGGACGTCATCAATGGTGATAGCTATATGATTGTGGTATACAGTATGTTGATCATCACCGTGTGACTGATGATTCGCACAAGTTTAATTTACATTCAAAAACTTTGTCTTCAATTTGACAGCGGTTTTAAGTTGTTCAGTTGTTTGTGAGTGAGTGTTCGCATACTCACAGGTGTCGGGCTGCGTGGAGAGCGGCACCGAGTGCACGCGGTACTTGTACTTGAGCTCCAGCGTGGGCAGCAGCGCGCCGCGGACCAGCTCGCCGTCCACCGCCGTCCAGCAAACTAGCACGTCGAACTCTTTCTCTAGCACTGGAATGGAAGAGTTAGCGTTAAATGTTTGTTCTGTGACTGAATACGGTAGGCGTCTTAGGTGTTTTGTCTGGAAGTTTTATTGTTCTTAGGTTCCATTGAAACTGTCATTGCTTCAAAGAAGTCAAATTTCAATACGTTTCGAGCGTAATTTAAAAACATTTGATTAAGAAAACCATTTTTCACCAAATTAGTTTCATCAATATTTTCGTCTTTAATTTCGAAACAATATAATTATGTAGTTGAAAGGGCATCGTGGGTTTCAAGTCCTTGATGATATTTTCCTATAGTTATGACATAACAGAAAAAAGATGTGTTCAGTGGTTGTGATGTGATGGGTGTGGTACTGTAGTAACCTACCTCTGGCTCGGTGCGCGGGCGTGGCCGCTCTCGCGCGCGCGTGTCTCGCGGCCAGCAGCAGGCGCGGCACGCAGCGCCGACGCAGCGCCGCCGCCGACACGAGGAGCAGCGCGCCGCCCGCCGCGCCCAGCGCCAGCGCGCGCCACGGGACCGCCTCGCCGCCGCACCACGCGGCACCGCCGACCCCCGCTGCATACAACACGATATTTCAAACAAGGGAAAGGATATGCTAAGCCGAAAAGGGATCAAAGTACTTATCATTATGATCAACTTTTACTATGGGACCAATCCATAAATCGCGAAAACATACGAGTATCAGCTGTTCTATACATTTTGTCGAGTGTCATGGACATTATACTATGAAACAGCTGATTTTTTTGAGCTGGACTCCTAGTTGAAGGACTCCTGTTGGAAGGAAGGAATGCCTTTGCGTTGCAGTGGGACGATGCAGGATGATGAAGTTTGCATGTATGTTTATAAGGGCAGTCTCCAAAACTTTTAAAAATCATTCCAATGACCTAAAAGCTACACTACACTATCCCTGAGTATTTTATAGCCCTAAACCGGGATGTTCCGGGAATCAGCTATTGCTACCATAATAGTGTTGCGACATTCTTAGGTATTCACTATAAACACCGCGTTTGGATTTGACAAAGCACGGAAGTACCAATCGCGGCAGGACCGCTAAACCGAACCGGTAGCCACTTAATAAGCCTCGCGCGTGTCTGACGAATAATGAAAAGGATACCATAAAAAAGTCAAAGTCACGAAAAGAAAAACCAAGCGACGACGCAAGAAACTGGGTCAAAATGACGATTACCATAGAAACTTTTTCAAAACGAATGTCGTATCCTCTTCGACAACCTAATTATGCAAACCACCTGCTTCGTCATGTTGTAAATAGACCCTCTACAATCGCTCGAAGCGTACACTTATGATGCCTATTATCATCTCGGGTCGTAAAAAAAGCTACAAACAAACTGGTTAAAATTATTTGGAACCCTCACTTACGGGACCATAATAATTCCATTACAAGCCCATATTCCTCTTGTAATCGCTCTGACATTTGAATAGCGGCGACAAAAAAGTCATTAATCGGTAGTGGTGCGGCTGACGACATAATGAAACGACAATCATGTCCCGAGTTATTTTATTTATTTTTGCGAACGAGCTTCACCTAAAATTATTTCCTACGAAAATAATTGGCGGGCAAAAATGAGTAACCTTTGAAATAATGTAAATTAATATGGGAGCGATTTAAAAGCAGTACGAGTAACAGGAACGTCGGCTTAATTCTTAATAATGTAAGGCTTAAAATGTAATGCGCCTGCGTTGGTTAAAAATAATTGTTAATCCTATAGGAACACGTGTGGATTCCTGGAAAATCGATTTACCCACAACGTCATCACTTAAAATGCTTGTAGGCGGCACTGGGCGGAGTTTGATCCGACTTGACCTTTGGAAATTCTTTCTCAAAACAACTAAGAACAATTACACATAACTTCTGAACTTTCGAGATTCGTACACGTTTCATGTCTTTAGTTAGCTCGTGACCGCAGCCATAGTAACATGGTAGAAAAGTCGAGAGTATTTACGAAATCTATTTACTTGAAAGTCAATGCAATCTTATAGACGACGCAAGCGACGAAGCGGTCTAAGCCGCTTTTCGTAGAGACTTGAGATTTGAAAGGTGTTTTTGTTTTGATACGCAAGGTATTTATTTATACATAAGAGTCAAAAAAATAACTAAGGTAACTTAACACTGCTCCAACATTCAAAATAATATCCACGAAAAATATTAGAAATCGAGGGATCTTTTTGAGCTTTTTTCTGTAATTTTTCATAGACATTCAGAATAGCTGGGTAGGTCACTTACTAAGGTGACATTGGATAACTTTGACTAAATATATCTAATAATGATGCCACGAATAGTGAATTGGCCGAATACCGAATATTCGGCAACACTGTTGGCCGAAACGCCGAATAATCGGCCGCCGAATATTCGGCGCGAAGTACATGCTTGGTGGGGGCGCGTTAGCTGGAATAAGACAAGTCAAAACCTGTTTTTCTCGTTGCGTTCGCGCGGTAGGCGACGACGGCACGCGCGCCGGGCGGGGTGCAAGCAAACATTGTTTGCACCCCGCCCGGCGCAAACAATGTTTGCTTCAATTGCGAGTAAATCGCGTCACGGAGCGCTTTGTTAGTATATAAATAATACGTAAAGTGACACCTAATTACTATTTTTCTAAGAAGTTTGTTCCTTTGTTCATTTTCAATTGTTTTTTCGTCAAAAGGCTTATAAAATGACACTGGTTAATGAAAAATAACATGTCTTTTTTACAAGATTTGCTATTCGGTATTCGGCCGAATAGTACGTTCTATTCGGCCGAATACCGAATAGCAAAAAAGTGGCCGAATAGGCCGAATACCGAATAGTTGCCGAATATTCGTGGCATCTCTAATATCTAACTCTGTTTTGACCTTTATTGAAAGACTTTTCTTGGAAGGAACTAAGATAGGACATGGTAGCTATCTATGATTTTCTATTTTCAGAAAATTGCTTCTTGTTAGATTAATATTTATCTGTAATCTGTAAGCACTTTGATCAGATTTTTCTAAAGTTTGACATCTAACAGGATTAACGTTTTATATTTTGTCTTGAGATTTCGTTTTATATGTACCCACGCATTGAGAACTTATTTATGTAGTGTTACGGTT
Source organism: Alcis repandata (assembly GCA_949125135.1). Classification (NCBI taxonomy): domain Eukaryota; kingdom Metazoa; phylum Arthropoda; class Insecta; order Lepidoptera; family Geometridae; genus Alcis; species Alcis repandata. Next base: position 8,047,500 of record OX421222.1, read on the forward strand.
AGGTACTATAATTTACCGTCAATATACCTATATATTATATATATATTTACATATATAGTCAATATAGCAGGATAGCATATTAGTTAGTTGCTATTTGATACCACCGATCACCAATCCAAATACCTACATACCTTGCGCTACGGACCAACTAATTTCTATTTTAATTTGTACTAGCGTTATGTATTAAGTTACAGCTAAAAAAGAAAACCAGATATTTTTATTTCACTTTTTGCAAAACGGAACAATGGCGTAAGGGAGAGGAAGTATAAATAGGATCAATACAGGGCAACAATAGCAAACGGACGTCAACAAAAAAGAACACGTAGCGTAGCCGTAGAGAAAAATATAAAAGTTGATTTGAAAAATATTCTTAATAACAAGCTTTTAGAATTGTCATCGAAGTTACACGCGTATTCCAAATTTCAGCTCAATCGGACATCGGGAAATGGTTTAAAATTGAGTAGCAAGATTCCACCCGAACAAACATACTTAATTTTCATACTCAGAATGATACATACATTGCAAGTTAAACAAAAGCTTTTAAAAAGTACACGAAGCCGTAGAGACAAATAAAGAACACATAAGTAAAGTAAAAGGTTCGTAAAGGTGTGCGTGAATGGACTTACGTGTATAGTGCACGGTGACGTAGCTCCGCGACACCACATCGTTGCTGTGCACGAGGCACACATACGTGCCGTAGTCCTGCGCGGAAACTCGGTCCACAGTCAAGTATGACCCGATGATGTCCTTTACATCCTCGCTGAAACAAATACTGTGAATTAGCTGAATTCTTTGACTCACTTTTTTTTTTTTTTGCGTGTATAACATAAGTCCGCATTTGACCACCAACGCCTGATGGTAAGCGACGATGTCGTCAAAGATGTAGCACGCAGACCTAGAAGATACCTATTTACTCTGACCTTGAAAAGCCCAAGATTGCATCTCTCAGGAAACAAGAAAGCCGGCAGTCTGTTCCATTCCTTGGCTGTACGAATCAGAAACGTAGATTCGAAACGTTTTGTACGAATCCAAAGGCAATCTACGGCGTAAGGGTTTCTTCACGCAAACAAGTGCTTGACGTATATTATATGGCTCAGGCCGCTCAGGGTGACCAGTTCAGTGCATTCCTGGGTACTGAACAGTCGAAATTTTTAATTCTGGATGGCAAAGAACTGTTATGCTGATGTGCGTAAGCTAGACATCAGTTAAGTTAACATATATCTATGTTACTATCTATCTATACCCGGACAGATGGGCAAAGGTCTCCACAAAGTGGTCGACACCCAGGTCGCCCCCCGACGAATTCGGGCGGTTTGAAAAAGACTGGACGGCGCTGGCCCAAGACCGCAGTAACTGGAAAAAATTGGGGGAGACCTTTGCCCAGCAGTGGGACAGCATAGGTAAATTAAAAAATATATATATCTATGTTGAAATGACAAGTTAACCTCTTCCTAGTTCATTGTGTAAAATTAATCAGGGTTTAACTAGCATTAGACAAGACTTTACGTCTATAGATATTGGTCTATTGACTGTTTTTTAGCTTGCGCATTGCGGTACAGGCCAGCGTAATTCTTACCATCAGGCGACTGACTAGCTCGAACTAAAAACGATGTTGAACGCTTCTAGCAGACCACAACGAAAACAAATATTTTAGGCAGTTTATTTAAAATAGGCTACTACTAAAACCAAAATTGTGTTACAATTTCCACGTATACTCGTAACTACAAAATGTACAAACATTTATCAAAATGCTATTAATTGCAACAGAGCACTCTAATGAGGTAGGTACTCGAGAAAACTGCATTTTGATGAAACGTGCGCTATCGGATGTCCAATTATCGGGCCTGATTGGACGCTGCGTTATTCGAGACCTGTTTGCCAACGAATATCTAATTTAAAACAAGGAAAAAGAAATAGACCATCCGGGAGCATGAATGAAAAAAATCTGACAGCAGACTTCCATTTACGAAAAAGAGAGAGATAAAATCTGATCGTGAGTTAGATTTTGACGAATCTACAGGGTTATACAGAAAGGGTATGCTAAGCCGAAAAGGGTTCATAGTGTGTTACTCATCATTATGAACAACTTTTACTACAGGACCAACGCGGAATTCGCGAAAAAAACAGCTGTTCCATACATTTTGTCTAGTGTCATTGACATTTTCCTGATTTTTCCTGATTTCATGATTTCCGAGTTGGTCTCGTAATGACTACCCGTAATGGTACTATGAGCCCTTTTCGGCTTAGCATACCCTTTCTGTATAACCCTATATAGGACCTATAATCTAGGCCTACCTCATTGAAATGGAAAATAGAGTGGAAAGTTTCTCACTAAAGCAATACTAATTAATACCTTTCCATATCGGCATAACAACAAGCAAATATTATAAATATAATTCAAGACGAAATATACGAATATTCAAGAGAAAATATTAAGCATAAGCCGGTGTGTAAATAAAAATATCCGAGCAAAAAAATACCAGTTCAACACAAGAAGAAAATACTTCATTACGTAGTTTCTAAAGAAGACCTCGTATTACATATTTTTTTGTCATTTTCTTCACGCTGGGTTCGTATCTCAATTTTCTTTTATCAAGAACAGTCATTAGCGACATTCTGGGAAGTCGTAAAAGTATGATGGAATCGTTATTTAAACATCTCAGTCATATAGTCATGTATACCGTTTCGAGATATGTTTCATTATCATTGTTTTTCTTACTTTGATGTCTTTAACTTTTATGCGAATGTGGTATTAAGCATTAACAACGTTTTTAGTCTAACAGCGTCTTGCGCAGATATACAGTTTAGGTAATAATTACTAGGGTTTCAATAAAGCCTGGATGTGTTTAAACAGTATCCCAAAATCTTTGTGTCGGTAATTTTATGGATGTGTAAGTGGAACTCACCGTGTGGTCTTGATCTCGTTTTGCGTGAGCAGCAGGTCGCCTTCGGTGCCATTGGGCCAGAACTTCCTCCATCGCAGGTCGCTGCGGGCGTCAGCTAGGTACGAACGTCCTGTCAACAACACCTCAGTTAGTCAATTCGGTTACGACAACTGTCAGCCATCGATGTATCGTACGCGACTGAAAGTAGGCTTTTTTATGTAATCGTATTTTGTTTTTATGAATCGGTTGATTATTTATTGTTAGGCCTTAAAGCAGAGCAGAATAGCGCTTCTGACGAATTAGAATTGCACTTTTTGGGTCTACTCAATTTGCGCTCTACAAATTATATGTTCAAATGTCCAAATAAACAATCAAAACCTAAGCAGAACTTTCAAATTCGTACATTGGAAAATAGCTTTCATTTTAATTTATAATTCAAATTACGGGCAATTCGATGACGCTCATACGATTTCAAGTATACAACGCTGAATCCTGCGGTTTACCCAGACATTCTGTGAAATGGACGGTCGAACACTGACAGGAATTCCTGGCATGCACTAATACGTTAACTACACTAATGCGTTATAAATACTAAAATGGAGAATACAACATTTATGAAATTGTGGAGTTTTTATGGTTATGGAATATGTTTTTTGTGATCCCATTACGAGTCCTTTGTGCGGTTTGTTTCATTTCGAATTGGCGATGTCTTAATTAACAGAATAGAGTAAAAAAGTTTTCAAATTTAGTCTTAATTTTATGACAGTAAAATAAAAGAAAATAAGCAGTATAGTCTGTGGCTACTTATTCTTTTTCGAAGATACAATGCCTAATTTTTCATATCTATAGTCAGATAGCTGTGGGGCTAGCACAACTTTGACGTAAAAATACGTAGCGAGTTTTCGATAGAAAAGTGTACGCCATATAAGACTGTCAAGTGTGCTTCTGACGGGTGGAAATAGCGTACACTTTTCTATCGAATACTCGCTACGTATTTTTACGTCAAAGTTGTGCTAGGCCCACTGTTAACTTACGCACGCACGAATTATGCTGATACCAAATACCTGTTAACAATTACTTTATCATGAAAACCGCTAGATTGTAGGAATGCTCTGCCTGAATGGGTATTCCCCGATAGTTGTAATACGAGTATGTACCTATAAGTCGCGAGTGAATCGATTTCTTATAGGCGAGGGTGCTCCGTCGTAACCCGCATTATTGTGTAGTAGCCTGATGGGAATCAGGCGAGTACACAAACATAAGTACATACGAGTAAGACTATTATGGAATAAAAAGAATGATTTATTCTTACCGATGAGTGCTTCGCAGTAGAGTCGCAACCGGCCGCCCTCCTCGACCCACTGATCTTTCGATATGAACATTGTTCTCGGCGAGTCCGTCGGTTTTTCTGTGAAACGAAGCGACACGCTTGTAACAATTATGAATTTTCCACGAAACGCCGTATTATAGGTTAAATGTATTTCAATGCATGAGGAAAACAATACCAGAGTTTCTTTGTTTTCAACTCATTTTCTATTCAGAACTATGGGTAAATAAGGCAGAGTGTTCATCTCAAAAATTACAGTCCGAAGGCTGTACTTTGTTCTAAAGTTGAGACTTGTGCACAAAAGCGAAAACCTAGCAACGAATATTAGTAGCATATCCTACGTGCTACTCATGGATACTTCATGGATTAGAAGCTTTGTATTATTATTATTTGGAGAATTCGTCAGGATCAGGAATAACCTATTACAGATAGATTTGGAATAATTGTCTAATATAAAAAATTATAGATAATATTGGTAAAGCAGTGACATACATTTTGGTTATAATTTTTTATACTAAGTTGTGGTTTTGAGTTATATGTTATTAAACTAGCGGCCCGTCCCGGCTTCGCACGGGTAGACATTCATTTTTTAAACATTTTGGGATAAACGTAGAGTAAATGTTTCTTTATGCGGGAAATAGGTAGATTTTTTTTTTCTATTTATATTTATTTTAAAATTTTTATCTATACTTAAACCTATTTTTGTTCTCAAAGTTCTCAATAAATTTTCTAAATTTTGGCAATTTTTTTTTTCATAAGAACCTTCTCCTGACAATAACAAACACAACAAAAAAATAAAAAGTGAAATCGGTCCAGCCGTTCACACGTGATGGCTTGACCAAGGGAAATAGGGATTCATTTTTATATAATTATGTATATAGATAAATAAAATCCTAATCAAAGTTTTAACTGGTAAGCGTATTTACGTACTGACTAACCTGACCTAACCTAAATGTTTCTAAATTGTTTTTAAACGACCGATCATTACCATTTACACCGAATCAAATGCGAGCCTATCGCATATGCAATCTCTGTTTGATGTAGTTTAATCATTTCTCGGAAAATAGAAATAGAAATCGACATCGGACGTCGTATAGATTCTAGATAGTGGAAAACTGCATATTCCAACCTGTCTGGGAAAATATCACCTTACTTATTAAAAACTGGTGGTAATTGAGGAAATGCACGCAATAGCTGGCGGGTTGATAATTGCTCGCAACAAATTTTTGAGAGGTTTCTCTTTTTGGAATATGAAGGAACTTGCATAAATGCTGCATGATTGCATATCTGTACCTAGCGAAAGTTTGTGAGTTTATCTGACGAAGAACGCTGTAGGTATTAGCTCCGTAACAGTCTAAAAGATTAAATGCTTCCATCCTAAATTAGCAGCTAAGTTCTAAAAGATTACAACCACATTCGTAAACTAGTTTTTTTTCAAAAGCAAAATTGCGTTGTCTACGGAATTTATATAAGACAGAATTAGTACTTACCTAAAATTTCAAGTCTTACAGTGTGAGTTTCAGTGTGCGTTTCGTTGCTGAGTCGACAGGTGTAGTTCCCGGAGTCAGCGCGAGCAGCTCTTCTCGAGTAGAGCGTTTGGTTCGCTGCTTCGGGATATAGGATCAGGTTGGAGACGCCGGCAGACCATGGATACGCCACCCCGTCTTTAAACCTGCAACAAAAACAAATGTAAGCATAGGTATTCGCAGGGTTTACAGCGACTCTGAGACGACATAGGTATTCGCTCAAGAGTGACGTTAAACATGATCCAAAATATCGTCGGTGTTTTGTAAAACACCAAAAAGGCCAATCACAAAATAACAGGCAAGTTTATTAGTTTTTATTACATTTTTTTGTGCTTATATTGAATAGGAAAGTATGACACTATGACGTGAAATTGTTTCATTGAAAATATTTCAAGCTTTCATGAAAAATTTTATGTTTTTTTATATGCCAGGCATATCGATTATCTTCTCAAAGTATCCAACGAGGATAGACATATAAGCCTAAAAAAATTATAATCACCTACGGGACTTTATAGCGTTATAAGCCACAAAATGATGTGCTACAGGCGAAATGTAGAGTGCATGCCGGCATTTCAAATTAAAGGCTCGCACAAGGCTCAAACTAATTGAGAACTCCGTATTTCCGTAGCCGATGCCTCTCTCAATTTGCGGGACAAGTTTGCGCACGTTATATTGCGAAACGCGTCGAATAGTTCAATTATTGTTTGTATCTCGAATATCCAACAGCGCTACAGGTAGTACAAATACGCTGTAGATATCCGTAGGTAATTTAAGGGCAAAAATTCACTGAAGCGGTGCTGTATGGTGGGCAGAAATAAATTATGAATGAAAACTCGGAACGTGTAATTTCTATGAAGACCTACAAAGGGAAAATTCTATGGAAGTTGTTTACGCCTTAGTGTTTTGTTTATTTTTAAATAACCTCGGTAGAATCAGGTTAGCTCTACAACGTTCCAGCCCGGCCTAGCTCTACGCAGCTCTAGAAGATTCTCAGGCTAATGGGCAAAAATGATAGCGGTTCATTCGTGAGATTGTCATGTCCTTTGTTAGAGGCAGTGTCATTAAGAGCGAAGATGACATCTAAGCGTGTCTATGTGCAGGAAATAATTCCCGGTAACGAGTAATGGAACGTCATTCCGGCACGACGAGCGGCGATCGCGTTATGCAGCTGCAGATCACAGCCGCTGTTCCGAGAACGCCGGATTGCATTCGCCTCTCAATGAGGAAATCGTCATAAGCTGCCTTGATAACATATACAATTGTACACAGACTATTATCTCTATAGACACCGCTTAGCAAGTTGTTTCAAACTTCCAAAGTTAGAGGAAAGCGCGAGAGTAGATACTATTTAGACATAGTAGTGTCCCTTTGTATATCTCAAGGATATGCCTAGAAATAAATCATGAATGTGAATATTTATTGACGTAATTTACGGTTGCGTGGTGCACTACAATCGTCCTGAGTAACGATAGCGCGTATTGACGTTGCAAATAAATATCGCTCACGTGCCGCCGCGCCGCCGCCGCCGCCGCCGCCGCCGCCGCCGCCGCCGCTCTACCTGCGTCACGGTGGGAGAGTTCATCTCCAATGTTTAGATTCCGAAACATTCGGCTTTAGGTCGAGATCCCGAAATCAAACAGCTGTAATTCGTTCAAGGAATCGGGCTTGTGCAAACAAGACGTCGCGAAGTAACCGATTCCCGCGAACAGTAAAATTTTGCGGGAGCCATTTTTGAATCGTACGTAAGGAAAACAAACATGTGAGCGATGTTTCATGGCAAGGCCGCCCTGGAATTGTTTCCCAGAAGTTACAAGCACTCGTAATCTGGTGAATATCCTCTGTAGCATTAGATAGATCCTAATTTAGCACTATCAAAAACCATATAAAATTTTATAGACAAATACGAAAAGCTCGTAGGCACAGTAATTAGTGCATACTACGGGCTAGCTCTCTGAGCAGTATAATAGTCGAGCTTAGGTATAATAGTCATGGAATCGAACAGATTAATATTGCCGGGATATTGGCATTACTGGTTCAGGTACTGCAGTGCGATGCAAATGATATTGAAGGCTTAATTAATTATGCGCGTCCGTCTATATTATCTTACTAATGATGTAGCGACATAACAGGTGCATACGAGTATGAGAGTCGAGCGATGCATAGTTAAGTTTTTGTACGTTATTTTAAAGTATCAATTAATATGGGCTAGCGTGACGCTTACATCAGGCCACTTGATCAACTTGTCATCAGTAGAATAAAATACATATATTTAAACGAAAATGCCTAGAGTTTTTATAAAAAACTTAACATTATGTATTATTATTACCCATTGATGAATATGAACAATACAGTGCTAACAAAAGAGTGCAAGGTTAAATAACAACTAAAATGTAAATAAGTCAGCCGGTTATTTATACGATACATTGCAAAAACATTTCCATTTCATATTTATTACGCAGGTAATAATCAAATAAGCTTAGTTCAAGTAGACCGTACGTAACGAACGTGGGCCGCTTTCCCGGGAACGTATATCTCACAAATTCTATTATTTGTACTAATGGTCTCATGTCAATTTCTGAGAAGATGTTTCATGCGTGTATGTTTACAGCTTTATTCCACTCCCGGTGTCCCTGGGAGAACGATACGCGAATATTTTTAACTTTTTCTAAGCAATGAGTCACGCCACGCGAGGGCAGTGGAATCAATCAGATTTTGAATTTATGTGCTTCCCAACTTTCAAAAGCGGTTGTATTGTATACGAGGAAAACGCTGTTTTTATCTCATTACGCTATTATAAACGTGAAAGTAGCTCTTGTGTGTTTATTACCTTTTCACGATTTAATAGCTGAACCACAAAACACGTACCTATTTATCTATGGGTTAATAGACCCAGTCTCCATAAAGACTTCACGAGAATAAACATAGGATACTTTCTCCTAAATCAAAAATAAAATTATTCATAAGCCGTGGTAGCTCAGTGGGAGAACAGCCGCTTCGCATTCTTGAGGTGGCGGGTTCAAACCCCGACTCGTACCAATGAGTTCTTTGGGACTTATGTACGAATTTACATACCACTGGCTTTTCGGTGAAGGAAAACATCGTGAGGAAACCTGCATACGTCCGGAGAAGAAATTCAATGGCGTATGTGAATCCACCAACCCGCACTTGGCCAGCGTGGTGGAATACGGCCTAATCACCCTTCGAGGGCAGACCTGTATCCCAGCAGTGGGAGGATTAGAGGTTGCATATGATGATGTTGACTTTCTCCTAAATACATATTTGAGAAAACTGAAAAATCACGAATAGAACCGCGGTCGCAGTTAGTACAGAATAAGTCTGTGTTGGATAATTTTATTACCTGGAAAATAAAATTGCGGTTGTTAGTTGTGTTTGTTGTGTGGCTTCGGTCGCACTTACAAGGCTAATGAGAGGTTTGCGAGTTCTTATAATATCTGGAATTATTCTTATGGTGCTCTCGTGCTTGCGATCCTGCGTGCAAACGCATAGGCCCGCGCTTTGCGGGGCAAGCGCATACTCCACGTTATTTTTTGCAACACTCCGTAATAAATAGAGCCCGACACTACATATGTTTACTTGTTATATCGCGAAAAGCCATCCCGAGAATGTACATGAAAAAGCCGCAACGATCCCGCTGCGAAGCAGTAAACAATTTACTGACGAAGAGATAAATTAATTTAATTAGTGCAAAGACAGAAATAATTAAATGGCAACTTTTTTAAGGCGATGCAACATTACACTAACAAGCCATTTTGTCATGCTCGCGTTGAACGTTTCATTCTATAAAACCGGCTTTTGAAAGTTCATTTTGCAAAATTTAATATCGTTTTAACATCGAGCCAGCCGGTAATTACTAACTTGCACGGCTGTAGGTATAGATATACGGCATTCCTCTTCTCTCTCGCATCAAATACATATATACCTATACATTTATTATGGATACGTCATTCGCCCGTTACGGTCGATAGTCGATACATATTGCGCCTTCGGTTCAGAAAAATGGCATAGGAGAGGTTAAAATAAAAGGAGTTTAGTGATGAGGTCATGCATCTTCGGAGAGCGGCGCGCCGGCCGCCGAGCCCTCCTGGCAAAAACCGTCGAATATTTCCGAAATATCGCAAACCGGTCCTTGACCGTGTCGGGTTGCACTCCCTCATCGCTCGCCACAAATCATTCGCCAGCATCCTCCGCTCTGACACAAAGGGCTACGCACACCGCGATATCTCGAATTATCTCATTATACCTTATGGAGCTGCGCATTATTACTCGGAAACACGCGGTACGTTGTTGTGAAGATATTTTCATTTGGCACAAACAACTAAAACTCAACATGGCCGACGCAAAATATGAGATCTTCAAATTTTCCAAGAAACAATTCAAATTATTCAACTAATTTTCTGGGAGAACATGGAAAACTGAACTCTACAGCTTCAGGATGAAGAATCTTAGATTAAATCTTTACAATATATTTTTTTTAATTCAAGTGTATGTCTTGTCTTTTATCTCTATTCGCTGAGATAGAATTTACATTATAACATAAGTGTGTCATTACAAGTGGGTCTGAATAATGTCTGTGCAAATTGCGATGTGCTCCGATGCGTGTACCTCTTTGTGCACCAACAGAAGCTATCTTTGCTATTCTATAACTGGCTATTTGGCCAGAGAGTATAAGCTTAGAGGCTGATAATTTAAAACTAGGTTAGGTTTTTTAAAAGATATAGCATCGCATTTTAAAGTCTAGTTAAATCTTCAATCTTAAAGTTTAGTTTAGCGAAAAGGTTTCAAAGTTTTACAATACTACTACAAAACGTTTTCTACGTCTGTCAATGCCTATGGGTCTAACCTTCATCACTTTCGCTTCAACGATCTGTGCTGTGAGTCACCAATAAAGTTCGCTTACGTATCGCCGATCGCGCGAACGGCGCAGTGTGGACTCGGCCTGAGCGCCCGTTACCGGTACCGCAGAGTACGCCATTCAACATCCAGAAGTAACTTTCTCTCGAATAGTCTCGCAGTACTCGTATTCTCGCAAAACAATAACTTGACGAAGTAATCTATATTGTGTAAGGTAATGCTTGGAAGTTAATGTTAACCTTTACGTTCCTAAGGTACGAGTATAACGAGCAGCTATTGATTAAAACAAATCTCGGAATTTGGAAGTTTCAATTTGTTGTTCCAATATTCGAGGAATAAGTCAGAAGAGTTAACATAATTATGTTTACAAAACAAAAACCGACTTCAAAAGACCGACTATTGAGCTATTCATCTATTTGTCGCGCACGTACTTAATGCAAATTTAAGACTTATATGGTTTTCTCATGGATACCATTATCAGAACTGGACTAAATTGAAATGGGACCACACGGAAAGCGTCAGCTTTCTAATAAAAAAAGAACTTTAAAAATCGATTCACCCAGTCAAAAGTTATGATACAAACATACAGTCGAATTGATAACCTCCTCCTTTTTTGAAGTCGGTTAAAAACAAAATGTTATTGCGAGAAATTGTAAATGAAGCCGTAGTGAAGCCATCGGAAAAATGATGTAAAATGTACATATTTCGATATATGGATTATTAACCGAGCCAGCTAAGCGAGCGAAGCTTCTCGGCAATAACTGATAAAATTTGCTTTCATCTGTCCGGTTGTTAGTGTGTTTGTGCGTTTTTTATGGATGTTATCTAGACACACGGTAGCGTGTCAAGATAAGTTCAAGCTAACTGAACTGGCGAGCAGTGCCGTGTCTAATATTACACGACTATTTGGAGTCACATTTGACCCCTTCATAATACAAAAACCATTTTATTAGTTTCTTTATTTGAATTTTTAGACTCATTTGGTACTTCATTCTAAACAAGAATTTCGAAAATGAGCAAAATCGGTCGAAGGGTTAATGAGATAAAGGGTTGTGATTGTTAAAAATCAAAAATTTTTTATATGCACACATGCACAGCTACCCCTAGCAGTTTAACTTCACTCGTTAATAGATTGTAATTAATTATTGCATAAATTTTAACCATTTATTTTCATATTTGGCAGAGAGATAACAGTTTTCGATTATTTAATGCCAATCTTAAAAAAACTGTAGCCATGGCTAGAGCATTCTGACCATGAGGCCAGACGTTTTCCTTATATCCACAATAAAGAAAGAAACGTGGCGTTCCGGGAATCCCATAAGAGTTTCGAGTATATATATCATCAAATACGTAATGGGCTTTTGTTAGACATTATCCATGTGACTTTAATCATATGCATTCTCTTTGTTTGTTCAGTACCCGAGCAAGTCCGGGTTTTTGCGAGACACTGATCACGTCATTTCACTGGAAGTTTGGTCGCGCAAAAAACTTGCAATTATAGCAAATCAACTAAAAAGCTAACTAGTATCCTGTTTAAGCAATGTCTTATTTCTGCGAGGTTAACGGACCGCTGTTTTTGTGAGTCTATTTTGAATCGTACCTACAACTACATACATTACTTCTTTTGTAACTTTCGACGTTGAAAACATGTACATGGTAGGTACGTGTATATTTTTTGGTTAAGTAAAAAAAAAAACAATAAGGAAGTTTTGAGCTTACATTGTGCAATAGAACTACTAGCGGCTATAGCGATTAAAACAGGTTTTTACACGACACGCATCCTAGGACTCCTCAGGACTACATCCTGAGGCCTACGCGCCGTATAAACTGTTCAGACTGGTCCAGCGGCCCGTGAATGGTACCCGTGCGGCGTTTCTCTGAACCAGCCACAATTACGGCACAGTTGTCACACACTCCGTAATGACCCTCGCATTACAGTAACCACTGCTCGCCGTCACGCACCGATGACAATATAATCGTAATAACTATAAACTTATTGTGGGAATTGGAAATACCTGAATGATAAAATTCATAAGCAGAAAACAATACCTTTTCCGACTATCCCACTGCAGCGAGCAACTACCGTGACCAGGCACGCGTACTATTTTGATCACTTATCGGAAACTCGCAAAGGCAGGAGACTGCTACAATTTTCAGTGGAAAAGCGTTGTTATTTCCATATAATTCTTTAAACATCGATGCGATAAGAAACTATGATACTCGTTTTAACTTTGAATATTGATTTGGATGAAAAGACTAGCTACTAGTTCATCGCGATGTTATATTTGAATAGGAAATTCAATCGACACAATCTGCTAAGAAAAATTAGACCCATTACGAAACACAAAGCCTCGAGATAATCTTTTATTACACGACTTCCAACAAAGAATCTGTAAGACTGATTCTTATAATCTTTCTATAAGGACCAGCTGTACAAGTAATTCATTTTAAATGACATTCAACAGTGGCTGTAAATTAGGACAAAAAGAGCACATCAGCGATTAATGCAAGAGCGTGGCCAGCCGCCGTACAACTCGCGCACGTCTCGGTGTTCGCGATAAATGCATGATTTATGACAATTTCTGGCGAAAATTACAGAGAGATACTTTCGAAATGTCATCGAATAAATATTTGGTTGGTTACGTGCTAAAAGCGAATAAACGATCAGGTTCCGTCGACAAGCCACAACGGTACTCGAGACCTCAAACAACATCGAGGATGTAACGTTTTTGCATAGCGTGCAATTATCTACAAACGTATGTAAGTACTCATAAATACAGTTCGCTTTGAAATTCTTATGCAGTAATGAAAGAGTAGAGCCTAGCGGTGATAACTAGAGCTCTGCGTTCCCGAAGCAACAAGTGTAGCAATTTCATACAGTTAGTGCGGTTTAGGGATGCACGTTGGGAATCAAACGGTTGTATTAGAAAAACCGCAAACTACGGGGCTCTGAGCAAAAAGTAGCCGCATAACAGGTGAGCGGGAAACCGCGGGACCGGCATCTCCTGTCCTGTTTGGAGCGACGGCTGACCCTATTCCTGGGCGCTCGAGATTATCTCCGTTCCTCTCACTGTCATGACATTTCTAATGAGATCGACAAGGACGAAGAATACCTTACTCGTCAGAGTAGGGCCTCGGATCTCGTATCGTGTCACACATTAGCTCAATCCTTTAGGTAGGTCCACATGTCACTTATGATTCTGGGATCTACACCACATGTCCTTTGCTTTAAGCAAATCATACCGTCTTAATAAACGAGCATGTTTACTGTGACAAATTGATGCAGAATGAATGGATTGGTTGCCGATAAACTTTGATTTGATCGGGCCATGATCGGTCATTACTTTAAAATGTTTGGAAACTGATTAAGTAAGTTCATTTGTGGTACATCCTATTATGTATGTTGCTCTTTCACGCAAAAATGGCTGAACGGATTTACACAAAATTTGGAATGAAGGTTGTTCATGGTCTGGATTAACGCATAGGCTGTTTTTAACCGACTTAAAAAAAAGGAGGAGGTTATCAATTCGTCTGTATGTTTTTTTTTTTTTTTTTATGTTTGTTACCTCATAACTTTTGACTGGCTGAATCGATTTTGATGATTCTTTTTTTATTAGAAAGCTAACGCTTCCCATTTGGTCCCATTTCAATTTAGTCCAGTTCTGATAATGGTATCCATGAGAAAACCATATAAGTCTTAAATTTGCATTAAGTACGTGCGCGACAAATAGATGAATAACTCAATAGTCGGTCTTTTGAAGTCGGTTTTTGTTTTTTGTTTTGTAAAAATAATGTTCTTGTTTATCCCGGAAAACGCGGGTGAAACGGCGGGGCGCAACTAGTACTACATAAACATGTTTCGATAACTGATTGAATTTCAATAGCGTTAACCTAACGCATAACATTGGATGATTTTGGTAATTTGAGAATTTGAATATTGGAAAAATTATTTACAAATTCCGTTATTAAATACCCTGTATTCAGATTAACGTAATTAATGTAACAAAGGAACAAAAGGTGTGGTGGAATAGACGGAGTTAATTTAAATTACCTTGTCCTGGATTTTAGAGGCATGCACTCCGGATGTGATTCAGTTTTCGACAAACCGCTTGAAGCTGCGTCATTCTGTCTGCATGCTTAGTTAAATATTCCAAGAGGTCTAATTTACATTGTTACACAAGCTTTCGACTTTTATGCAAAATGGACCTACGATATCTACGTATAGGTTTAGGTATGCGTCTTACTCCATGATTAGATCAAAAACAGAAGATTATGAACCAGCAGAATTCAACAAAAACCTAATTAAAGTTACCTAGGCACTTAAACGAGCTGGCAACTGCAATCCTTTCAATTGAATTACGTCTTGAAAAACTGACTCTGAACATAATTACATAATAATTACTGCTAGGGAGCGTTTGTCATGCGGGAGGGGTTCTGGTATCGTGGTGAAAAAGCGCCAAGAGGAAGGCGGCAGTTTGTATTTGCGTTCCCGGTGTCCGGGGAATGTAGTCCCGGGCAGTAATGACACATCCGGGAGCAGCCAGGTGCCTCCGGCAGGCGAGTAAGGGCAAGGAATCTTAGGCTGCTGAACCTCGCATGGGAACGTCGTAGCATCGGTATCCTGGCACCTCGTTTGTTGAAAGGTTCGCAGTCGTTCGTTAACTATTCAACCCAAACTAAGTAATTAAATAAAAAACGGACTAAAATAAAGCTGATATAATCTTCAAACGGCTAAATCTATTTCCTTTAAACATAGCTAAGAACATGCTATATCAAGTCACCTTTCAAACAAAAAATTTCAGCTCGATCGGTTGAAGATATCTGCTTCAAAATTGAGTTTCAAAATTCCACCCGAACAATCATAGTTACATATACTGCGAGTTTTGCTAAGTGTTATGAGAAAATGTTCTCCAAAAGTGAAAAGCTAGTACTACTTCATATCTATGAACTAAATAGAAAATAAATACCGATAACACAGTTTTCAATCAAATGTCTCATTAACTCATCGATTTTCCCTTTAAATATATTATGAATGTTGCGAATGCTCGAAGCCTTGTTCAAATATTGTCGGAAAATTATTTGGTAAATTTCAAGCCCGAAATTAATTAGTGTCAAGCATTTATCGGACAAAACCCAATCTGCATTGCGCGAATGGTTGATAATGTATGTGAATGCGAATGATATTTGAAATAGCACGATTTCGAATAAGATTGTAGCTGAAATGTTCGTCATAAACTGTTATTAATAACAATATCCGATTTCTTTAAGTACACGCGTATATACAGGGTTATTCATAAATGGTATGCTAAGCCGAAAAGGGCTCCTAGTACTCATCATTATGAACAACTTTTACTATGGGACCAACCCAGAATTCGCGAAAAAACTTCACATTTTTCTATGAAACAGCTGATTTTTTTTCGCGAATTTCGGGTTGGGCCCTTAGTAAAAGTGTTCATAATGATGAGTACTATGAGCCCCTTTCGGCTTAGCATACCCTTTATGAATAGCCCTATATAAATAGCTTTGATAATAAACAGAACTTTTTTTAATTTATCAGTCTTGTCAAGTCATTCTGACTGACATCGATTCTGTTGCGACATTCTCTTAACTAGCGTTTTGAAAAATGTCTATGACTTATGACTCGACATTCGTATGGAACAGCTGATTTTTTCGCACTTCAGGGTTAGTCCCATAACGGTGGGAGGGGTTCCCATCGGCGTCGAGTGTACTTTAAAGTACCTAGGACTCGTTCTCGATAGCCGATGGAACTTCGTGGAGCATTTCCGACGTTTGGCTCCCAGACTGGAGCGGGCCGGGGCTGCCTTCAGGTGGCTCTTGCCCAATCTGGGGGGGCCAAACGCCTCCAGCCGGAGGCTCTACGCCGGGATCGTGCGGTCCATGGCCCTTTACGGGGCTCCGGTGTGGGCGCCCGCTTTGAGGAAGCGAGCCGCCCACTACCTGAATAAGCCCCAAAAAGTCCTAGCCGTCAGGCTAGTTCGGGGATACCGCACGATTTCCGGCGAGGTGGCGAATCTCCTTGCCGGACTGCCGCCATGGGATCTGGAGGCGATAGTCCTCGCGCGCCTGCATGAATGGCGCGCGGAGGCGCTACTCCGGGGGGTCACTCCGTTTCCGCGGCACATTGCCGCGAAGCGGACAGACCTCCGGTGCGATCTCATGGCGACATGGAGACAGCGACTGTCGCAACCCCGTGCAGGGCACGCCACAATAGTGGCGGTAAGTCCCCTCTTTGAGGAGTGGCTTGAGAGGCGCCACGGCGCCCTTACCTTCCGTCTGACGCAGGTTCTCACCGGACATGGTTGTTTCGGGAGGTACCTGCACCGAATCAGGCGGGAGGAAACGCCCGGATGCAACCACTGTGAGGATCGGCCGGAGGACACGGTGGAGCACACCGTGGAGGTCTGCCCCGCTTGGGTGGAGCCCCGCCGTGTTCTCGTAGCGGCGATCGGCGGCGGCGATCTCTCGCGTCCGGCCCTGGTGCAAGCCATGGTCCGGGGCGAGGAGGAATGGGACGCCGTCGCCTCCTTCTGCGAAGCAGTGATGCTAGCGAAGGAGGTGGCGGAACGTGAGAGGGAGAGAACCTCTCGTCCCAGCCGCCGCCGTGGGAGGCGCTCCGGGCGTCGGGGGTCACGTGACGACCTCCGGCCACCGTAGACGCGGGCCTGTGGACGGTGAGCTATTGGGCTAGCTCGCTGTCCGTCCGTCTTATGACGACACAGGCCGTGTCGACGGCGCGTTCGTGTTCCACGCGCGCCTCAAAGAGATGTCAGCAACATGGAAGGGGCCCGAAAGGGCCCATGCCCGTCGGGGCTGCGGGTAGAAGTTACCGCGGCCTCGGCGTCACAAGGGCGTAGAAGGAACATGGGTGGTTTTTGGTCAGTAGAAGTCTGACACTCCCTTCCGCTCTGCCCAAAGAGTGGGAGGGGTCATTTGATGATTTCCCACCCCCCAAAAAAAAAAAAAAAAGGGTTAGTCCCATAGTAAATGTTGTTCATAATGATTTGTACTACGAGCCCTTTTTGGCCCGGTATAAAGTTAGGCTCGGGACTCGGGATCGAACTACTGGTCCTATTCGACCCGCAAAGTAACTTTTATCTGTTCCCATTCGTTTGGATTTGGAACAGTTCAAAACTAATCGAAATATCACTGCAACAGACTGCGCAAGTTTTAACCCTCGAGTTTATTACACGTGGGCCAAGTACGTTGGCGCCAACACTACGCCTGCTACTTTTGGACGGGCATCGGACGTGAAGCGGACACATAACGCTACCGGACTTCGATTATAGACAATGCCTTTGTATTTAAATCGAGTGAGTGTATCACGTAATCGGAAACAGGAACTGTCTACCAGTTATGGTTATGCCAAAGCTAAAGCTATCACGTAAAATTACTATTGTTTTCGTATTGAAGATCAATGTCATACGTTTATATTGTTTTGAAATTGTGCATGCCTTTTTTGTACCTACATGTCTGGTCTGTATGAGGTTTTACATTGCAAAAATATGTTTGGAATATGACTTTAATTTAAAATGATTGGATCTATTTCTTTAACAAAATTCAAGCATTGGTTAGATCATAGCACGATTGCCAATCTTGGTCTTGGCTTGCTGATGCATGGTCATAATATTCTATGCAGAAGACAGTAGCCGCGCTGCCTAATACGCCAGGTTAGTACCTAACTTGTGGTAACCCATCGAACAATACCCATTTAGCATTCGGTAGCCAGTCGCGGTTTCTTGGCACTACGTGAAACTGCAAGTGCACAAGAATTTATTATTGGTTTGTGTCACGCGACGAATACTAATAAGGGATGGTCGCAGCGTTGTGGTGCGTGCTCCGCCGTCCAGGCGCGATGGCTCCGATTGTGCGAAATATTAAATATTGGATTCGACGAATCCGCCGGAAATGACTGTTTCATTATGCGCGGCGGGTGCGTGAAATGATCGATTTGGAAGGCACGCCGCCCCGACCGCCGGTCAGATGGCGCTCCTTTTCTCGAAATCGGACGATAAGGATCGTTCTTAGAGCGACGGATGATGTCTACACAGGAACAAAGGTTAACAGGCGCTTCTTAGTATCGAGCGCGTCATTATAATGCCTGGGAACGGCTCGCCTGCTAATTTTAATTGTGAAAAATTTTAAATGGAAGTAATAAAACATAATTTCGCGAAACCCTAATGGTGTAAGTTATTCCGACATAATGTGAGCGGCGGGTAATGCATGTCGGCCACCGCGGTGGACGGGGCGACGGACGCGCGACACGGAGACGGCATAATAAGTCCCGGCGAGCTGGCGAGATGCACGTGCGATAACGTTAACTCGGTTTACGATATCATTTCTCCCTTAATGGCTTTAAAATGCTATTGAAATGTACACTATACGAGGGGGACCTACACTGTACGCAGATTCTAGGACAACTAGGCTCAGACGAGACGTGTTGTACCATTTCTGAGGTAGTAAAACCTTTACTGAAGATAATATACCTATATTACCTTTAAGGATGTAATTAATAAATAATGCATTGACGTAAATCGCATAAAAATCTTACGTCATCAGATCAGATGCAGATCAAAGTGCAACGTTTGGCCGATTATGCTCGCACATCTTTATCATGGTTGTGCAGGCGACATACATCGAGCTATAGAGCACATCGTGGATCGCGTATCGTGCAGTAGAAAGCACTCAGCATGCGTGATTGCGTGCGCTGGACAGCGGGGCTGGCACCCGCGGGCTCCGTCGGCGGATCTTAGACGCACGCAACCACGTTCTCGCTAATCGGGCCATGTATCGACAGACTCACTCTTGCAATTAGCCTTCTCGGTAGCTAACCGCGCCTGCTAATCTCTACACACGCCAGAGCCGTGGTAGCTCAGTGGGAGAACCGACGCTTCGCATTCTTGAGGTGGCGGGTTCAAACCCCGACTCGTACCAATGAGTTCTTTAGGACTTATGTACGAATTTACATACCACTGGCTTTTCGGTGAAGGAAAACATCGTGAGGAAAACCCGCATATGTCACGCAAAAAGGGCCGATTACCGGCCTAGTTGCGGAAAAAGAGCCCTCTCTTTCTTTCTTTTTTTCTCTACACACGCTGATTCCCACAATGCAATCGACTGAGCTCGCCGATTTCGAATGGATCGTCGGGAACAGCTGTGCTTCTGAATGATACACATTATTCTAGAAATTGAAATACGCGATTATTGAATTACACTTTATTCTATAAAGTAAAGGACCATTTGCATGTCATTCATTAAATAAGTTACTTTGAGAATATTCATTTTATGCAAAGCTAAGAAAACTTACCTGCATAGTTAATAAAGTACAATTTAATTAATATTTCTTGTACAACCTACATAAAAATATGACATCAGTCGTAGACGAAAACAGGTTTTCGATGGAAAATTCTACTTAACATTCAGTTTGGCAGACTGATCTCGGTAAAAACGTTTACTGAGAATTACTTGTAGGATTTCGTTTAATTTGTGTAATGTTGTAAATTTAATTCTGAGTACTCTATAGGGTTATTCATAAAGGGTATGCTAAGCCGAAAAGGGCTCTTAGTACTCATCGTTATGCACAACCTTTACCATTGGACCAACCCAAAATTCGCGAAAAAATAATCAGCTGTTCCATACATTTTGTCGAGTGTCATTGACATTTTTCTATGAAACAGCTAATTTTTTTTCGCGAATTTCGGACTGATCCCATAGTAAAAGTTGTTCATAATGATGAGTACTATGAGCCCTTTCCGGCTTAGCATACCCTTTATGAATAGCCCTGTATAAGGTATGTCAATAATGAAAATGTCAAGAAGTCAACAAGAAGCCTTTTATCTTAAAGGCTCTCTATTAACAACACACGTAGACATATCCTACTAATATTATAAACGCGAAAGTTTGTAAGAATGTTTGTTCCTCTTTCACGCACAAACGGCTGAACGGATTTACATGAAATTTGGAATGAAGGTTATTCATGGTCTGGATTAAAACATAGGCTACTTTTTATCTCGGAAAACGCGGAGCGCAGCTAGTGTGTCATATTTTTTGTGAATTTATTATTGAGTTGAGTTATTTTTTGGAAATTCCTCCTCCGCTTTCTTTTGACTTGGGCGCAGGAAACATTGGCCTTTTTTCCGACAACTTCAACAGACATAATATTTTATCTATATTTAATTACTATGTAAGTAATTGTAATGTCCGACTCTATGATCTACTTAACCGTTCGTTAATAACTCCGAGACCTTTCAGTGGGCCTAGCACAACTTTGACGTAAAAATACATAGCGAGTATTCGATAGAAAAGTGCACGCCATTTACACCCGTCAGGAGCACACTTGACAGTCGTAAATGGCGTACACTTTTCTATCGAAAACTCGCTACGTATTTTTACGTCAAAGTTGTGCTAGCCCCACAGAACTCTAAAGTTCACGTAACGACTTCGACATAACCATGGTTTCTGTGACAGTCAAACCGAACAAGATATTATGCAGTTTCTTGTATGCAAAACATAACCTAGCATTAGGGTAATTCCAGTGCAGGACTGCCTCAATCTACTATTATTATTGTAGACAATAATTATTCTCAGCAAAAAGCTTATTTAATTCGCTACAAACATGACATTGTTAATAACTATATAGTAATTAAATAACTGGTCGGCAATCAAGATGCTAAACAGCCGGTGTCAGCGTCACCTACGCGGTTATATCATATATGTTTATATGGCTTTTATAGTCTGTTTAAATATAGAAAAGTAATGTTGAATGATGTTTGATTACTGCTATTTAAGACAGTGAAACCTGCTCTCCGCGTGACGGCATAAGGTGAGTCATGCGTGTTTTGGTCTCCTAAAACTGATAGTTATACTGGGGCTATCAAGTTACGGATCTTGTCTTGTCGCAAGTCATTATGCCGAGTACGTCCTGCTCTCCACGGAATCAGGTAAACTGTGTGCTAATCCGTCATAATTATGATTAATTGCTTCTTTGCCAGTGGGCTTATTAGATAGGAGAGTGCGAATAACAACCCCCGAGACATTACTTTATTATTTACTAGCTGCCCCCGGCGGTTTCACCCGCTGTTTTTTTTAACTTTTAAACCTTCCCTGTATTATAGCGAACAAAACAAAAAAAAAACCACAGACCAAAAAGATCGGACTAATTTCTGAACACACCTATAAATAATAAATTTGACAACCAAGTGACACTATTCTTTATTTCTAAAAAGACAAAAGTGATCGGACATCCCGAGTTTACCGTACTGAAATGTTTCACAGGTAGGAACAGTTTGTATTGGAAAATAAAATTGTCGATTTTAGCATTTTTCTTTACTTATTATTCATGTTTCTCACCGTTTAAACCTTCCCTGAACTTTTACAAATATATCAAGATCAAAATTAGCGAAATCGGTCCAGCCGTTCCCGAGTTTTAGCGAGACTAACGAACAGCGATTCATTTTTATATATAAGAGAAAGAAGATATACATTCTATGATAGGTCAAAAAAATATTTTTGCCAAACAAATGCAAATGCGAGTTTGTAGACGTTGTGCGTGTATGTAGGACAATGTGTGTGTTTGACACAGATTTGCTATAGCTTGAGAGACCTACATTAAAAATCCCACTAAGCAACATTCAAGATCAGATAACAGCTCATTCAACAACGAATAATTACTTTTCTAATGATCTGGTCAGCCAACTGGATCTTGTTTAAAGCCGCTCTGAGAATGAATGAATCTCAAATGAAGCGTTCCCTAGAAAAAAGTTATGAACGAACATTTTTGTTTACTCAGTGGGAATGCGACACCACTATGGAGGTCCCAATACGAAGATCCAATATTTGCTCGAACGTCGCGGGCGCGGGCGCGGGTGCAGCGCTGGAGCGGCGGCGGCGCGGGTGGTTGCGGGCGCGACTCGGATGCTGCCCGAATGTTAATTCCCCCGATGAAGCCATTTGACGGACGTGCGCCGGCGTCATAACGAGCCCGCGCCACATTTCTCGAAACACATCGACCACTGTGCAATGTCTATTGTTGCATGAATTATGCGAATCAGAATTAAGTGTTTCGACGTCAGCCAGGACTTTTGACTTTGACACGATCAATTCGAGCATTCTGTATGCGCGTCAGAGCGTCGCAGCAAAAAACAACATTCCATGTTTCGATTAACTATAAGAATCGAAGACATATCAATATGTGGGTAGGTACTTATTTATTACACCTTGTTAATAATAAAATGGCTGAACGTTCATGCCCCTGTTGCTCCCGAAGTGAGGGTGTCAGGTTTCCTTGCGACATTCTTCGCTGACGTCCGACACGGTGGTCTCGAGACTTTATATTAGATCACTCTTGACGGGATGTCAAGTGATGTGGATATGATACTTGTATATCTATATTTTGGTCATGCATGTTTGTATAATAAATTTTAAAGCATTCATCAGTTAGTTATCGACTTTAAAAGCATTTTATTATAATCAAACATATTCAAATTATGATGATCCTCGACGCTTGTTTCCACAAGACATCTACCTACTTCGCAGATGAACTCGGAAGATCATCGCACTCAACGATCCATGTCATGTCAATATTGCCTATTCCAATAGAAAAGCTTGAGTATTTGTGAAGTAAAGACACCAGCGTGTGAACCAAGGCGGTGACTGGCCGTCACCGGGCAGCTGCCTTTCGATCTCGACAAACTGACATTTCCGTTCAGAATCACATATCATACTCTACGGCCTTTCCGAAGGGCTCGAGATCTTTACACATACTGTCAAGAGTCACGCGTTTCTGTTTTACACATGGACGATTCCCTCTTTGAATATTTGTTCCGAGAAAATAGACACACTAAGTGGTGCTTAAAACATGAGCACACGAGCGACGACCTGATCATATTACAATTTGTAATTTGACGAATCTCATTAACATTAAATTTTAGAAGGACGTTGCGGTAAAAACTAAGGCTTGAAATAAGAGGCATCACTGTCACAGCGAACTGTCACAACATATCAGAGACGGTTAATGATCGTGAGATACGCGACGACGAGACGTCCAGGTAGCGAGATGCTTATGGAAACTAATTTGTGAGGCATTCGGCGACCGGCCCGGAATGTGAACGATCGTTTCACCTCAGGCTACTCTATAAACGGCAAATTATGAATGGAGCTCTGGATCCCATTACATGTCGTCTAGCATAGCAATGGCAACACGTGGAGCCTGCGGTTGAATTACCTGGACAGGTACGGTTTCATGAATCAAAATAGCTGAATTAATAAACGATTCAATTACAAAACCACGTATTCGCACGACTTGTTACATAGAAAACTGTCTATTTGCAAAAAGTGATGAACTCGACGAGATGTTTGAGTTTTCAATGACCTAAGTACTATTTACATCTAGTAAATAGTGATTTCTTAATTTTATCAAACGAGAATTTGACATAACATCACGTTTTATGACTTTGTGCAAGTAAATTGACTTATTCTAATTCTATGGTAATTAAACACGCTCCCCAAGAGTAGAAAGTAATGCACCGTGACAAAATGTTGCGCAAACATCTCCCCGCATCAGTATTGTTATTGTTAGCAGGCGAGAACCTCTCATGTTAGCTTTGGTAGTTTTGGGACACTACAAAATAATTGAGCGGCCTATTCACCCGGGAGAGCTCCTTGTCTCACCGTCACAACTGCAATGAAATATGTGAACAAAAAACGTTTACAAAAGAATTGTATTCTACACTCGAATCGGGGAAAAAAGAGAATAGTATGCAGGCGAGGCAGATCAATATGGTAGATAAATAAAACGGGCTATTGTGAGCGGCGCCGCGCGCCGTGTGCACTGTGCATGCAAGCATCCCCTGAATTCCCCTGCCTTCACTCCAGCTCGACGGAATATCGATTTGGCTTCCCGATTCATAAATCTGCATACAATTTTGATCAAATAGCATAAACAGACTCATATAGATTCCGTATTAAAACGAATAAAACAGACAAGACAAAAGGATGACTACGTGAATGGTGCAGAAACCACAAAGCAACGGAGAACAATATGAAATAATGAACATTGCACATCGAAAATATTCCTGCTCGATTGTAATCCGATAAGCCGATCAACGATTTGTAAAACAAAGTGAACTCCTACCTGCTCTCGGGCAGTTTTAAATAGGGGCTTTAAAAATAATCGGTTCAACAAATCGAGTCGTTTGAACGTGTCAGGACAAGCTGTCGGTTTTTATTTGGGCCCAGTGGGATGTCTATGGTTGTTTTGTGTGTTTTATGGCCACTTCATTAGGGGTACCGGGCCGGACACTTTGGGAACCTCTAGAAATTGACACATCAACGATTTGCGATAACAATGTGTGAGCCATCAATCGCTACAGTCATAATTTGCGTAATTTCGAAATCAGGTATCAGAAATAATTATGACACTTTGAAACATTGTATGTACCTATAATTTTATATTTATAAATGTTTACCTATTTACCTGCTCGACTTGAAAGCTTTAATAAAAATACTCGCTTATTTGTTTTACAAGAAGATAAAAATCAATTCTGGAATCTGATTCCGATTTTCTTTTTAGCTGTTTTATTTTTCCAGCTTTGAGTTTCTGATCTTGTTGTAGACGCAAGTCTTTACTTAGCAATAGGTAGGTTTCATCTTTCCGCCAAGTCTACAATGAAACAGAAAAGGATCAGCGTTTCGCGGTACGTTGACCTTATAAGATAAGAATTATTTATCATTTCAATATTTAACAGCTGTATAAGCAGTAACACAATCGACCTTGTTGCTTGTTGGTCATTCCAGATTTGCTTGTGTCAGTTGTGTGACTGTTTGTTAGGGTCGCTTTATCGGAAGGGGTAAATAAAAATATGAAATGAAATTAATTTTTCTACTTACTTTTATGGCTTTATCAAGTATTTCCAATAGAAAAGAGATGTTGACATGGAAGTGATTAACATCATCATCATGAGCAGTTTATTGCTGGATGTTAGCCTGGCCTAAGGTTCGCCACATGGCACGATTGTCTGCCTTACATCTTACATCTTTCACGCTCTTTCTACCAGCCGCCTTATGTTGTCGTTCCATCTGGCCGCAGGGCGCTCTCCTGTCTCTACGTTAACAAAACACATTCTACCCAAAATCTCGAAACAGTGATATTGATCACGATATACTCGTACATATCTTAAATCAACATAAAGCGGTAGACAAAATATGAAGCAGACGCGTCTCAAGAATGAATAGAGATCGTTCCCATAGCAGCGATGCAGTATGGCTGCGCGATGCAGGACAGGCGAGGGGAGCCGCGGCGACTAACAAAGAGCCTTCCGGGAAACCGCCACAATACAGGTTTGCGGCGACGTGCGATACCTTCGCAGATACCGGCCGCAACCGGCCAGGTACGCTCGCCTGAGCCCAAGCACCGCTACCAGGCCCTTTGTCACCAAATATGTATGAACTAACGGTGAACGCGTCGGCGACATAAAGCTTTATTATATTTCTCAATTCAGTCAACATTCAACCACATCGAGTTGAAGATCTAAATTCAAAACTAGTAACTTCTCGGTCCTAAAATATATTCAAACATGTATCGAACAGTTAATGAGGTATCATAACTTCGTATAATTAAAAAGTTATTAAAACGAAGAATGCCCGAAATTTACTTTAAAAGATCCGCATCTTTCCAAAACAGCTAAAATATCAGAGTAATACCACAAAACGACTTCCAATAAGGATTTGATGAGGTGATTTTAGTAAAGTTACGAGGCCGTATTGGCGGCGGTGGATTTTATTTAATCTCAAAACCAAAATAAACTTCAAAAAAATATCGATTCAAAAGTACCAAGTTTGCATTTGATCATCATTAATACATCGTCAATGATACTATTACTTTGGTAATACAAGTACAACACGATGTCAAAAACCGCATCAGAGAATCGATCGAATCAATCAAGTAGCTTCATTTTCAATTCTCGCTAACCATTATCTAGGTATACGTCCTGATAGCAATCAGACGTGACAAAAAATCGCTAGCTCCATGTTCGCACGAAAGGCGTACCGGGAATTTCAAGACGTATGACACGAATATTGATAAGATTTAACATCGGCCAATTGTCGCGTATTGAAAACCCATTTTTATATCAAGAGGACGATCACCCCGCAATCTAAGTGCAATGAGCGAATTTGCACGGTTTTTCTTTCAAGTGGTTTTGAGGTGATAAGATCTGGATGAATAGTTTGGGTCATGGTTTGGCATAAAAGTAAAAGTGGGGTTATAAAATAAAAGTTCCCAGGCGGTCGGGCCGCGCCACGTTCCGGCACGTTAGATTTATTACGAGCCGGTGAGACGGCACTCTCGCTCCTACATATTTGACTGACGGACAGCACAGCCAACAGCTTTACAACAGGATCGTAAAACTACAAAAAAGGAGAGCGGGAACAGGTGAACGATTACTTGAAACTAACGAGGTGTAGCTCGTTTGACAGGGGGTGGTCACTGCTCAACTCAGCAATCGTGATAAATGCTGCCTATTATTTTTATTCATAGGCTGGCTGTTAAAATTCGACGAAACGATTGCTATACGCACTTATGCATTGTAGGTACAGCTTGCAAATATTTTACGCAACATTTTACCTTCAGGTTTCTAGGAATCGTCACCGGCAAGACATGCGTAGTTGTCGTAATGGCAAAATGATAATGTCGCGGAATGACACTTAGCCACAATGTTAGCCACGTGAACGAGCATAATTATGATATAATAAATAGTAATTCGAAAAAATTATAAAACCAACGACCAACGATCTATTCCAAAATTTCATCGAATAAAATTTTACAAATCGATAGAAGAAGTTACACATCAATTTCAATACAGAATGAAATTGTTAAGTAAGGAGTTATAGCTGTTATCAGATTTAGTATATTAGGTGATTATAAAGTGAATCATTTTACAAGTCCCGATAACACATTGGATTGGAAATATTATGAAGTCATCTCTGTTTCTGCACTTCTCTTAACACGATTATGAAAATTGTACAAGAATTATAGACACCATACGTTTAAGCATAAAAATTTGAGATGATTTATACCGGAATATTGAAGGACCATGGCATGAGCGCAGACTGACAGCGTCGAGACCATCGGGGGCATTGACTCCGTTCAAGGTTTGTTGCAAATCACCTAACCACTTTCACGTAAAACAAAATCGATAATTGCACCGGCTAATACATTTCTCAGAAGTTTCGCGAAGTGCGTGATGATATTATTGCAGTTTAACAAGTTGAAACAAGTGGATAATGACATAATCCCCGGCCCGACGGCCTAGAGTTCCATATCTCTAGCGGACTGAGTCACGCAAATGAATTTAGTCCTTTCGGAGCATATGAGCTTATATCAACATAAGATATGTGAACAGCGATATTGTTCACAACTATTTACAAGGTATAATTAGTTTGTTTTGCAGTGATAACGGACGAAAATATTCTTGATGAGGTAAAGTTCGAAGGTGTGGTATTTATAGGCGTGAATTATGATAGAGATTGTAGAGGAGTCAAGTTTGTGTGCGAAGTGGTTACGGCACGCAACGTTGGCCGGATTGACGTGACCGCGCGTCGGAGACTTGCAATCACCGATTCTCAGAACCGCACTTGTTTTCGCACCAGGTGCACTCACGTCGGTCGTCTGTACGATAACCTTTACACAAAGGATTAGAGACTGTTCGCGCAAGTCGTTAGATTATAAGCAAAGAGAAATATCTTAATTTATGAGGAAAATTTGTATTAGCTAACTGGGATACAATGACACCACGTGTTATGTCGTCATACATATTTCGTATTGGCATGGTCAATAGTCATCTCATGGTGCTGATAATAATATGACGTTTACGTATTGTTCTCTGCTTTTGAGAGAGCAGAATTACTCATAACAAATAAAATGTTTATTTAACTTCGCGTTTTCCGCCTCCCACATTTTTTTAGCTGTATTTAAAAGACCATCACAAATATTATCATTTTAAATGCTTTTAATGATTTGAAGCAATCTTTTAACGGCTTAATGTTCTGGTTACTCAATATAATTGATGGGTAGTGGGTACTAATGGATTGAGTACAGTGAAATGCTTCTCAACATTTCGCATTTTCCATTGCCGGAAAAATAGATCAATGAGTTTATTAATTTCAGAGAGAATGACATGGCAGCGTACATGTCATCATTTCGTGGTACACAACTGTGTATCTGATAAAAATCGCGCCATCAATTGATTGTAATTTTCCGGGAAACGGTGCTTACTGGAATAGCCGTGCGAAGGGCGTTGTTGCATGACAAGTGCCAAGAATATCGAGTGTTCGTAAAAGCGCCATTTTTGCGGCTTTCCTGTTGTTAAAAAATTGTTTGGTTGGGCTGAAAATTTAACTTACTACACGAGGATAACCCAAATAGAAACGTCTACGCAAGTACGGACAAGTACTATGGGCAATATCCGACTATTTCTGTTTAATCCGCGAAATGTTACGATAGTGCCGATAATGTAAGTGATAACACACTTCTGAAATTCCCACGTTGCTAAGGACATTGACTTTTTATCCTGATTGATACATTGTGCTGCGTGGCAATCGTCGCAGTGGCAGCATCCATTGTCGTATATATATATAGCTAGTTAATCATTATTTTTGCGCACAATGAGCACGGATTCTAAGAAGCCCTCTTATCTCGCACACCTGTCCGACGTCCGTCGCTCAACGGAAAGCTTCGCTGGATATAATTTTTTGTTCGCCAACACACGTTTATTTATTAGTTCGGCTTAAACAGAATCAAATATTGAAATCGATTGCTCGCGTATCCAGTATCCACCCGGATGCAAGAAAGTGTGTTTACGCTTGTAATACTCGAATGATATTTACGATAATGTTCACTTAACACGTGTTCGGCTAACATGGTAGACCCCCCGGGTTTTTCAAATCATCGTCTAATAAACGTTTTTATATTGCTACAATTTTATTTCGTCGTGTTTTTCAATTTCATCTAGAGGTAATTGAATGAAAAATTTCAATATCTATAATGGATACCCAGTAAATTAATTTTGCCTCGCTAATCCTAAGCGGCTAGAATTAAGAACTCTATTTCAGAAAATACTTTTATGATATCGTGATAGTAAAATATTGGAAAAAACTAAAGTAATTACAATGTAAAAAAAAACTTACCATTCGATACTCCTATATCCTTTAACGCAGCAGTGGATGCTCTTGAACTTGTCCTCGAAGCCATACTCCGCGGGGACTGGTTCTTTGGTGAACTGCATAAACGTGGAGTTGGTGGAAAAGGTGTTCACGGAGCAGTAGCCGGCCGAGAGCGCCCAGCCGGCGCACGACAGCAGCAGAGCCGCTTTCAACCACATCTTGGCTATACCACCATCCTGGGAACAAGGCGAGAACATTTAGAACAGGACTTTACCGGATTACTTTGAGCTTTGGGTGCATAAATCTACGAGTCATTGATACGGAGTCTACCTTTGTTTGCCCAGACAGAGTGATGATTTCTGTTTGTCCTTTACTGTGGCCCTGAACGGTTTCGAAAAGCTAGAAGTCGTTATAGTCGTCTCCATTCTGGAATGTTGTATTTCTAGTCCTGAACTAGAATTTTCCGACGAGTTATTCAGTTTTCTTTCAATAAAATATTCGTCGAATTCCTCATTCTGTCCTTGTCTGCCCCCGTTTTAGTACAAATGAAAAGAGGATAATGGGAAATACACAAAGATATCTCGATTCTCAGTACTAGCGAGGTCTTAAAGTAAGACGGTAGCGAATTGAGAGCGTACTCGATAAGTAGAGCAGGCAAGATAATATTTATGTTGGAAGTTGGAAGTACGGAAAGTGGACAAGTCACACGATTCGAGCAATCTTCTTACGACATCAGTCTCATCCATTGACGTATGCGTCACTGACTTTTTGTCTTCGCTTTCCGGATTTTATGAATGAGATGAGATTATCGTAAAGTTTCGCTTTTAATAATTGTTTCGAGCCGAGCTTTTACTGTTACTTGTACTATCATTTATTCTGTTACAAACACTATTTATAACTAAACTGTGTCAAACAGATCTCTACTCGGAAAATGACTCAGTAACTTCGTGTGTGAAAGTAAACGATGCCAATGTAACAATATCACAGTTATTTGATAAGTTTATTAAATCTGTCTCACTGGCCTACATTGCGGACTGCCGTTTCACAGTAGCGGCGAAACGTCCTCGGTACATAAACCGTCGCGCCGTTTAGTCATATTCCGAGTAACGGCTTACGCATCGAACAGAAAATCGTTTTTCCTGAAACCTAAATGCACTGGAAACAATACACGTTAATTACACAGCGGAGGAATTTTCACGATAAAAATAATAATTGTAGGGAGTGTTATCTGCAGCGACGGTGTTTCTGTTGAAAAATCATTGGACTGTGGAAGTGCGGTACCTATATATCTAACCAGGAAGTTCGCAAAGCCTCCTAGCATAGATTACACTTTATGGATACCGCGTTACGAAATCATTGTTCCGATACAGAGTAACCAGCTTGAGGAAAGCAAAGGTAGTAGCAAGACTAAACTTTTCTATTAGCTATCTCAAGGCTACACCTAGCCACGCCTAAAGATGAACCAAAGAGAGAGAATTTGTATAAGTATCTTTTATTAATGCGTGGTATCCTGGTATCCTAAGATCGTCTTGAGCGCGGAATCAATAGTGGATAACCTGTGCCTCCAGGTAACACCGGTACCTTTGGTTCTGGGTATAGTTTCCATAAATTACAATACAAAGGTGTTCTGGAATATAATGGTTGCGCAACTTAATTACTTATTGATTAATTCTGGAAATTCAGTAATGGAAATAGTTTAATTAGGATAGCGGGCGAGGAGCGCGTGTTTTTTTCAATTCAATTTACCGAGTATAGTAGTTGGTTATTATAATTAGCCTTATTGAAATCGGGATATTGGTTTTTTTGATTGCGGAATTATCCAGATCGCATTGCTGCTACAGCAATGTTCTAGATGAGCAAATGTATTTCATTAAATAGGTTTGATAGGGGCTACAATTTTGTTTGAAAAATGCGAATGCGGTTCTTCTTTCTAACTTTACACGTAGGTAAAGTGATCGTATGTTACAACCCTTTTGTGCGGACTGCGGAGCTACAATGTATTGCTTCAGCGATACATTGTGGCTTCTACTGTTCAACTCTAACTTTGTTTATTTACTTGAATAATTTCTATTTGTATCGTTCTTTTTTATAAAATATGTTTCAAACAAGCTCGGGCCATCTAAAGGTGGCTACCACCGCCCAAGATTATGAAACCTTCAATATCCGAGGCATTTTGATTGTCATGCCTACCATTGAGGATTCTTCTTATCATTTTAATTGAGACTACAATTACAGCTGACACAATGGAATAGAACACCGATGCATTCCATGCATGAACAATACGAGTACACAGTTCTACACAGACAAAACAGTTCCACGCATAGATAGACCACAGAGATTTCCGCTTCGACAATCCCAATCACCTAATAATCAATCTACGTATCGACATTTCCGCGAACAGCCAAAACCACATGCTGGAACTGGATCACTGCTTCTGTGGAAAGCTAATTTGTGATACAATAGACGGTAGCTAAATATTCGAGTTATCAATATCAATTATCAATCAACGCTAGATCGTGACAAAGGTGCAGAGACAAAGTCACCGACCCGCAGTCCTTGGACTATTGTTTCAATTCAGATTCCTAGTAAACTGCGAAGAAACCGGGCTGATAGTAAAAAAACTAACTGTCGTGACGTTATTAGAAAGTCTTAAGTTTATGATAACAGCATCGTTATAGTCGGTTCAAAGGATATCTTTCAAAGGATACAATAGTACCTTGTTCGGTTTGGAGAATTCTTGGTAAATCGCTATTCCCTAGCATTAGTCCTGGTGGCGGTACATTTTGCGGTGGACATTAAACATGTTAGTACCAGTAAATCGTGAATACCACAGTATGCTGATGACCTACATTATTTGTTGAGTACTAAACATAAAACAGATAGACAGACCACCAGCCCGATGGGTCGACGACATCAGACCCATCGCGGGTCATCCGTGGATGAGATTGGCCCGAAACAGGGAAGAATGGCGCAAGGGAGAGGAGGCCTATAACCAGCAGTGGGTCGATACAGGCTGACGATGATGATGATGATGAAACATAAAACGAGGCGGTTCGTATACCTATAGTCAACACAAAATAAGAGGCCCGTTTTGACACTTGAGAAAGACCCTAGAATGTAACTTGGAACGCTTTTCGCGCATATGTAGGTACTTTATAGTAGCATGCAATGTAACGAAAATGTCAGAAAAAGTTACGTTCTCAGTCTTCTTTTTTCAAATATTAGTGTTGTAACTAGGGCATGCAAACCGGTTACTCGAGTAACCGAAAAAACCGAGTAACCGGCAGTTTTAAAAACCGGTTTTTAAAGATTTAAAAACCGGGTTTTTCGGGTTTTTCGAGTTTTTACATTCATAATGTAAAACTACCACCAAGACATTAATACAGGATCAAGTTACCTGGATTAGGATTAGGATTGGCTGTATAATAATTTTAATAATTTGTATAAACTTGGTTTCCGGTAATATTTTAATTATTTTAATTTATAGCCATCTTCTTTCTCGAGTTTCATGTTTTGTTTTAATATAGTTATATCAACAACCATTAGAATACCTCATTCAGTAGAACCTCGAAAATTTAAAGAACAAGGGAAATGTTAAATAATTTAAATTATCGAGTTTGTAACTTACTAAGGGTTTGAGTTAGAGAGGTTTTAACGATTCATACTTTTACTTATTAGAGGCTCGCTTATTGTAGGCTTGTTACTTAGATTTATTCGTGAGTGAGTATAGTGTACTTAAACCAAATGTTACCTGATTGATCTCGAAAATATAGTCAAGGAACAAGATTTCGAAAATAAACACATATTTTAACTACATTTCAGCCTTTTTTTACTTAAACACACTAATATAATATATATTTTAAGCCCAAATAAAAAAAAACTCGAAAAACCCGAAAAAACCGGGTTTTAAAAACTGTCGGGTTTTGCATGCCCTAGTTGTAACCAATTAGTTACTGAATTTCACCAGTTTCATTCGATTTCAATAGTAATTAAAATATATGATCAGCTGGATCAGCCGGGGGAGGTTTTGTTAGTGATGCCTTTCTGATTCAAGTCTAAAAGTACAAAAAATATCACGAAGAAATGGACGCATAAATAAATTCTCGGAGTGGTTTACAAACTTTCGCTTTTGTTGTTGACTAATACGTCTATTATGATTTATTTTCCGAGCAAAATTAGATCAATATAATATGTTTTTCTTCGATTAGATGAAACTAGGTGTCGCTTTTCATAATGATCTTCATTACTTTTTCTTTTTTATTAAACTTAGGACCATACCATAACAATATTAACAATACACTACCCCACGCCCACCCCCACGCCATACACTAGTTTATTATAAGATTTTTTTCCAGAGCTTTCGTCAACAGAACTACGTAACAGGACGTGCGTGGGATGCGATTGATTTTCGCAAAAGGTAATAAAGGCGTTCATTGTTTACATCTATTAATTAAGCTGGCACTAATTGAAAGGCATACGAATTTGTTCCAAACAACTTAATCATCACAGGACAATAAAGTCATGCTCCGATGATCGCACGCTATGAAAAAAAACCTGTAAAGCGTTCGCAGAATCGTCAGTACTACAGTAACTGGCCCTAGATAGCCCGCTAATTCTCAGAAAACCAATAAGCCGATGGAGCCTCGACACTTTTTGTCACGGTTACTTTTCGAATACTTATAGATTTTCAGCGTAGGCAGGCTGTTCCAGGAAAATGCTTGGATGATGTAGACACGGCACGATATTTTTTATCTAAATAAAAAATATAAAGGTTTAAGTTTGGTCACCAGATAAAAGTAGTACGTAGTCTTTGATGGTATTTATCCACTCCACTTCAAGATACCCAGATTATAGATTACGGGAAACAATGATAGAGTAAGGCATTCTAGGGCCTGACTGAAGTGGCTGAGTTACCTATACCTATTAATACATAAGTATGGGTTTTCATACCGGAACTTATGATAGGGAAAGCAGTTTTTAGGTGTTTTGTTATGAAAGATCATTCAAGATACATTCAAGTATAATATTTTTTTCAGCCTTTATTTCTACTTCTCAGTGACCCAGTCCTACGGATTAAAATAATAGAGATACGTCCTAGATAAGGATCTCAACGGCTAAGAGACACGCAACAAACAAATGAGATGTAAACTACTCAATTAATCGACACTAGCATCCATTGAAGTCGATTGAAATAAGATGAGAGCGCTGTATCGACAGAAGAAACACGCAAATTACCTTTATAACGAGTCGATTAAATCGAATAGGCACGAGAGTTGCAGAACGGGTATGATATACTCCTCAAGTCGGCACCGCTTCGAGCGGCTGAGTCTCGCATGAGTACGACTTGTAATACAAGGAGCGCGAGCTTGTTTCGCGGCAGAGCGAGTGATTTTTGCAATTACGGACTGGCGGCACACATATCTGCCGGCAATTTGCCGCTCCTCGCGAGCTCCGGTGATCGGCTTCTGGGAAAACACAGTTGCATCAACCGTGCGCGAAGCTAGTGAGATTAACGCACTAATTACTGTACCGGCTTGGCCGGCGCGGTGCAGATGTCGCCGTGTACGGAGCTTTAGCATCAAGCCAACCTTTTAACTTGTCTCGTCACTCAATAGCATAAAAAAAGTATTATGATAACTCTAAAAATTGCGGCCAATTTTTAGGGAACCCTAATTGGACCCATTTACGCAAACAAGAACTAACCCACTGTTTCAGTGAAATTGACTTAGGCACATAAAAGGAATTTAAATTAAATGTTCTAGCTTTTTGAAATCCAATTCTAGCTTTCTACAGGCTAATAAAACGTGAGACTACCATTATACTATGTACTTTTTTTTTAAACTATAAGTTCTATACGTTTTGCACACTATTTTCACAAAAGCCTCGATTTCTCAATATTGGCTTGCTGTGGGTTAGATCTTGTTTGCATAAATGGGTCCAATTGATGTCGGGCGATGAGTGCTGGGTCTATCTGATGTAATAAATACGAGGTTTTCCCGCTTCTAACCGATGTTTGTTAAAGCAGTTGATTAATAGCCTTATGCTGTATGAAATAGGGTCGCATTTAGTAAAGCAAAAAATGTCGTTTTGTTTGGCGTATTTTCTTAAATTTCTCGAAAAGTATGAAGACGAAATGTATAAGCTGAAGACCAAAAGTATGATTCCGGTGTTCTTATTAGTTATAAGCTCTTTTCATTCAAATATCTTTGACCCAATTTGGTGATTGGGTCTTTTTCCAGTCAACATTGTGATTTTAAAAAGATTTAATCTGGATTATTTTTATTATCAAGTGATTTGGAACTAATTGTGTTTCCATAACATCATGCATGTATAATATTTGACTTATTTGCATATCACTTGATATTTTTATGTTGTTTGTACCCACAATATTATATACGCAAAGTTTTAAAATGATTGGTTAAGTAGTTAATGTGTAAAAGCATAACAAACAAACACACTCATTGTCATTGTTTGCATTTATAATGTTAGTATATAATAGGTTTATTAATGATGAGCAATATAAACCCTTTTCGGCTCAGCATACCTTTACTTATAACTGTGTTGTTACTATGTGAGTTAGGTATAATTATTTATTTACTTTATACATAATATGAGTATGTATTTACCTAAATACATTTAAACTGTTTTCTCAGAACTGGCCGCAATTATCTGCGGGTAGGTGAAGCTCTGTGTTAGTGTTTACTCTTTAAATACCTATCTATATTTAAAAATGATAATAACTAAGCTGCAGCACATTTTTTTTTATTGTTTTAACAAAATTGTAAGGAAGCTGAAGGGTAACTTTTTCCTTTTAATATTTATGGTAACTCATTTTGTAGCTTGAGTTTTAATGTTAGATATTTTGCATATGTAACCATCAGTGCTTTTGAGAACAACTCACACATACCTGTACGAGTTAAAAATAATAATATAACTTTTATAGATTTTAGAACATTCATCTAACATACACCAAATTAATTTATTTATTTTTATGATGAACCTGTTTTTGGACTAGACAAAATATAATTCATAATATTTATTGTTATGTTATGTCACAGAAGAAGGTAAAACACTAGTAGAAGACTGGAAATATTTTTTTATAAAAATTCTTTTCATCAACCAAAACTATTAAAAACTACCAATATTTAAATTTTGACAAACCCGTACAAAAAAGTTTAAATATAATTTTTAATTAAAAGAAGTGGGTAGAAGAATAAAATAAAATATTAAGTTTATTTTATTAAAAACATGTTATAATTGTTTTAAACTGTTTAGGACACTCCAGAAAGCCGGTAAGTGGTACATTCAACTTGTAAACAGCATAAATGAAAATTTGTTTCAATACAACGTGTATGTAATCTAAAGTATGTATAGAATTCAGTGGTTAATGCGAAAATATTATGTGTAATTTTACATTATTAGAACACAGGCGGTAATTATTGAGTGTGGATAGGCTTGTCCATCAATAACTGTGTTTTCTTAAGTTATATTTCTACAGTATTACTCACCGAAACTCGTGAGCGGCAATCCAACTTTCCAAGAATTGAGAATTTCAAGAAACCCCAGTCCGTGAGCAATACCTCCACTATAAGTTCAATAACACTTCACCTTGTTATATCTTCAGTTATTTTGCTACCAAACAAAGTCTTATAATTTAATACAAGCTTGTTATTCCTCCGAAAATAAAACTTTCTACTTTTAATTTTTAATCGAAGACAATACCAACCGCGGCAAGCAAGAGCATGCGACTGACAGAATTGACAGATAGAGTGTAAAGTTTGGTGTTGCCAACTATATCCCGTAGTGGATCGTTTAATAGATTTAGAAACTTCGTATTTGGGCAATATTTCTGGTGAAAATTAATCGTATACAAATGAAAAACTTCACTCGACAGTACTTTTTATTTAAAAAACAACACTGTTACAAAAGCTAGTTATTGGCTAAACAATTACTTATTTACTCTAAGCGTAGAAAATTATTTAAATTATTTTACTTGGCCATGTGTACCGAAACCAAACTCGTAAGAGTTAGACATTCTTTTATTCATTTTCTTTCTTTGTAATTCAACGTATATGTTAATCTTACCTACTTCTTGACAGATTTATTAAATTATTATTTTGAGGTTATGGCAGCGTTTTTATTCGTATTTGTTGTTTTTGTAAGATTTTGAACAATAGGAGACATCCCTGGTAACACGATCAGAACATCGAATATGTGTGAAATAAGTCGTACAAATATATTTTAAATCGGACGTTGGTGGCATCACTGTTGGATGACAAAACTGACAGAATTGTCAGAATAACAGATCAAATCACAAAATGATTTTTAGTGCTACCAGCATTACGGAACAAATTTTCCATCCAGTAAAACTTTATCCCAAAAATTAATGACAATGAGGCGTTTTTATTGAAAAAAAATACCTAGTTCGTCATTTTTTCGTAGGTGGTCTAGTATTTTCTATCAAATCGATTAGGTATGGTCACTTATTATCAATTCCCAGTCAAAGGGTAAAAATATGACCTTAGTAGAAAGTCTTTTTGCACGAACTTTTGTGATAAAATTGCCTTATGCCAAAGGTCGTTTTCATAAAAAAAAATGTCATGACAGTTTGTATTTATCCACTCATCTAATACTATTTGGAAATCTGATAGTTAACTGCCATTCCTCTTAATTGGGAATAATTATTTAATCTACAGGCAAGACATATTTTGTACTATTATCTATTTTATGTCACATCTACATTTAAGTCTAAATTATATTTTCTTGGGTTTTATTGGGTAGCCTTCGAGCTTTTGGCTGCCATTGGATGATAAGACAAGTCAATATGACATTTATAAACTACCAGATTAATTCACACGCCATCTATTGTACTTTTTGGAACTAAAACTGATCATTACCATCAGTCGCATCAGTCAGACTTAAAGACGAATCTAATGACACACTTTTTAAATCTGTCTAATCGTATTGGTTTCATGATAACACGTGGAAGTAAGCTCTCTCTCTCTCTCTCTCTCTCTCTCTTTTTCTCTTTTTATCTTTTTAAGGCACGTAAATTTAAAAGTAATATGCCAGAAATTTGGGATTTCTTTATAACTTGGCAACTCTACCTGAAAGTTATTAATGTTGACATTGACATTTATTTGACATTGACATTTTTCTCGAAATACTTTTTTTTTGGTTCGAAATCTTTCGTTCCGAACTAAGTTTGAAAACGCGCGCCAATCCCAGTGCCCTACCGCAAACTCTTAGCGCAAGCTGAAACTGGAACGCCCTGGCTTTCGTCTAGCTCTGTCAGCTAAAGCAATGTGAGACAAAAATCAGTTCAGTTCTGGTTCTGGCATGCGCTGGACAGCGGGCGCGGTAAGGAGATAAGAGGAAGGTGCCGGTTCTCCTACGGGTTTTCTATACGCACCGCACATCCTCTCTTAAACCACAACGGAATCCTACTTCTTTTTACTTTTGCTAACAGATTTCTTGACGTTCCTCAAGAATTTAAATTGTCCTAGCGCGCGACGCACCATCAGCCCACGCCACCATGCCTGAATGCGCGTTGCTGAAGCGCGTATATGCTCCTCACGGGCGATTCGTGCTGCACGCTCGCGTTTGAAAGTCACCCAGCCGCGGATCTCACCCTGGTGCAAGTCGAACTGAAAGTAAAATATTCGTAAAAACATATTATATAAAACACTGAAGGTCGAAAAATATTCAAAGGCCAATTAAATTAATAATATTTATAGTAAGTGACTCTTTTCCAACGGATAGGTATCAAGAACTCGACAAAGTATAAGTACCTACCAGTTGTTTTAGCTCGGCATGTTTCACTCTTGCCACCTGGAGCTGGTCGCGTGTGATAGCGATCCGGGCAGTAATGTCCTTGGTATCGATACCGTAACGATGATCCCAATACATCACCGCCTCCTCGCGCTCCTAAAAACATGACACGTTTATTAAAATTTTCACAAATAAAATGAGTACCTACCTACTTTCTTATATACATTATACCTACGCATCTATTTTATTTAGAGCCATCCTTTATGTATGTATGTTAAGTATTAAATCGTAGGTAAATTCTACTTTACCTACTTAATTATTTAGCTCTAGCTTACCCAAAGTGGGTCATGGCCAGAAAACACCATGATAATTACCGTCTTGTTCTGGATTAAGTATGTCTTTCTAGTCGTCGGCCCGAAGTTCGCGGAACCACCGTTACCGTTACTATACCTAAAGGCCTATAATACCTATACTTTTCATATATTACTCGTAGTTTCGAGTGCGGTAGCATGGGTAGGTACCTACTTAATTCTCGCTGCGTTGCGTTCTTTCACTATGGACATTTTTTTTTTTTTTTTTTTTTTATGTAATTGAGTGACGAGACGAACAAATCGCTCGCCTGATGTTAAACGTCACGTTTGCCCATAACAGGTCTGCACCACCCAGAATTTTGAACTCGCAGATTTCAAGACCCTGCGCGGCTCAGCACTGCGCTCGTCACCCTGAGATATAAGTTGTTTAATCTCCCATTTGCCCTGTAATTTCACTGGAAACAATGCCCTTCCAACCGGAACACAGTAATGTTTGCACATTACTGCTTGGCGGTGGAATAACTGGCAAAGGTGTGGTACTTCCCCAGGCGGGCTCTGCAGAAGAGCCCTACCACTACATAAACTCGAATTAAGTATTTTTACCTACACCTTCAAAATGCTCCGTACCAGTACCTATGAGGGGGAGGGGCTAGAGGGCTCAAGCCCCCAAAAGCACCCCAAATACCTGTAAACCTTATTCTTGTTTTTTTCTCCCGTCAGCCACC
Organism: Alcis repandata; assembly: GCA_949125135.1. NCBI lineage: Eukaryota > Metazoa > Arthropoda > Insecta > Lepidoptera > Geometridae > Alcis > Alcis repandata. The sequence continues at coordinate 8,088,093 of OX421222.1, forward strand.
TGGCCCCTAAAACTGAAATCCTGGTTCCGCCTCTATACGGACCTACTTAATACCTTCTGCAACGAGGTATTCAAGTAAAGAAATGTATCTATAGCCAAACCGTTTATCTTAGTCCTCGCCTGCGCGGTACAGAGGCGCGGGGGTATGGCGAGAGCGCTTAGTGTGATACACACGCACCCACCGCCCACACCTCTCTCAGTCCCCTTCGTCGTCATCAGACCTTAATCTGGATGTCATACGCCTTGAGCAGCTCGCGATGCACGCGCTCCTCGTGGTCGAGGCGCGGCAGCGGCGGCCGCGGCTGCTCGTACTGCATCTCCAGGGACTCCGCGCGAGCGACCATCCACTTCTCCGCGTACGTTAGACGGGCGTTCGCGTTCATTTGGTCATCCTGAAATTGAAAATGTGCCGAGTTGTTTGCCATGTCATTCATCTGATGGTGATAAAAAGCTATAGGTATGCTCATGTATGAATTTGTATGATAACAAGAAAAATAAGAGGGTTCGGCGAAACGACCTTTCAACTGAATTGTTTTTCAGCGAAAAGGACATTCTGATAGGGACTTGAAATAGCCAACAACCACAGAAGAGTACTTGCCACAACCTCCCTTTAAAACCGTGGATTAAAGACAAATAAAAGCACGCAGGTTATAGTTAGAAAGCACACGCAAAAGTACACGATCGCAGTTTCTTGAATAAATTGGGAGAAATTAAAAAATGTAATTCACAGAAGACTCACATTCATTTTGTCTCGTAGAAGCGAAGTTTTGAGGTCAGCATTTCGAAGCTCCATTGCCCACTGGCGACGTTTTGTATCGAGCTCCGCAACGATCGCTTTTTTTGATCTGAAAAATGAAGTAAGAAGTATTTTGAAACTGCCGACTACCTACAGCTACACAATAAGCTGTATTTTTTTCATGCGACCCTAAAAACATTTTATGAGGTAGATACCTCACTAGCTCTTCATACTGAAGTTTCATAGATACTGCAAGATCAGCTTTGCGCTTGAGCACTTCAACTGCGTTCTGGAGAGTAAACCACTGTCCACGTTCTGCTACTTCTACGAGAGTTCGCCTGATCACATCTTTCACTGTGTCCCTGTAATAAAGTAAGCAGGTATACTTCTACAGGGTTATTCATAAAGGGTATGCTAAGCCGAAAAGGGCTCATAGTACTCATCATTATGAACAACTTTTACTGTGGCACCAACTCGAAATTCGCGAAAAAAATATCAGCTGTTCCATACATTTTGTCGAGTGTCATTGACATTTTGCTATGGAACTGCTGATTTTTTTTCGCGAATTTCGGGTTGGTCCCATAGCAAAAGTTGTTCATAATGATGAGTACTATGAACCCTTTTCGGCTTAGCATACCCTTTATGAATAACCCTATATAAGCTTTAACACTTTGGTAAGTTTATTACACGTTTTTTTTTTTAAATTAATTATTATTACCTTCACTTGTATGTTTGTTTGTTTGTACCGACTCCTTTGGACGCGTTTTTGACCCACTTTAAACGGCCAGATTTCGTTCAAACTTTGTAGATAATTATATCGAGGACCGATGACAGTACACTAAACAAATCGTGTTTTTTAGTTTTTTTGAACTATTAATTTTTCTCTTTTTTTAACTTAGCCTGTTGTGTCTCAGTGTTGGGTTTGCCCAACCCTCGGTAAATAACTTTGAATTAATATTTTTATCTCTGCGCCATCTATCCAATCACGCAAGTAACTCACCGGTCCCTCACAAGCTTCTCGCGCTGAAGCTTTTGGTGTTTCGACTTAATTTTCCACTGCTCTACTCGCAGCTCAGTGCTGACCTCTGCAAGTGTTAATTTGGTTGAAACTCTGTAGTACCAACATGTCTAGATGGCAACACATAAAGCTTACTTAGGGATACTTAGTACTTAAATGATAATCTCGAAGAAAGAATTTTACTCTACAAAACAAAAATATGTATGTACTTATGAGTTAGAAAACGACACTGCAAACATTTTTTATACTAATGCAAAGAAATATTTCTTGCCTAGTTCACATCTTGTGAACTTGGCTCTCATGTTCTTACTACAGTATAATATAACAGGTAGGGTCCCATGTAATAGGGAAGAATCTGTGCAAATGATGTAAACACATACTCGCTACTAACCTAACCAAACATTTATTATGCACACATATTTTTTAGCTGTAGACAAAATTGTATTTACGAAAAACAGACGTGGAGAGAGCGTGCGGCTTATACAGGGTTAGAAGAAGAGGGTATACTAAGCCGAAAAAAGCTCAAAGTACTCATTAATATGAACAACTTTTACAAAGGCACGAACCCGGAATTCGCGAAAAAATCAGCTGTTCCAAAGAAAAAATTCAACGACACTCGACAAAATGTCAACTGATTTTTCTTGCGCGAATTCCTGGTTTGGTCCCATTGTAAAAGTTATTTATAATGATGAATACAATGAGCCCTTTTCAGCTTAGTATACCCTTTCCTTATAACCCTGTATATACAGATACAATACTTTGATTGTTTCACTTTTTTCGCCTTACCTAAAATCCTCATTTGAATTAACACAACTTCTAGTGTCAATGCGAACAATATAGCGTCCATGTTCCCGATCCTGAAACACAAAATCGATACTTACGTACATTATCGAAATACCGTTGATTTAACTTTCAAGTCTCAGACGTATCAATTTCTACATCCGATATTTTGGAGCAGTTTTAATGAAGAAGTAAGACTTAATATCCGGCGGTGTTACCGCTCGACAATCGCTAACGAAACTGTGATAAGAATAGTGACGAAGCGCCGGGAGAGTGCTTATTTCACTACCGGGTTACGGAATGTTTAAACTAAGCCAAGGAGAGTTAGTTCTTTGTTTAGGTACCTACTTAAAAACTTAAAATCCAATTTTGAAATTGCGTAAAAAATGTTTCATCATGTGCAATTTCAGAGTTATTCCTATAGTAAAAGTTAATCAACAGAAAGTAATTGCAGGAGTATTAAGTAAAACTCTCCGTTACAAAATGCAATAAAATGATAACGAGATCTATTTTTATTTTTTTATTATTTAAATTTACGTCGTACAAAGAGGCAAAGCTCGAGCAGAAGTACCTGAAAATTACCCTACCGACAAGAGCTATGCTCTTAAGTGTAGAACCTACCTAGGAATCTAATCTACCCGTTATGCCCCCACCGTTATGTATTAACCTATCTCGTTATCCTTATCTTTTCAATAAACTACTTAGATTTTTATTTTGCCGTCCATTTTGCTACCACTCTACGTTTGTCCCGAGATAAGTATTTCTACTAATCATTGTAGCTAGCCACCAAATAATTTTGCAATAATGCCTATACTTAGTTCTTGAAATAGTATCCCACAGCTCGCAGTCTCGACCCGACGGGCCATACTAATGAACTCTAACGCCAGCGACGGTACAAACCACTATTTGAATAGTGGTTTGGAAATTGCTTATACAAATAAAAGGTACTACCTCTCGTTGCTACTGAAACGCAATTATTTACTCGTAGATCTAAGCTTGATTTATAAAATGTATTTGTTAAGAGAGCAATTTTGATAAGATTAAGACCAAAGTTCACCGCAATTTGACAAAGCGATTACATTTTTAGCCAGCTTTTTGACGACTCTTCAGTAATTTAAATGTCAACAATGGGCGGTTGAATAAATAATTGCTGAGTTCAATTTTGATGAACTTGCTGCTTAGAAAGTGTTTGCTGGCGACGATTTAAATTAATTAGTATCTACCAGCAGATCTTCTACGATTACGTCCATGATTTGTTAACATTTGTTCAAGAAATCGCATCAGGCTAATACTTAAGTAATTTAAATCTGACGTAAACTATTATATAATTATTAATCTATTTATAAATTTACCGAAAAATCTATCGACGTGCTTTAGTTTCTTTTTGTTTTGGTTGCCTCAACACACTTTAGAAAAAAGCATGTAAATCTGCTGGGCAGTTAGTGACCAAAATAAAGTAACTGAAAACTATTTTATAATTGTCTCTAATAAAGCAAAGATACAATGTCTTTGCTCATTCATAAACAACTAATTATAAAATAACAAAAGAGAAAGTACTATTTCTAATTCTACTTACTTATCAGGATGCTCCATTTCTCAGTTGCCTTGACGTAAATTGTTAGGGACCTCAAATATGTACACAAGATTTACCTAAAGTATACAAACACTGCCTAATAAACTAAAGCTATATTCTATGCTTAAGTATGTACTACTGTTTGTATTAATTAGTATGGAACATTCGATTTCACATGTTTCGAATGCTAAGTTTCCTTACAATCACGTTCATTACAGGAACTAATGAACAAATGTTAAGGTATTGCCAGTATTTGACAGAAAGTTAAGAATTAGCGCTTCATGAATTTATAAGACAAATAACGTACAAGAAAGAATTTGGACTCATGGAAAAAGCGAGTATCAAGACAGGACCTCAGCGGAAACAAGCTTTCGTTATAAATAACTACACCATACACCTTTAATGAAAAAAATGTGAGCTTGACAAAAATGTTGTTGTGATGAAAACACAGGCGAAGAAATTATGTATTGTGAATCTTTTCATTGGATACCTTCATAGCAACGGTGATAGAAAAAAATGTTACATCAATAACCGAGGCTCCTAGTAACGATTTCTATTTTCACTGTTTTGCTGATTTTCTGATTTGATTTGACTGATTTGATTTCTGATTTCATCAATGAAAACATGGGTAGTGTGTATAAAGTACGAGTATAAAGTGAATGTATAAAGTAGTAGTACCTAATATATTTGTAGTGTGTATAACGTATATCCTGCCTGTCTATCATTGAAACCGGAAAACTATCATCTACGTCGTCTACATCATCGGAAAATATTTTTCATGTTCTTTATTAAAGATCCAATTTGTCCCTTTTTGCTCACTTGGACTTGTATTTTTTCGTTTACTCTTAATTGTACATATGTCTACCGGAGGAAATTTCATTTCTTTTTGTCTCATTAGACATAGGTAAGTACCTAATTTAGTAAAAATGGGTACCATGTTCCAAGTAATCTGTAAAATAGGTAGGTAGGTAAGTAGTAGGTAAGTAGTTTTGTTGTGGTAGGGCTCTTTTGCAGAGCCCGCCTGGGGAAGTACCACACCTTTGCCAGATATTCCACCGCCAAGCAGTAACGTGCAAACAATTAGGTACTGTGTTCCGGTTGGAAGGGCATGTTTCCAGTGAAATTACAGGACAAATGGGAGATTAAACAACTTATATTTCAGGGTGACAAGCGCAGTGCTGTGCCGCGCAGGGTCTTGAATTCTGCGTGGCGCAGACCTGTTATGGGCAAACGAGACGTTTAACATCAGGCGAGCGATTTGCTCGTCTCGTCACTCAATTAAATAAAAAAAAAGTAGGTATACTTGGTATATCTTAGTAAAAATATTTAATAGTTAGTGGTACTTGCTACATTAGTTCGGTTTCTACAATTACGTTTTGTAAGTTTACAAGTACCTACTGTAAGTAACCTACACCCTGCCACCAAGATATATCCTTCTTTTTTCTTCCGAAATTTCATCAAAAACTTTATCGATAAATATCTGACCACGTTTTTTGAGGAATTTCGCCCTTCGCGTTTCTCTCACTGAACCTATTCTAGATACTTTTTTATTTTCCTTTTAACACTTTCCAAACGGTCAGCATTCGGCGTCAACGAGAAAAGTTTTACAAAGCGGAAAAGTCACGGAACAAGCGAGATTCTCAGAATGATTATAACACAAATATTTGCACGATGTATTTAATTTCAGTGACTTTAAGCCGGCTTACAGGCTTTGAGGAAAAAGTTCGTGCCTTCGCATTGGGAAAATAGGCATATTTGGACACCTTTCACGTAAATTGAAAGCTTCTCTATTGAGTAGGTTGATATACCTATAGTTGGATGGCTTGAACTTCAATATGAAAAAGTAATCTAACCGGAGATACAAACATGAAACCTAAAAACGAATATCTTTTAAGATAGCGAAGTCACCAAAATCACTTCGTTTTATTTAGTAAACTAGAAATACCTGTTATCTATCGCCCTAGTTTATTACCGTGGCTAAATAACATTAACGTGTGGTATCCGAGAAGCGTAGGTACCCAACTTATTTACAAACTATACGAAAATAAAATTTGGTAGTGCTAAACGTTGTACGAGTAGGTACGTCGCAGTTTCGTGCCACGCCGGCGGCAAACATGATACCTCTGAAGGCGGGCGGGAATATCACACTTTAGTAGGGAGGCGGCGCCGAAAATGTGTTGAAGAGTAATGAAATCACGTGGCTCGGCGTCGTCGCATTAAATTGAATCACCTTAATTATCGCCTGTAGACGTAAAGGTCTCTGAGGCGGAACGATGCGGCCACACGCCTATAGCTGCTTATACTGGGTGATACTCGACGGACCTGTTCGAGGATATGAACTTTGAGTTAAAGGGACTTTGTACTACCTTGTACTACATTGTGGTACTATCGGGAAATAAAAAGTAGCGTTCGTCAATATTGTGAACGAACGAAATTGTAGAGGTATAGTCCCGATCGCCAACAGTGTTGACGACGAGGTGCTACTTAGCGGGAATGACTCTGCGTGAATGTAGGATATGGATACACACGTCCGGGGCCTTATACTTGGGCGCTTGAGATTATCTCCGTCAGTTTCACTCTCATGATATTTCTACTGAGAGCGACAGTGACCTAGAACTCTTCCGAAATTAGTCAATGCAGTGCGAAAACAGACAGGAGGCTGACCGTCTCTGGCAGCCGATTGTTGGTTCACAAATCTTAATATATATAAATCTCGTGTCACAATGTTTGTCCTCAATGGACTCCTAAACCACTGAACCGATTATAATAAAATTCGCACACCATGTGCAGTTCGATCCAACTTGAGAGATAGGATAGTTTAAATCTCAAATTATTGTCGCAATTTTAATTTATTGCAAATTATATATATACTGATAATTTTTACTATAAATTGACAAGTTAGCATCAACATACTACGGTTGCTATAGTTACGCAATGGCTTTTGACAGGACAACGTCTGTCGAGTCAGCTAGTTTGACAGTAAATCTTTCAGCGAATCAGCTCAGTCACTTTTATTCATATACCATTTAGGTTCAGAATATTGTATTGAAAACTCTCTCAAAATATGTCCGTAATCCTAACCATCACCATGTATTTTTACCTCCCCAGTTTCCTACATACCATAAAGGCTATTCAAGTAGAAAATATGTTACTCGTAATACAAAGCCGCAGAACTCTCGGTTTAATGTTGGAAAGTATTTCCTACTTCTGCAAATACACAATCTCTTCAGAGAGTTTCCACGGAGTAAAATTAAAGTTATGCGCTGAAAAGCTTTGAGACGGCTGATTGACTTTTAAAATACAAATAATCTCAATTAAATATCTCGTTCTACATTCGTTAGAGATTAAAATTATTCTAAATTCTATACCTACCACAATTCTATTCTCGCCGTATTTGCGAATTGTGGCAATTGTTTTAAATTAATTCAAACAATTTCATTGAAAACTTGTAGAGCGTGTAAAACTTCAGTTTTATTTAGTTTACTAACGTTTTACACTGAACATTAAACTTTAATTTAAGTCTTCACATACACTCAACTCGTGAAATAAAAGGCTAGCCCTGGTGTTAGAGTTTTAGGCCGCCTGAAGAAGGCCTGTGACATGTCTTGGCAGTATTTGTAATAGGGACAAACACCCGGTAGCTCCAATGTATCTTGTCATCCGACCCACGGTAGTGCTCAGTTGTAAATTCGAGCCGCGGCACAGATTAGATAATACGTCCCGCGGTCACCCATCCCAAAACTGACCGTGTGGTGGTCCGTTGCTTAAACAGCGAGGGTCGGTTACGAACACCTAGTCGAGCTAATCTAAGAACGCTACTTGTAATATGAAATTAGCTAATACATTTCAGAATGGTACGACCTATTTATGGTGACCAACAAAAGTGAGTTGCAAGTGGTTTCCTAATTTCTCGGGATAAATAAAAAACTAATTAATGCCAGTCAAAGGGTTTGGCCGGGCGTTGTGAAAGTTGATTGGGGCTCTTTATTTGGAGCACTTTCGCTTGTCGAGGGAATCTCCGAAACAGAGCCACGGTAATAATTGCCCGCCATGTACTTACCTGCCTCGGGTTACAGGTCAGATTTCATTTTTCGAACCCAGCTAGGGTTCATATTACTGAGGTTCGATCTCACGTGGACCACGTGACTTGTTTCTAATGACGTTTTTTCACTGTCGTTAATATTTTTAATATAATAATTAATAAATATATAAGTAATATATGTAATTACATTAAATATCCTACGTAGGACTATGGCGAGAACAAAAAGCATCTAAGGGCTCTTTTTGTTTGTATACTTATTGTACATCATCATAATCATCAATAACAACCATTTTCCCCACTGCTGAGTATATAGGTCTCTCCACTTTAGCGCGTCATATTTTTCTAACTACACACACGATAGATACCTATATTTTACCTATCTTCAGTATTTATTAGGTAGGTACGTAGGGTAAGGAGGGTGAATGGCGCTCACCTAAGGAAAACATGGTGTATTTTTAAAATTATTCATTAAAAATCAAAATTAAGATATATAACATAGTCTTCAATTATCCAGCTATCAACAATTTTACAGCAAAAGCATATATGTTTGACCTACTAGTAGTAGAAAAACATTTAAAAAAAAACACGTTTGAGCGGCATTACCCCTGACTATGGGTAATGCCGCTCAGGGTACGGGACGGGGTAATGACGCTCAAACATGTTTTTTGGAATTTAACAAGTATAATGCATTTTATAATTAAATAAATATGAATGAGTTAACCTCATAAAATAAAAATAAAGTCTACAATCACAAATTTGCTTCAATTTCCCCGATTTGTACGGAAGATTAGCCTTTTCCAATTTAACAAACATAGGAAAATTTTCGATGTCATTCCAACTTTTATTATTATAATATAATATTAAGTAATAATTATTATTAGAGGTAAGGCAAATTAGAAATAGTAATATATTATTTTTGGACACATAAATCACAGATGTATGCATCTGGCAAATCCCATCTTGAACATATAACATGAGCCCACAGTCCGCAGGTGGTGCAGTGATACCACAACTCGTTATTTTTTCAAAATTCCTCCCAAATATAATAATATATTTGTTACAACTTTCATCATCAACATTAATTTCGTCATCACTGTCATCGTCGCAAAGGTGCTTTTCATCTTCACTCTCTGAAGAACTTTTTTGAAAAAAATTTATTACATTTTGTAAGATTATAGTTTCATTTATGTTTGTTCTTCTTTTCTTTGACAACTTTTTTTTGATCTTGATTTATCATCTTTTTGATCATCAGATTCTTGGCATATCTACAACAATAAAAAAGTAAGTCACTAAAGGGTAATGGCGCTCATATGAGCGGTATTACCCCAAACGATCGTTATGTAATTAATTTAAAATTAAAAAAAAATCACACATAATTGTTGAAAATTGATTGCATTATCACAAAATAGAATAGTTTCGTTGTCAGAAAAGTAAAATTAATAATTAAATAAGCATTAAAATTTTGGACTTACCGACAAAAACACCTAACCAAAAATTAGATATGCGCGGCCGCAAACGACGAAATGCACTTCATGGTCACATGACGCGAGCTGTCTGTCTGTTTGCATCGCTGTCTGTTCGAAGCCCTTTTCCCTCGCGCTTCAGTCGACGTGGCGTGTTACTATGTTCCATTTTGACAGAGATACAGAGGTGACCGCCATTACCCGGTGAGCGCTATTCCCCCTGCTTACCCTATAGTATGGATTCAATAATTGAAGTCTTAAAGTCAAACTAAACCTCTATACAAAACGAAAAATCAAGCTCGTTTAGAAAAATCTATAAGATTGTTATTTCCACGAACACTAAAATTGCGAACTTACATTTTTGGTTCCTAAAAATGGAAGTACGCAATTTTAGCGTAAATTTGACTATCTAGATAGATATTCAAATTTCGGTCCTAACAAATAGGTATCAAGACAGAAATTGCCTCGAAATTTCAACATAATGCAGCATCTGTGCCCAGTTCTTGTTTGCCTGATTAAATTTATGGATTCCTTTAGTACAAGATAGCTAGCGTCAAAGACATACCTACTCGATCTCGTTTGCTTTGCATAGTTTGCGAAAACGCCCCCGCGTAGGTGGAGGAATTTTAATGATAGTTAAATTCTATCTATTCTAAATTCTAATCTATTTAGTGGAAGGTTGCCTAAAGTTTCACATAGAAAATAGCTATATACTTACCTTACGCTTTTGAAGGGAATGGTGCGCCGCCTAATTTTCTCTAAACTTTGGCTAATTAAAACTTTAAGACTTTTTTTTTTTCATTTTGTTATAGTGGATACTGTTTCGAAAAATACGTGGCACAAATTAGAAAAAAACATGAGATCGGACAGGTATTATCATTGATGCTATGTATTTTCTAATAAGAGTTTACTTTAGGAGACTGATTGGCCAAAGTTCTCTATGAACAGGTTCTATCCTCTAAACCTTTTTTTTTAACTTTTTGCATAGAACTAGAAATGCGTTTAATTAACCACAGTCTCAACTAATGTTACATATGCGACCAATTCACTTTTTTGCAAGCAACCCTGGGTTGTAGGTACTTTTTCGGAAACACAAACTAACGTAAACCAAATAATACACAGACTTAAGTTAACGTTTTTATTGAACGTAATTATATGAACTATTACATCTGCACTACCTTTACTAGCTAAATATAGAGATCAATTTAGAGTAACACAAAATAACATACGTACTTACGAATAAATCTAATCTGTACACTGAGATGTAGAAACTAATATATTAGGACTAATAGGCGTGTAACTTTATATATACGAAGAGAACATATAATATATCTAATAGGTACTATGAAGTGAAGACGTTTATTTAAGGCTTATTTATTTGGCACGAACAAATAACACTAATCACGTTAATAACGCAGTAAAATATAATGTCTGCGAACGGTACGGTATTTCATTTCTAAACACACCGCGAGCCCGCGACCTACGTAACAATAATAACAAGCGTAGAAAAATATGAATTTGGAAATATAAGGGCTGTTCACCACAAACAAGGATTAGGCTAAACGTATGCCAAGACGCAGGCGACGCAGGTCAAGGCAGCGCAGGGCAAAGCAGAATTTTTTGACATAAACGTACTGAGAGCTGCGTATGCTGCGATGTAGGCACGTGTGACGCAGACATGTGTCTGTCCTGCTCTGCGCCGTATGTCTGTGTCGCCTGCTTTGCCCTGCCAAAAACTGTTTTGTGCTGCGTCACCTGCGTCTCAGCATACGCCCAACCTTAACATCAACATAGCGCATGTCGAGCTGGATGACAGTACGCTATTAAACCAATATTATTAATACACAGTAATAAGTAAGTTCGTATAGGCCGAGTGGCTAGCTACAGTTTTTAGGCCGTCTGAAGTTTTCTGACATGACTTGGCGGTTGTTGCAACCGGGGCCTTTAATTTAACGTGTCATCGACCCACGGTAATGCTTAGTTGTAACTCCACCCGGTCACCCATCCGGAAACAGAATGACAGATTCTTATGTTTACTAGTACCTTATCCGAGTTTTGACAAAGTCTTGAATTTTTTCTGAAATACTTAAGCTACCATAGTTAATTCACCGAAAAGATCTCTAAAGCAACTGCTTGTTTTACAAAGTCCATGACTAAATTATCGACAATGTGATAAAATGTTATATTTTCGATGTAAGAGTTAAGAGTGTTGACGAAACTCCTTGCATCCAGCCAGGTAGTGATGACAGCGGACAGAGAAAAGAAAACAGGTCGGGATCCAGAGACTTTAGTTGTCGTAGCGAGCAGAGGCAGCGTTGGCCCAATAACCTGCAGGAAAAATGACTATGAGAAACAAAGCTTTATTGTTTTGAAAATTTACTTATATATTATTTATAATTTTTCTAATTTACTAGTTATTGACTGTGAACTTTACTAGACAGAGGAAAATCAGTCCGTAATACGCTCGTAACAATACCGTAGTAGACTGCTACGAGCACACGAGAAATTGTGAAAGCATAGAAACACATTATTAAGGGTACAGATCATCATCATGATCACAACCGCTCGGGGAACGGCTAGTACAAAAAAGTCAAAATTAAAAACAAACTTTTATTGCATCATCATCGCAGTTACACAGGTATACCAAACTGCAGCTCAATCGGACATGGGAAAGTGTTACAAGATTAAGTTAAAATTAAAAGATTACAATTTGACCCGAAATGATAATAATAAGAATACAGACCTAATACGTACAAACATAAAAAAGCAAAAAAAAATAAATAAAAAAGTTCTTGTAAAACACATACTCGTATATGTGTGTCCCGTACTAACCTCGCTTGCCAACGTTTTGCAGGAAGAGCCGGTTAGCGACGGCCTGCCGCTGGCTGGCCTCACGCATCTGCTTGCGCGCCACCTCGAGCAGCAGCCGCTGCCGCAGCACCTCCATGGGGTTGTTGATGGACAGCGACGGCATCTTGCGCTTGGGTCGCGCGCGCCCTTCGCGGAGCTCCACCGGTCTCTGCCAACACGCGACCAATCAGTACCAACATTACAACATCTTAATCCTACGACCTGATTAGCTCTCCTAATCCTTATCGTGAGTAGATGCACCCCAACAGTAGTTTGAGTAGTGGAGTATTATTGGCCTACCAAATAAAAGTTCAAATACAGCCGTCGAATGTAGTTAACTAGACTAGAATGATAAGCTCTCGCAATACGACACAATAGATATTGTTTATAATATTCAAACACAGCAATTATACTGTACCTATAGCTGATCTAGGTAGCTCACACGGTCATGCTCCTTCGCGTAGATACTCGTATGTATGATATTTGTGGATGGTTAATTTGACCAATCAAAGAAACAACACGTCATTAGAACCAGGTGTATATTATCATTTAAGGAATTAATTTTAACTCGGTTAGTTGATTAGATTTTTGAAAGAAAGCTACAAAGTCATACCTAATGTGAAATGTTACCAAATAATTTAGTACCTAGATCTAACATTCCTAATATTCATAGCCATTTGGCAGCTAACATATCTAGATGTTATTTTAATTTTAAGCTTAACTACCATTTACCACAACTTTATACAAAGTGCATATTATTTTATTGCTTTCAATTATAGAAGTCCATTTTATGTAGGTATATTATTACTACAAAAAACAAACAACTAAGTATAGAAGATTATCTAATCTGCAACTACCTATTAATAATACAAGGTGTTACAGCGGCATAGAACTGTGCAGACAAACAGCTATTAGACAATAATTGCATCGTGAACGACCCTTACAACAAAGAACTAGTTGTGATTCAATTCCATTCTTTGTATCAATTAGATTCAATTTAACATTTAAAGCCGGATACGGGATACTACATAGGTACATAAATTTTAAATAGAAGACACTAGCTTGAATTGGAAACCTAAAATGTAAAATCTGTAAGTGTAATGATGAATAGATAAGAATAATGTTAACCTACAAATACTTTTTAATAACATCGGATGTGATCAAAACGATAGTCAGAATATCCGACCTAATCATTAGGTGAGTAGTCCCATGTATTTATAACAAAATGTGTTAAAACTATAAGATGGTAAAACAACTGTTTAGACTCGCGCTGGACAAAGAAAACATTATGAAGCTAACTGCCAACCTAAATTAATGGAGAGGCCTTAGAAAATATGTCAAAACCATATAGGTATAGGTAACAAATTATATTTCAGGGTGAAGAGCGCAGTGCCATGCCGCGCAGGGTCTTAAATTCTAAAAATTCAAAATTCTGGGTGGCGCACACCTGTTACGGGCAAACGTGACCTTTATTTAACATCAGACGAGCAATTTCCTCGTCTCGTCACTCAATATCATAAAAAAAGTAGTAAAATACAGTTTTCATATTATTTTAAAACAAAAAGAATGCAAATTAACTGTAATCAATACGGCTAATTAAGCAAAAGACGCGAAGTAATTCCGACTACTTCTGGTCTAAATACGACGAAAACCGTCCGGGCTTGACCTAGCACCTGTTATGCTATTGAAATCCAAAATAAAAAGGTGAGTCAGCGTCGTCGAGGCACTCATCTCGAGGAAGGCGCTATTATGCTTATTGAATTACTCTACCCTCTCCGAGTGATAGAAACGAACGCGATTCATTTCCCAATAAAGGGTGAAGGGTGAACGTTGGGAGGAATGTGAATTCTATGGTCTTCTAATTGGGACAAATTGTAAGCAAGAGTTAAGTATGCCTTGACAGATTACGTAGTTTCTTTACTCGCAATCAGCATGTAATGCACAAAATTGCTGAGTGATATTTAAAAGTGTTCATGATATTTTGTTTACACTTTTGAGATGTCTGTCTTAAAACTTATTATCATGCAAGTTTTGTTTTTTTTTTTTGTTTATTTTTATTATATTTTATTTAAGTCCATATTAAAATTAAAGTACCTAACTACTTAAATCACAGAGCACTGAAAACTTTGCATCAATTTGAGATTTAAGTCATCTATTACGTTTAATTAGAAAAATCTAACATTTTTTAAAAATCACCTTTAAAAATCATCTTTAATTGTGAGAGCGGAGGAGTACGAAAACGGTTTCCTCCTCTTAACTACACAGGCGCGGGGAGCACTAATTCTCCAGAAAGTCTTACAATATCGAAGACGTAGCATGCCTGTATTCTGGTGTATTTATTGCGTAGGTATAACCCAGAATACAGCACCGCCACTAGGTAACAAACTTACAGATACTGAGCTTCAAAAACCAGTAAACATTTCCATAAGTACAGTGTGCCATTCATAACATGCTTAGAATTCCTAAAAGCTTTCCAGGCTTCAATTCTGAAGAAAGTGAGTAGTTTGTTTGATCTAAATACTGATGTGACCTAAAATAGACCTACTTACTAAAAGTGTTAAAGCCTAAGGTGTTTTGAATTTTATATTTTTTACAACTGACTACTTATTTACTGAATTGGAATTTTTTGGATTTGTGATTGGAATGATTTTGGGTAGAATTTGTTTTGGAAAAAAATATATGTTTCGTTTACGTACCAACATAAAAACGGGACTGATGCTTATTTAGAAAAGTAGTAGGTAATAAATAATAATAAATAATACTTGTGCTAAATACCCACGAGGGCGTCGAGGGCATACCTTAATTACCTTCTCTGTAATTATACGATTATTCCTAGATTATAGATTACATTTAACCACTTAAATATTATTACTACGAGTAGCTTTAACAAACAATTTTTATCGGTAATGGATAATAATGACTACATATACTTAATATGTAATTTAATTTTAAAATTAGCCTTCTGTTTTGTTAAAAAGCAGCTCAATTTTTAAGAACTTGGTGATTTAGTAGGTTTTTTGTAACTAAGTGAGAGATGAGCAAGTCGCTTGCTTGATGGTAAGGGTCACATTACAGCAGTAGCATTTAATCTACCTCTACGCACACACACATCCACACATACTACACAAACACACCCACACATACTACACACACACACACACCCACACATACTACACACACACACACACACACATACTACACACACACACACCACATACATACATACAACCTACTACACATACTACCTATGTACTTGAACATGATTGTTTTTCTTAGAGAAGTGAATTAATAAAACTACATGCAATGGTCTAACAGCGTTTATTGCATTTTAAATGCAGACAATTTTTGAAATCTCTAGACTATAGACAAAATGGCTAGTCACATAGGTAGATATTATAGAGTAACAATACGATTTCTAAAGCTAAAATATAATTTAACATCAGCCAATTTTACATTTTAAAGTGCTACAAATAAATAATTAATAATATAATAACAAATTAGCTTCTTCTATTTAAACATTTTCTACAAATAAACATACGTTATTTTTATACTTTTCTACATAAAAGTGAACATTGTATTATTCTATACTAACAAATGGATATAATTTATTTTCAACTACTCACAATTGAGATCTAGAAACGTCATAAAGTTTATTCTACAATATCTATTAAAACAATGACAATAAATTAATAAAGTTAGTAATTATTAAAGAGGAAGGCGATCTACGATGGGTACCTATTTGTCAAGTAATTAGGATAAAGTGTCTATTCTTGCTTAGAAGTATCTCGCAGGCAGAACCCACTGTTGCACACCTGTAATAAAACAGAATATTAGATTCTTGCTAACATCGCACTAAAGACTTCGAGACTTAACGGACGAAACATTTATTTATTCTTTATTTGATGCTAGAATAGAATTCTTCGCAGAATACCTAGAAATATTAAGAGTGCAAGAACCGCAATTAATATGCATTGCACCAAAGTGTAGTAGAAAACTACTTCAAGCGCTACTTAAAATGGCAATTATCTAAACAATAGCTAAAATAAAACGACTCTATCGGGCTGTTAATTTTATTGCAAATGCTTTTAAAATGCGTTTTATTGTTATGCTCGTACATTTAGTAAGCTTTAAACGCATTGGTATTCAACCTCTACAGTTTTTACTTAAACTTTCTTTTGTTTTAATCTTTTCAGCCAGTATTTTAAAGGAAGTATTTACTAAACTTTTTCTTTGCAGCCAGTATTTTTGCAAGAAAAAGAGGGGATAGTGAAGAGACGTACCTCGTTTTCCAATGTCGTTCAAGTAGTCCCTGTTGGCTGCAGCGCGAAGGGCATGCTCCTTCCTCTCCTTGGCCAGGCTGAGTTTCTGGCGCAGCACCGACATCGGCAGGTCGATGGACAGGGAAGGCATTCGCCGCTTCACGCGCCCGCTGTTGGTCTTCACGGCATGGTCGTGACACACATATTAGGATTGTTGTAATGCCGGTAACTACCTACCAAGTTGGTTTTTGGTGACTGTTTCTTGCAATAAATGTATTTTTTTAAATATAACCATAGCTAGGTCTCAATTCCTTTCAGTAAAAAGTTCTACTTAGTCAGTAAAGTGAAAAAGTATGGTGTTGAATTTTTAGTATGACTTAGAAGTAATTGCGCGCCTTTATTATTAATATATTCAAACTCATAAGGGATTCTATTTCTACTTTGTACTATTAAATAAGTTTATATCTAATAATAAGACTACCTGTAAATTATTGATAGATTTTATTTCAACCTTTAATAAAGTAACAATTATTTTTATCGTAATATAAAACATAAATCAACGATAGAGATACATAATAAATACATGCTTATGTACATAAAATATATACCAATAACTACACGTGACAATAACAAGTATATAGTTACAATATATATTTATATAGGTGATCATAAACGAGTAGAAAACTGTTTCTTTTAAATACTGAGGCTTGCAGACAGGACGGTAAAGATGTTGGGTCTCGATTCACTTCAGTATGAGCCAGCGTTGCTCCATCGCACTGGAAAAAGAAAGAGGTTTTTTAATATTTTTCATGCAAATAACCATTCCAACAGTTTTTTAACCCAACATTTTTTGTTTTTGGCTTCAGTGTAATAAAAAAGTGAAGTTCCATTTCAAACGTTTATCATTACATACAGGAAAATAAGGAAGACTAACATATATACACCACAAGTAGGGAAAGTTCAAGTGCTGACCTCGTTTCCCGACCCGGTCGAGGATGCCCCTGTTATCCAGAGCCACCCTGCTGATGTAGTTGATGACCGCGTTCCTCTGCAGCAGGTCCACCGCCGGGTTCACGGAGAAGGAGCGCCGGGACCGTTTCGACACCTCCTTACTTGACACCTTGTACACACACTACGTTTTATCCAGCGGAATACAACAGCAAAAGCTTGAAGCATTTACAAAACTTTTAATTGCCAATTTCTAGGATAACGACGGCCTATGTAATCGGAAGATTTTTTGCTATAGTTTTTTATCGGATGTTCATTTTCTGCTTCTAAGATTTAGCACAAATGACATACGTATTTTCTATATAAAAATAGTCATTTAATGTATTTACAGAAAGTTTTATCCAACAAAATTGGTTTAAAAGAAATGAAAGGGGGAAAATAATCACTACGATGGGATGTCGTCTCATTTGTCTGTTTTTGTTTTTCATTACCTTTAACGTGGAATTTGATAAAAGAGTTTCAAAAACACACAGGATATGAGGAGGAAAGCTTTTTTAGCGTAAAATCTTGTTACTTGAGCTTTATCGCAAGACGGCTCGTTACAAAACAAATACAAACATATAAACGAAGCTATCTTGAATCCTTCCAAAAATAGGTATAGCACACGCATGGTAATCATAAATCAATAAGCCGTCATCGTCTATGCAGTACATGTTCAAAACGCGGGCTAAACCCTAAACAAATACACGAGCCAATAATCGTTTTATAAGCCATTTATAATCCTACCCAAATAAAGAGTCCTTAGCTATAGGTAGGCGCGGCTATCAGTGGACAGCGCTTCGAAGGAATATGATATTTTTATAGCATATTGGGGATGTTTCGTGGTCGTTAAATGCGATCAAATATTATCTATACGGAGTCCAGCGCATAAATTTATCTACTCTCTCGACTCTTCAAAAGTTGAGGAAAATAGGGTTGTCAGTAACTAAATATTGTGCTACTTAAACACCTTAACGATCGGTCTCGGGGCGGACTCGCCGTCTCTAATTGACATTGTAATTTGTTTAACTAATTACAAGGAGCCTTTTAACGTCGCCGAACAAAAAGGACTTGAAAATCACGAGTAAATAACTCGGAATAACAAACTTGACTGTTTCACGAATTTAGCTTGCTTGATTAATTGAATTTGAATGTAACATCGATTTCATTAAAATAATAACCCTACGTACTCGTATATATAGGTACAAGAACACTGCCAAATATTTATTCGAAATTTTATCAATATGACTAACAATTTAGAGTAGCGAAAAAAAGCAACTAAGTTACTATTAAGAATAAAAAAAAACAAAAGATGTTAATTAAAAGAAGGAAATATCTTTTAAATATATCATTAAACCACATTAATTGCTTTCAATGAAACAAGTTAATTTATAACGACACATTATAAAGCTACATTAAATAATAACATTTAACACCGAAAATCATGTTACGCCTGAGTAGCTGCGAATCGTAGTAAATTCGTAGCGGCGCTACGAACATCGCTTGAAAAGACCTTTTGTATTAGTACTGTACATCGTGTCGTGTAGTAACTGGTTTATTTTATTTTATTCAAGTAACTACTTACAGTTGTCTGGAGTGGACGCAATTGTCAGGTTTGAATATAAATAAAGTGGTAGTACCTGTGAGTCATGAGGCATGTCAGCTAGCAGGTAAACCCACGGAGCGCCGGCCGCGTAGTGCCCGCCCATCGTTTGTACTGCATATCCGAGGTTCTCCTGCCGGATTTCAAATATTATATTAACCTTTAATCATTTTAAAGGTCCCTAAGTACTCTCAAAAGGGCTCCCTGTTAATTAGGGTAGTTAACTAAGGCTTAAAACCGATGACGTGGACTTCCATGCCTCGACCCTATTAGGCACGAAACATACCATGTTTAAACGACGTTTGAGCGTCAACCACGTTTCGTGTATCCAATTTATCAATATGAGGGCATATCGAAGTATTCAACCAAATAAATAGTGGTTTACCGGAGACCTGTTTCCCTGAATTCATCATTCGTTCTCAGTCCCGGAGGGATTCTCAATTTTCCACCTTACGATCTTGACAAATATTTTTTCTACCGAAAATAATATTTAATATCTATTGTTTGCAATATCACTCATATTTGCGTGTTTTCCATGAGTGTATTTAGAGCAATATCATTGAGCTACTATAATATTAGGACTAGGGATGTCACTATAGTACATTGTGATGTCTCGTTTTAATAGGGTCACGTTTCACCCCGGTACAAAAAAATCGCTGAATAAAACCCATTTGCATAAATAATACGACCAGCGCGTCTCCTAATACATAATATATTTATGCGGAAAATTCAACAGAATACACAATTTACACGATGAGTGACTGAGTGAAGTTGAGTGAGGTATTTAAATTGTAATAGAACATTGCGACGAAGTGATGTCAACTCCAGTCGTAATACATGCTAACTCAATGAGTAAAAAATATTTTTATATTCTATTTATAACTCGGTATTCGCAAATATTGTAAGAACGGGCAATAAGGAAATTGGAAAAAGTCACTCAATATGTAATAACTCAGTATATCAACCAGTGAAACACCTACTTATATCCTTATCCATGTATCATTTCATAGTTGGAGTCAAGCCCTTTCATTTTGTCACAAGGAAACCAAAACCAAAACCAAAACCAAAATCCCATTTATTATTTCAAAAGTAGGGACAATATATGAATTTCCCGCCGTTTTCTGGGGAAAAGTGGATACTGGTATCTTATTTTTTCGTTTTGAGCCTTTGCTTACTATACAGTAAATGAATCCAAATTCAACCTTTTTACAAAAGTCAATCAAATATTCTAGCATTTTATTGTCTTGTGTAAAAAGGCAACACAATAATGACTGTCACACAATTGTCAGTCCTGGCGGTCAAACACAAAGACCACAATACACTTTTTGTTATTTTAAAATGAAATCAGACTCGTCAATAAATAAAACATAAACAAACCAAACATAAAAGCGGATTATAAAAGGATTTATCTTCAAGCATAACTATGCAGTCTGAAAGTTCTATCACGCCTTCAACTGCGCCAAAACAAGACATGACTTGTTGGCAAATCATAGCTCAGTGGAACCCTATCACGCTTGCACTGTTGACTCTTGTTATTGAAATTATACAGTGGTAAAGAGATTTTGTTCCAAATCACGTAAATTTTATACTCTGTCATACAAGCGTGACCACGTCTTGCCTTGCACTAGGGGCCGCGGCGGGACGCAGAGTTCGTTGAACATCATTATTGATCGTGCTGGGTAAAGACTAACTCTTTGGTGTTAAATATCTGCCTCAGATCAATCTCGTCCGCAAGTTCCTTGTCATGGATTTCATACTGAGCTAGAAGTAAAATTAAAAAGTATATATAAGTGAGATAATGTCCTTACATCGTCAGCTGTGGAAGGGTCAATCTGCATGAGGTCGAGGGGTGCGAGGGAGTCCGGTGCCGGAGCCGCCGCTGCGAACGCGCTGCCGGCAACCATCGCGGCCAACAACAGAGCCCAACACATCTAGAACAATGAGAAACATTACAATTGAAAAAACCATCAAAATATCATAATTGCTACAGGCGGAATTAACAAAAACGGTCAAGAAATACAGATATTCTTTACGACATGTGACCGCAAAAAATTACCGACTTTTGTATGTAAAACTGTAAGTAATCTAATTAGTTAAACATGCGTAAGTTTGTCCTTGTCTGAATTTTTGTAAGAACTAAAATAAAATCATGAAGTTGTACGAGCCAAAATTGAATGAAATTATTTATAGCTACCAGCTATGTAAGTACATATTTAATCTATCTACTTCATAAATATGTACATGATTAGGTTAGATTAATTCACTAAAAACATATCTACAAGTCGTGAGTGTTCCAATTATTTTAATTATTTTGTCATGTGATTATTTTGTTTAAAAATTAAATATAGATCGCTTAAATGTTCGATAAACATAACACCTCTTCATTCTGCATGCTTGAATAGTAAAATCTGGCGCATGGTGCCGCGTGTGCCTATGTGGAGGCGTGCTCTTTTGAGTTCGCTGATTGCGCCGCACCGAGCCACTGGCGTGTGCATTTTGGCATTAATCTCATAAATATTCACAAGCTCATTTGTTCTATCCATAATTTCGATTTTACGAAGCCGCTGCTGCAAATTTTGCTCGTATTACAAAAATATTCTGCAATTTTTTTCCATGATGATAAATGAGCTTAGCTGTTATTTTTGTTACCTTACTTACTTATATAGAATAAATTGAAATACAGTATTAAAAGGATTTTAAAGCAAGTCTGATACACTTTACTTATTTAATAACTATTGGTGCACCACAGTTTCAGACGCTATTCTACAGGATCAGTTTATTTTTCAGAGATAAAAAGGTAGGACTATATTCAAACACATACTTAGTAGTACTTTCTTTTAGGTTAAAATATAAAAATCAATCACTGTTCGTCTCGCAAAAACTTGTAAATGGCTCGACCAATTTGTTTTCTTTTGTTTTGCCTCAATACACGGATGGTTAATATAAAATAAACGAGCCAAACTGCGGATTACAACTAGTAGAGTATAACTTTCTGTGTCAGCATATGGTCAGCATAGAGTGTAAGCTTCCTCTTAACCAAGTTCCATTCAAATCCAGTCAGCCGTTACAAAGTTAAGTGGCAACAACACCATCCACATACCTATTAGATACGAACTCGCATTTACAATACGAATTTAATTAAATAACAACTTTTATATAAATGTTTCAAAACACAAGTAGGTCAACATTCGAGAGACATTGACGTCTCTTTTTGAGCATACCTCAATAGAACTCCAAGCATTTACGCCGAGCGAACGTGTCAAACGTTACGACACAAAGAAACATTCCCTTGAACCCTTTCGAACAAGGTACCTATCTTAATATTCAGATACCTACTAAAATGATCCAACATTACAACATTTTCAGAATTGAAAAACTTTATTACCTACAAATGGAACTTCTACTTTAATCCTCAGTGAGAAATTTAGTTAATTAATACGCTTCAAATTTCCTTAACATTTTAGATTTGTGATCCGTTAATATTCAATTAGAGCCATTATGTTAAATTAATCATGAGTTAATTTTACCTTTTCGCTTAATTTATTTAAATCCTTTGTCTAAGAGGAAAAACAGTAATAATAGATATTTAAAACAAGGAGCGCTTACTGTCTGCTGAATACCTAAGTACAATCTATTTAAAAGATTGTACTTACGTATTTGTACCCATAACATTATTAAAACTTAGAAATTGATGGGCATTTTCCGGAGAGGCGCGAGTCGCAGCGACTCCTCCGGGACGTTATATGGAATAAAGTCTAGAGATTATTATTAAGACTTGTGATTTGATTATTTTAAATACACAAAATTAATTTTATTAACTTATATGTTAAAATAAACAAAATTTTGGTTAAGAAAAGAAAAAAAATATTAAGTAAGTATCTTTGATTTGTAAAACTTGAAAAATGAAGATTATCAAAAAAGCGCCATCTAGTCGTATTCTCTTCGAACTATAAATATAGCTAGAAAAAAATATTCCATTGCATTTTCCTCTCATCTGATCGATGATTTTCGTTGTTGAGTATTTTGACAGTTTTAGACCCCAAAAACATATAAAATATGATTTTGTGATTATGAGACCAATTTCCATGATAAAATAGAAGTTCTAATTTAAAATGAGTAAAAGGGGAACGAACCACTAGTTAACGAAGCTCATCTGTCCGCGTGACTATCCGTTCAATCGAACCAAACACAATGACGATAGCTCGGCTGCGCTATAATTGAGAATATTACTAAATTGCCGGTAGGAATTCATATTTAACAAGATACTTATAATAAAAATAAAGCTTTTGTTACATTTCAATTGACAATATATACAATACTTGCGTTATCCCTGAAAAAGGTAAAGGTTCTTTCAGAATAGCGGGTGAAATCGCGAGGTGTTTTGTTTTGTTATATTTCATTTTGCAAAGTTTCTTGTTAATCCTTGTGAGATTTATTATATCTTACACATCATCGCTCATATTGAGGAAAATTTTATAAATAAACTTTTTACTTAAGCAAAATTTACTTCCAGATTAAACAAAGTTATTGTTGTAAGCCTAGCATAACTTCTGACGTAAAATGCGTAGCAAGTATTCGGCAAACAAGTACACCATTTACGCCCGTCAAGAGCGCCACTGATGGGCGTAAATGGCGTACACTTTTCTATCGAACACTCGCTACGTATTTTACGTATTTTTAAGTTAGGCTAGGCCCACAGTGTTGTTACTGATTTTAATGGATTATTTATTATCGTACGTAGTTAATAAGGATGCCTTAAATATTTCCAGGAAATGTACCTACCTTAGCCCTTTTTAACACGCTTATATCCTGTATGTTTGTAACCGACTCCTTTGGGCGCGATTTTGACCCACTTTAAACGGCCGGATTTCGTTCAAACTTTGTATCGAGAATCGATGACAATAAATTATTATACAAAAAATATACTTATAGATAAATTAAAATAATTATAATTTATGAAGCTAATAAATTGTGTTTTTGCTCGGAAAGCGATTTCTACGATTACTGTTAGCTAAGCTGTGACTCGGTACGCGAATTTTGTGACTACTGCTGGCTAAGCTGTGGTTCCCCACGGCTACTGGTACATATTCTGCTACGTGCCGCGTTTGTCAAAGAGCGATGACAATGCGTGTTTTTTAGTTTTTTTAACTATTCTATATTATTAGAAGGATAATTATTTGGAGTTTGGTTCTTTCTCAGCTTTTTTATTAAAAAACAAAAACATTCAGTACAATTAATCTTAGAAAACCTATAGAATAATAAGTGTAACCCTGTAAAAGTATCAGTACGATGTGACGGTTACGGTAACGGTATTTTATTAGTTTTATCCATGGTCTAAGAATTTTACAGAGCTCTTGTCTTTCTTTTTCTATGGTATAACAACTTTTTGTTGGATCTATTTCTGTTTTGTCACTTATCAGATATGTGTTGCAAGTAATATTCGTCCCATCACATCATGTAACGAAGTACTAACATGTGGGTTTCTGATTGTTTGTATTTCAGCCTGTAAAGCTGACATGGCCTGAACACGCCAATCTGAACAAATCAAATAACACGAGACAGGATTTGTCAGTTTATGTTTTCGAGCTCGAATTTTGGTCTCGAAATAGATATTACTATCTTTATTGTTAACAAAATTACACAATTCATTAGATATTGTCATACCCTTAAAACATAAGTCGAGTTTGTGTAGGTTACCGACAATTAATATAACAGTTAAAAAATCTATAAGAGATTGAAATCGCAAATACCTACTTACCCATCTTTTCGATGGTGATTATAACTTCTCTAAAATCTGAGTAAAGGTCGATTCACACATATCAGTGAAGCCACAGTTCCGACACAGTACCGGCACATTGCGAAATATTCTTTCATACATTCTCTATGAACGCATCCTCCTTGTCAGTGTCAGTGACGACACAGTGCTCTCAATGCGTTCATAGAGAATGTATGGAAGAATATTTCGCACTGTGCCGGTACTGTGTCGGAACTGTGGCTTCACTGATATGTGTGAATCGACCTTAAGGCTCTGTTTTTGTTATCAATCTATTAAAATCAAGCTTACTTGAACTATCGTAGAAAATAAACCTTTGACACGAACACTTGCAATTTGTCAGTAGCGTCGTCAGTTGTCACTTCATTTGTTCGAAGCGGCTCAAGTTGGCTCAAGCCCTCAGTCCCGCCCTATTTGTAAAGGATCTCTCAACGACTCTGCAAACTTCTACTGTTTATGGTACACCACCTGTACCGTCGTGATAAATACCCGAGACCTGTGAAGGTAATTACTATGTTGATTTTATCACGGTACACGTAGATAAAGTACGGGAATGTAGTACGTACTTACATAGAATGTTATGCTAATATTTGCTGCAGTTTTTACGATGTATAACAAACGAGAGATCATAAAGCACATTACATGTCAGATAGAGGTAAAAGCTCATTTTAGATCAGACACTAGATAGTAAAGGTAAGTGTACGAGTGTCTCTTTTAGTTAAAGCTGACATGTTTATACTGAAATGTCTTAAAAGTTTCAAGCCCCACCAACAGTTTTATGACTTGAGTTAACTATATAACTTTAAAAAGAATGTAAAGTTTTTTTTTTTGTTCGCACTATTATGTACCAGCTCTTTTCTTACCTTTGCTTATGTATTAAACATCTGTGCATTATATTTAGCATTGACGTCATAATATGAAACGGGAAAGTAGGTAATACTAAGTTTCGGCCTAAAGTGTTTTTGTTTTCGATCAGTTTGATTTAATCTTATTTGAGTTTGTAAGCTGACGAATCTAATTTTAGAACATTGGTATGACTTGTTTCTTTTGTGTATGTCAAAGTTTCTTGTGCTATTTGTGGAAGAAAAAAAACTACTTAGTAGGTTATAAGATATTTCTTTGAGCTCACTAACAAAAAATATTAATTATTTCAGTAAAATGTATTTATGAAAGTTTCAAGAACCTTAGCACTTACTCCTATTTAAACCTAACTTGATGTACGAATATAGATATATTGATTCCTTTATTTTATTAGATAGGTGTGATGCGTGATTGTAATAGGTGCGGTGCTGCTCGACCGTCGCGTCGTCGGCCTCTTTAGATAGTTTTAGCTAAATCGGTCCAGCATTTTTCAAGTTAAGCAATTATCAAAACATAGCACTTAATTTTCATTATTGAGATTCAGATTACCTAAGCGTCCAAGACCTTTACTCAGTACTGAGACACAACATGCTGAGAAAACAAGTTATAGAAATAGTCGTATCTAGAAAGTACATTTCCCCAAAGCAACTGAAACGCGACTGGTATCACGTTTCAATCTAAAATTCGTTTGTTGATCCGCGAACTATTCCCGAGCGCAATCGTTCAGATATGAGTACAAAACAGGCAACCTAGCCCACGGGATAGCCAGCCATGCCTCCGCCAGAACAATGACGGTTGTTTAAGGCCCCAGTGGCTGCGCTTCCAGGGCTATTGTGGTTCGAGCACGCTTCCGTGAAGATAGCTATCCGTATTGAAAGTGCATGTTGAAATTTCATACAAGAAATAAAACAATTTTGCAATTCATGAACGAGTACTTTAACGGTAATTAGTTTTGGTAAAACAGTGATTACACCCTATGTTAATTTTTTTGGAATAAAGGTGAACCATGATTGATAAGGTGTTTAAGTAAGTTTATTTTTACATAGATTTTAAATAATACCAGGTTTTTTTTTATTTCAAAAAACAGTATAAAGAAATTGGCATTAACTTCCCACTTCCACTTTATGTATTATATTAAACTGTAAGCAAAAGGTTGGCATAGTATAAATCATTACACAATTCATAATACCAATCCATACAGTTTCTTCACATGTTAGAAATACCTATTAATCATTATTTTCTAAAGGATCTTTTGTTCAACAAACGCAGACGATCTACTACGAGTATAGACTATCTGTGCGCAGACATTTTTTGATCAATTTTAAATGGATACAGACCATTGTTCTCGTGATAGATGATGTAGAATAAACTGGACATGAGCTCATCTTTTCTTTTCACTAATAATTCTCCAAATAATATATTTAAGACTGGTAGAAAGATATCAGAAATTAAAGATATTTATTGACCTGAAATAACATTGAATGTTACGAGTGTTTATGTTATAAAGGTAAACAAAATAAAAAGCTTCGTCAATGAAAAATTGACAACGTTTTTTGTCGCACTTAATCACGAGTCCTGAATAGGTGGCCTTTAGGCTGTAATAAATTTCAGTGATAAGCCACTCAGACGAATGTCTCGGGGCCGGCTATCATTTTCGTTTCTCTCATAAGTACCGTCCCTCGCGATTACATTGCCAGATTCCTACCTTATCATTCCGTAGAAAAATACGCGGGAACAGCGTTTTATTTCGCATGTAAATTAAGCGTAGATCTAAATAACATTGGCCGGTAAACTGAAGATAGATCATCGGCGTCGGCTACAGAGTTCGACATTTCGTTCCGATCAATCAGTTTTAAGCGAAAAATATTGTACAAATAATATTGTTGTCATAAATTCACAAATTAAAACTTTAGCCATAAATACTTTTTAAAATATACCTATTGGAGGTTAGTATTAATTGTGACGCAGCGCAGGTAGAGTCGTGTAAATATTTTATTTGCTCGTCGGTATATTTTAAAAATGTTTAAACAAATGCGTACTCTAAATTTTTGCAATACATGAGTGAACCTATACAAATACGCCTATCTCGAAGACAAGCATAGTAAGTAAAGAGATCGAGTTATATTGGATTTACAAGGAGAAGTAGAATGGACTGCCTTATCCGGCTTAGGTTGGCTATACACGTTGTATAAGTACCTATGTATATTTACTGTGTGTTGTGTTGTGCAATATTTTCAACCAACAGGGATGACTTTTTGCAGATGTGCAGGGCTACTTTTAATTCACCGAAAATCTCTTGTTATCTTTTAAGGCTAGTGTTTAGCATTCTGATGATTAAAAATTTAACCGACCACAGTACCACTTAATTGTACGCGGTCACCTATCTGACTGGCTAAATAACTTTAGAATAATTACATCTCAGAAATATCTCATTATTTATTACTCTTTTGATATCTATATAATAGTCATCGATCTAGTAATCCGACTTCGGTGATAATAGTAGATCTACTAGTAGATAGATTTGTGAGTGGTTCAAACAAAAACTTGTCTGAGAGCTGCTAAGAATGAATCTTATGAGAGTATTCATAAGACTGTATAGAAAACATTATAAATATTATAAGCATCTAACACAAAAGATTAAGGACTCCGCTTTCATTACGATTTCTATTTGAAGAGTTCATTTGTTCTCGACTTTTATAAACTCATTATTTGGGAACATCGCTCACTTGGATAAATAACAAACAAAATTATATTACTGCCCAATTTACAAACACATTAAAAAGATTAAATTAAACACATAGATATTATAGTAGCTATTGAATCATTGAGTTTTTTTAGTGCTACGAGTAAATACCTATCAGAAATATTACGAGTATACCTAGGTAGGTAGGTACCCTATTTTATTAATATAAAAAATAGTGGATACTTTATAGTTATGCTAAACTAAACTTAACTATGACTTACCATATTGATAAAGAAGTGTAGAAACTTGAAATAATAAATCTGAAACAAACAAAACAAATATGTATCATTTACCTTTTATTGCTTTGAATAAAATTAATAAGCTACTTAATTTTCAAAATGTCGTCGTCCCAATATTAGAGGTTCCAATATTACGGAGTCAGACTCATAAAAAGGCATTATAAGAAAATGGAATTTCGTTAATTAATGAAAGCGATCACCGACGAGGAAGTAATTTTGAGTGGCATTGCATTTCGAAGGACAGTAACGTAATATTCGATGTCCATTCGAACTCGTATGGAGATCGAATTCGAATAGTAATCGGAATAACCCAATTGCAGTTGTCAGGTACGAACCGGATTCTACTTTTTCTGTTTAATTTGACGACGATTACATAGTGCCGTTTTCGAAACTCGATTAAAACAGCTGTTGTAAATTTAGTTGTTACTATTCTTAGACGTTAAAATGATAAGAGTACGAAGAGTAGAGGTAGAAAAGAGTCTCAAATGATTTTATAGTCAAATTAGTTTCTAGGTAAGTCAATTTTTCATTATAAGTTTTGGAGGGGTACAATAGCATTCACTCCATTCTATGAGTTATTTTTTAGAAACGATACACGTTTTAATATAACTATGATGTAATATTAATCAACTGCAAATATAGGTAAATATTTATAAAACTTACAGTTTAATATCCTCAAAGCTACAATATTCTTCGCAACTTGAGTTTAAATATTAAAATGACCCTTTTCACAAATTTTTCCATGAGTACCACACACTGTCTACGGACACAATGATTCGTCATTATCTTAGTTATACTTTTATACCTAGTTTTCGGTTTGTTTACTTTTAATTCTCATATAAGATTATACAATACTTCGTCATGCGCGGGAAGTGACTAATAGAGATTCCCTCGCAAAATACGTTGTTAAGTGCCAGACTGGCTCACCGCTATTCTCGCTTGCACATTTTAACATTTTTGAATATAGGTACATATAATCACTTAATAATATTATGAAAAATCAGAATCGGTTACGATGCCGAAAATCATATTACAAAACTTCAACAAAAAAAAATTTGATTCAAACAAATTTTCAAACATAAAAATTGGCTAAACATAAAATTCCATTTTTAGGTATCAAAACTTGTTTGGAGTAATCATAACTTCAAAAATGTTGCAATGTGCAAGCGAGATTGCGGCGCGTCAAAGTCTGCGCCTTAAATCTTCTTCAGATAAAATTTATAGTAGTGTGAGTAAATAGTTTCGTAACAAACTAGGATTTAGGCGGATTACACAATTTCACGTTATCAGCGGATATACTGGATACCCCAGAAACACGTTGTAACAAGACCGGCTCTACCTTTGGAGAGGAAGGAAAGCAGAAATAGTTTGGCAAAGTTTGTTGCTTTGCCCGAGTAATTCTAAATTGTTTTGCGAAGTATTCTTCGGGATCTGGAAGAATTTAAAATAACAGACTATGAAGAAAATGCCGACTTTCTTTTTAACACTTTTTAACAATCTTATTAGATGGAAAAAAATCTCAATAAAGTTACGAAGCTGATGATATAATCTAACTTGATCTCGTCATCTCTTTACTCATTTAAAATCTACCGAATTAACATTGTTGGTATTGAATCATAGAAGTTCACGTATCTGGTGATTGTTTGTTCCTGTGATAATAATATTGTTATCATACCTATTAACTATTGGTACATTCATAAAAACTCACAAATGTCAATATACTCGTAGTCAATATAAACGTGGTAATGGTTACAGATGGCAGAAAGATGAACTTGTTGGTTTACTCCGAATCTTGCTTTGGGACTTAGTATTTTTGAGGCGCTTTCAGAGTAGGTGTTTTTTGAATCAGATGTTTTTTTTTACATGAAAGATTGGAATCGAATGAGCCAAATTCAATTAAAAAGTTGGTACTAGGCCCCGAGGTTTCGCTTCAAAACATAAATACATACATAGATTCTAAATCCTTATTGGGCAAACCAAATATTATTAGAAAAAAAAAATATAAAAATAATCTTATAAGACAGATGGATAGATGACAGATTGTCAAGTTTGTAGTTTTATCTCAACATTGAAAGAATATTTTCTGAAATACTTTTAAAAAAGAAAATGAACAAGATCTTTTTCAAGAATGCAGATCCTTTCCTAGAAAGACAGCTCTGTTCGCACGTGTCTACGTCGATGGTTCCTAATTGAGGTGTCACGGCCGAATGCAATCAATGCCGGCAGTCCATCGCAATCTGATTAACCGCATAATGGCATTCACGCCTCGCTTCGAACGTGCTAAGATGATTGACCCATCTCTAATGTACGACTGTACATGTCCACTTGATCTAATTGTCTGTCAGATGCCTGCTGCCTGCTAAACAGGCGAATCTTGTAGGCCCAGCGGTCAGTGGGCGTTTTAGTTCCGGACACTGTTGTTTCAATTTATGTGCAATTGTCAAGTTTAGATGGAGATAATCATGAAGATTCACGTGTATGGGAATTTCTAGTTGTTTACTGACAATAGTATTCGATAGAACTACTCAGAATTCACTCACAATAATCAGTCCTACTAGTAAGACCAAAATTCGCCAAAACTCGAGAAACGAAAAAAATTTCAATCAAAAGTTTTTAACGGCTATTCAGCAAGTTAAAGTCAAAAATAGACGGTTTAATTCGTAATTGAATCGCCTCAATAAATTCTGAAAAGTATTGGCCAAGTTTCTTACGACAAATACTTACTAAATTATTTTCGCGAATAAGACTGCGTCTGACCACCAACTCGCTGTATAAGCATCAATAAAATCAATATACTCGTACTAACTTACTAGTAATTTTACTAAAAAGTATTTTTCCTAGTAACTACTTATATCCCGTTATATCCAGTTACTTCAATCCCCTTAATTTATCTGTTCCCTATAAATCAGTTCTTTCATTTTACGTGCTTATAGATTTAGCGGCAACCTGATGAGTTCCTTTCAATTTTCTCCTCATTACAATGTTTGACCCTCACCCGCTAGGTTGCGTGCAGGGTGATCTAATGTCGATTGCGTCAATAATAAATAAGGCAGCGAAGCTTCCACATTCCCTCGCTTTGTGCGAGTATATTGGTATAATACCTATTCCATTTCAGACTTGGAATTTCCTTCTTTGTATTCATATTCTATCATTTTATCATTAGGAAACACTTAGGGAGTGGGTGTACCTACTAATCTTAGGCGTATTGATGTTTACTCCAAATATAATCTGTTTGTCAGATTTGGATCAAAAAAGTCTTTAGTTATCCTTCTGTATGCTGCCCCAACTTGAAGAAATTGTCGTTGTTTTGTAGAAAGAGCTATTTAATTTATTGCGATTATTTTGTACTTTTTAGTTTTTTTACAGGAAAGTATTAGAGTAGAAAACAAATATTTCAAAAAAAAACAACATTTCATTATAAATCGCTCCGTACATTTTTGTGAATGGTGTATTGACCTTTTGTTTAAAACACTATCGCAATCCCAAAGAGCCTTTACTCGGAGCGTAATACATTAGGTAAGATTTGAATTTGGAAACAGTATTAAAAAAAGTAAAGCTTGTCATTTAGTTGTTTTATCGCGAAACAAGGTGAATACGCGCTCGCGTAGCGAAAAGTTAAATTGTGTATGTAAATGGAAGTAAAACTGCTTTAGAACTAATCTAACTCTCGCCGGTACAAAGGAACCACAAACTTTAAACGTTGACATCATAGATTTACCAACACGGACGGATGTTGGGTAATATTGTTGGGTATATAAAATATAAAAGATGCATCACGACAGCCCTTTTAGAGCAAAGAAGTGGCTTGTGAAACAAATTTTCGCGGAATTATGAATAAACCATTCTACAGGGTTAAATAAGAGAAGAGTAAACTAAGCCAAAAAAGGTTCATGAAATGTCACACACTTTTTGTCGATTTTAACTGATATTTTTTATGAAACAGCTGTTTTTTTCAGGAATTTCAAGTGTGGTCTCATAGTAAAAGTTGTTCATAATAATGAGTACTATGAGCCATTTCCGGCTTAGTATAACGGCATGCTAAGCCAAAAATGGCTCATAACAAAGTCAACAAAATGTAGGTAGAAGTATGTGACAATGACCATGTATTATGAACTCTTTTTGGCTTAGTTTACCCTTCCTTTGTAACCCGGTTTTAGTTTGATGACTTATCTATCTAAAGTGAACGAATTATTTTCCAAATTATAAAACTTTATTTTGGATTTTTTTTATTACTGCAACTAAAAATCTAAACCAATCTGCACTAGAAATAGAAATAATAAACAAAAAGTAAGAATAGTAGGAGTAGAATAAAAATTGTGTATGTACTCGTAACAGCGATTTGAGTTTTTTTCTGTAAGAAATTGACAAAACATGAAACCCGCTGCAACATTACGACTAAACTAAAATAATACCTACGAATGACCAGCTATATTAACTATATATTACTATAAATATTAAGTATACCATTGCTATATTATTCAAGGATGATAATAAAGCTGGTCATTTGTATACCATAATGATATATATTTATCTGATTTGTGCATTAAGTTGACGTGACTTCCACACAAATCAATAACAGCTTTGTATGCGGTAACATTATTAGAGCAGCCCAAAACTAATAATAATTATCGGATGAAATACGTGCTCCGATTGTAAGTGTCCTAAAACAGAGACGTACGTGACGACTCTACAGAATGGACTATTATGAATCTAACTACGAGATAATTATATCGGAACCTACTTTAATGTAATTGTGGGTTACATTATGAGATAATCATTTTAGTATGTCACATTAGCATAAAGGTGAAAGTTGGCGTGAAAGCTTGGAGCTTTGAATTAAAGATTACTTAGTCTATTTTACTTGGAAGCAGCTTGTAACCGTTGTAACCGTTAATTACTTAGGTTTATAAAATAGAAACCGTTTATGTCCATTAATCTGTGTTTTATTCATATTTGCAGTTTAAATCATTTCTACATAAGTTCCAGAAAACTTCGATGTACAAGCCACACAATTTCCTTACACTATCTTCGCAACTTATCGCGATACCAACAAACTTTGATTTCACGTCGTCCCAACATAAATTTTACATTGCCGTGTGTGAGCGAAGGCCCATTCTGACGCACGAGAAATTATATCAGTCACTCTTACTCTTACTTGGAACGAATGATACATTGATCGAGATAAAATGGCACGTGCCAGAATAAGGCCACTGGTATCGGGTTTGTACACGCCCGAAATAGATATTAAATTCTGTACCATACCGTTAGCAGTTTCAAAGGTAGTTACAGCACTTAGATCGGCTTTGATATGAGACAGTTTTGACGCTATGAGTATTGAGGAATTAGGACAAATATGCCACTTTACTGACTAACAACATGTGTGATATGCCACTATGTAAGAGATTTGTACTGACAAGAATAGGTATATACTCGTACCTACTTTGGATAGACAAGTGATTTTGAATTATATTTGACTGAACAAAGTGAGGGGGATGAATTGGCACTTGTATGTTTTTCCTACCTACGATGTAATTTAAGTTTTCCAATAAGCGAACTATTATTTTATAAATATCTCCCATATTTATAAAATAATAGTTCGCTGCGAACTGAGACCTCGGAACCTTTCTTTCGAAACCCCTGAAATGATTTTGCTCACAATTAAACATCAAATTTTGTTATATAAATACACATCCAAACAAAGACCATAATTATGTTCTATTACAATCTGCGACCTTCGTTTTGGTCAGTCAATAGTCAAATCGGAAGTTGGGTAAAAGTAAATGTCACCAAGTCTTTTATAAATTATTAAACCGGAAAATACTCGGCGCAACGACTCAGCTCCCAACTTTTCGACCCGTGATTTCTCCTGACACTTTACACAAACATAAATCAGTCCTCGTGTAATATAAGATGAATTTCTAAAGAGCCTAGATTACGAAAACGTTTCCAGGAAACTCATAAGAGCTATATATGCTTAGATTAAAATGTCATGATTACCAAGATCTAGTATATTTATATTAAAAGGAAAATGTCATGATTACTCGTCATACAGGGGAGAGTTCGTTATATCGTACTGCCATTTTAATCGTACCACTTCTAAATTTCCCTCTCAATGGGTATTTTTTTCTACACTAGCAACACCAAATCGTGGCCCTGCGCAAACCTCCGCCACCCGCCATTTGTAATTGATGTGACTTGACAACTGTGCGCGTGAGTGAAAAAATCATTTTTTGTGGAAGTTATTGCAAATTTTGTCGTAAATTCGTAAGGATATGACTCGTAAACAAGGTAAGATAGAGATACACAGTTTTCATTAGTTTATTACAATTTTATACTAGATTTTGGTGGTTTTTGTTGCGTGTCTAAGTTTTGATGTTATGCCGGGAATGTTGTTTTTTTTTTGAAAATGGCTTAGTTCGCTAAATTGTACCACTCGCAGTTGGGTAAATTGTACTGGTACGATTTAGCCGACTGGTCTAAAAGTACTTATATTTTACAGACTGTATTTATATTGTTATAGATGACGGACCCAGAAGCTAAAATTAAATATTATAATTGGAACAAGGAGGACCTAGAAAGAGCTAAAGCACTAAACTGTTTCTACAGAACTCATTAGTACAGAAAGAGCTCATTATTATTATAGTTGTGTTGATTGATCTCAATATTATAGTACAACCGTGCTATTCTTAAAAGAAACCTTATAGATGTGTTGATAACATTGTTCTTTTATCACCTAAGAGGTATTCATAATATTTCTTTATTACCTAAGAGTTAAAAATAAATAATTTGGTTAAAAATTTTACTGTCTTTAATTCAGTAGTACGACTTAAACACCCATGGTACGATTTAAAAACTTGGTGGTACGATTAAAACGACTAGTCGGCTAAATCGTACCGATGGCAATCCTTTATAAAAAAACATTTTTAAGGATGTTAGAGTAAACATATGGAACTGATTTCTCGGGCTTAGCAAGGTAAAATATAAAACTTTATTTTGCATATCCATTAATTATTGTAAGTCTTGTCATAGTCGAAATATTTAAGTTAAAGTAAAAAGTGGTACGATATAACCGACTCTCCCATAATACGCAATGCGAAAGGTTGTTTTATTGCACAATCTGTGTGAGACCGACGTACGCCTACAAAGCAGCTATAGCCGTCGCCCGCTTTTCATATCATTTTTATTTGTATCACTTTACGTACCTACTTCCGTCGTCCGCTGCCGCTACTCATCACATTCATATGCGCCGCTTTCCGCTACGCGTATCAAGTGTAGGCGCGGATTCAGGATTTCGTTCAGAGAGAGGCAATAGTGTTTAACGGTTTTTTCGCCCTATTTTTACTGTTTATTATTTTAATGCAATTAGGTGACGAAACGAGCAAATCGCTCGCCTAATGATGAACGTCACGCTATTCAATTATTTCAAAACAAATAAACAAGCAGTAATTAATGCCACCATGATGGTTTTAAAATGTTAGAAAGGCAGTCCTTATTTGTAACAATTTTAAAATTTTGTTCATTATTATTAAAAAAAATAATTTTGTCAGGTTTCAGTGAAAGGGGCAATAGCCCCCATCTCCCCCTTTCCCCTGTATCCGCGCCTGATCGAGTGCATCCCATAAAAAAACGCTACATTGCGCATATCGTGAAAACCGACTCATTTTCCCCTCACATTTATACTTCGGGCTTTAATTTAGGATTTCTCTGCATCAACAGTGGCTTTATGGACTCGCCTCTATCATTAAGTTTATAATTTTGAGGAAAAGGGAAATATCCAATTTTGTGTTTCATTCGTGTTTCAGGCTGGAGCTTAGCGCGGCTTAGCTCGGGCGCGCCCTCATGTGTTGAGAGGAATAATTTATTATTTATTTACTTTAAAATTTATTTAAACCTAGTGAATTAGGTAACGAGACGAATTTACACGTACTTACTTGGTTGTTGCGACTTTAGTAATATGACAAATGGACTATGGTAAAACTACTGTAATATTGTCCTAAACTGTTGGTTAATTTTAGATACTATCTAAGTATGCCGAATTAATTAGGAAAGTTTTTTGGAATGGTGCGGTGTCCAGCGACCCACGAGTGTTTTAAAAATTCAGGTCCATTACCCACGAAAATCTGATCCACTTCTAAATATAGCAACAAGCTGCCACAAAATAAAACTGTTTGTGCGAGTGTTCATCTACTTACATATACAGAAGTGACACGGAACGGTGGCACTACAGAGCAAAAAGAGCTTGCTAGTAGGTACTCATTATTATAAACCAAACTTTTACTATGAAACCAACCCTGATAACGCCGAAAAAGCCATTATCATAAACGCAATTTAATATAAAGATGACTTTATGCCACACGTCTGAATACAAAGTGGACAAACAAAACAAAATGGAACAGCTGATTTAGCCTCGATTTGAGAGTCGACCCATACCACTGTTCCGTAGAACCCTATATTACGTGAATGATTTCCAAATTGTATATTTTTTCATTTGCCTTTATGTTACGGATAAACCGGATGCCCTATACGTACATGAATGGACAAATGATTGGACCCAAGCAAGGATTCCATTTTTCTTCGAGGCATTGTGACCCATATTATTACGAGTATTCGGAGACTACCCACAATAAGTTAAGGTTCATATATGTTGTGCGACAAAACAGTGTGTCTGAAGATGCGACAAAGTTTTCACTCACGTATTCAAAGCATAAAAAAACTTGCAGCTGTAAAAGTCTTTGTAACATAGTTAATAGTTATATTGACGTTCCCTACACAAGTGAGTGCGCAACCTATTGTACCTATATAACATAGATATAGTAATATATACACAAACTGTAACATACATATTAGGAAAATTACTCGTACTTGAGGTTTGTTTACTCTCTAAATTAATTATCAAAGTCAACACGAATCTCGTAAGCCAGGCGATTGATATTTGACCTGAGTTTCGAACAACGTGTTATGCAATGTATCTATTGTGTCTGCTAATATTCTGTGCCTTACTTTTAAAGTCTGCTTAAAGTTAATCACTGCTTAAAGTTCCCCGTCTTGGTTTTGACGTGACTTTTCACGTCAGTGAAGTTAGCAGAGCATTTAAGCGGGGACTACACTGAGATAAATTTCACCTGAAGTACGGAGCATAGTGATAATCACCAAAAAGTACGATGATAAGCACCAATTTTTACGGTGACAACTATCATAATATATGGTTGTCATCGTAAAAACTAGTACTAGCACCAGTTTTTAGGGTGAGAACCATATTAAGATAGTTGTCACCGTAAAAATTGATGCTTATTGTACTTTTTGGTTATTATCACTATGCTCCGTACTTTAGGTGAATTCATCAAAATTTTGATGGCCATTTTTCTCAGTGTCACTGTAAGCAGGCTTTATAAGTAAGACCCTCTGTGATCAGACAAAAAGAGGAAGACAAATGCAAACATCTTGGAATACTCCCAAAGTTACTGTTGTCTTATTTTTACCCGCCTTCCCAGAATTAAGGTAATATTTTCGGCTGTGTATGAGTGTCTTTGTATATTACTTCATGCAGAACCAACGATTCGGCAAATTTTGGAGTGTGGAATGACATTACATTTGTTTTTGTGTCCGGAATCTCATAGTCTTCATTTCCAGTCATTTTATAAGCTTTTATTTAATTTGGAACTTGAATGATAATGAAAAAAAGCTTGTTATTAATTTTTCGCCCAGGGTTATAATAAGAGGACCTAAATCTAGATTTTTAATATCCTTTGCTTGAATACGAATGAATTCGCTGTCAAATATAGGTATACTAAATTGCTACTCTATATTATGGCGGGCTGTTAATATCACTTCAAAATGTGACAAGGGTCACGCATGAACTATTTCAATTTACATATCACGTCGAGTACCTTGATCTACCCTATCAAAAACTTTGAAACCAGAACTTTAACTACTTTTGCTAAATATAGATTACATCAACATGTGTAACATTATTTCATACGTAGGAGTTGAGTATTTGATTTAAGATAGTGTATAAAAAGGAAATAAATACCCCCTTTAGCCAAAAGAAAATATTTATTCTGATGAAAAACAAAACATTGCTTCCGCGCGAATCATACGAAACTACAAGAACATTATTTTTACAAAACAAAAAACAAAAACCGACTTCAAAAGACCGACTATTGAGTTATTCATCTATTTGTCGCGCACGTACTTCATGCAAATTTAAGACTTATATGGTTTTCTCATGGATACCATTATCAGAACTGGACTAAATTGAAATGGGACCAAATGGGAAGCGTCAGCTTTCTAATAAAAAAAGAATCATCAAAATCGATTCACCCAGTCAAAAGTCATGAGGTAACAAACATACAGACGAATTGATAACCTCCTCCTTTTTTGAAGTCGGTTAAAAATATTCAAATTAAATGTTGGTGTTATTTTTATGAGTACGAAATCTTGATTAATGAAAGTATTATTTACCCGCGGCTTCACTTGTTTAATTTTAGAATGACTGACATGCCACGCTGACAATCAGACTGACTGAATTGAATTGTATTTACATTCATTAATTGAAGACCAAATTATTTGATCCGTTTTTGATTAATTGATTGTTTTTTTTTTTGCGGGACCTCAATCTGACCCCAAATTCTTCGTAACCACTGTCAACACATAAAAGAAGCAAACGCGACGCTTAACGCCAGGCCAGCGATTTGCTCGTCTCGTCACTCAATAATATAAAAAAAAAAAAACATTTCAAAAACCATGATGACAAACTTTGTGATTAAGGCAGGCATATATTTATGCAATAAACAATTTCAAAGCCAAGAGTTTCTTCGTAACACTCTTACAAAACAGCTAGATTATCCTCGAATTTCCCACATCTCACGAGAGTTGGTCTTATGAAACAAGTTTCGAGTCCTTTGAAGCCGCTTCAAAAATTATTAATACCAAAGCTACCGAAACACAAGTGTGAACGTCGGAGACACAATAATCACCCACTTGCCGAGAAAATTTGTAAATTATTACGCTTTGAGTTATATTCCACTTATTCGTAAAATTTAATTTTATCGTCGTTACCTCTTTGGCGATATTTTCTATTTCACATTTAACGTTGCAGTATTTTGCCTACCAAGCGAATTTCATTATGTACGTGTAGCGGTCTCGTAGCAAAGTCATAGCTCATGTCGTAGCGCTATCTCGTAGACGTTAACTTCGTAGCACTCGTTTAGACGCCGTTGTGCTCGAAAACAATCAATTTTCGAAATTGTGCATGTGCATAGATTGTTACAAGAATAGCTTTGACATAATAGTCTAGCTATTCCCTAAAAGGCGTTTGCTTTATTGTTTTACATTTTGCCATTGAGTGAAGTTTCAATGATCGAATACGAAGTAGGATACATTGACGTCAAGCAACAATTGCTTTGTCTTTTATCAAGTAACATAAACATCTAGACGTGGCAATCTAACATACGAGTAACATAACCAATACTTGAGCTGAATCTGAAATAAACACATATCTTTCTGAAACGATACAAATGTTGAAAACGCCAGTTGTCGCACTAGTTTTAGGTGCTATAATCCTTTTGTTTGTAATTTATGGTGTGAACAATAAAGAGTTTATCTATCTATCTACAAATGGCTTTTGTTCTTGCACTTTGATATCGGATATCTGAATAAGCTATTACTACCTATGATGATGATAAATCATATTACTACCTATGTAGTTCAAACGCTCGTCTTCATTATCGGACAAGAATTGAAATCTTGGCAAAAATAATATCGCCAGCAATAACCGAATACGAGGGATTTTCGGATAACCAACAGAACTGATGACTGTTAGTAAAGTAGTTAGGCAAAGTTCGCACCAACCGATGGTTAATAAAGTACCTGTACGACCAAATCAACCAGAAGTTTGCAGCTAAACGATATCGTAATTAATAGTCAATTAATCACTGGAAGCAATTTGTTCAATAACTTCTAACGAGTCCTGTCCAAGCCTTTAATAATGGAGCTTAGGGTGAACTGGAGATATTGGGCTCATTATACAATATAGGGTTATTCATAAAGGGTATGCTAAACCGAAAAGGGCTCATAGTACTCATCAATATGAAAAACTTTTACTATGGGACCAACCCGAAATTCGCGAAAAAAAATCAGCTGTTCCATAGAAAAATGTCAATGACACTCGACAAAATGTATGGAATAGCTGATTTTTTTTCGCGAATTTCAAGTTGGTCCCATAGCAAAAGTTTATACATTATCTAGACCTGCGAGGTTGCTGCATGGTGTTTTTGAAATAACCCTGTTTAAAGGGTTTGCTAAGCCGAAAAGGGTTCATAGAACTTATCATTATGAACAACTTCTACTATAGGACCAAACCCAAAAAGGCAAAAAAAAATTGTGCCATAGAAACATGTCAATGTCTCTCGACAGAATTTATGGAGTAGCTGATTTTTTTTTGTGATTTCCGGGTTGGTCCCATAGTAAAAGTTGTTCATAATAAGTAAGTACTATCAGCCCTTTTCGGCTTAGCATACCCTTTCCTTATAACCCTGTATACAGTAGTTATACACCTCACGTAAAATCGAGTAGAATTTCAGAAAGTCGGAATATGTACAGTACAGCAGACCTAGAATTAGTTCTGTAAGTAATGTTAAATCTAATATTTTACTTAAATGTGTAAACAACTAACAACTAGCTGCACCGCGCGATGATGAAATTCGGTGTTGATGATGATGATGAAAACGAACATACAAATTCAGTAAGCTTAATTACATTAAAGATAGGAGTTTATTAACGCGAGCCTTTTCTCGCGTTAATGGAAATTGCATTTTCTTCGTTCCTTCCATGTTTAATATTAATAACTTATCCGGGTTTTATTGTATAGTAAAACGATCAGCTACCATTGTATTTCACTTTTTAACCAACTTCAAAAAAGGAGGAGGTTATCAATTCGACTGTTTTTTTTTATGTTTGTTACCTCATAACTTTTGACTGGGAGAATCGATTTTGATTCTTTTTTTATTAGAAAGCTGACGCTTCCCATTTGGTCCCATTTCAATTTAGTCCAGTTCTGATAATGGTATCCATGAGAAAACCATATAAGTCTTAAATTTGCATTAAGTACGTGCGCGACAAATAGATGAATAACTCAGTAGTCGGTCTTTTGAAGTCGGTTTTTGTTTTTTGTTTTGTAAAAATAATGTTCTTTCAGTCTTTTTGAAAAACAACGAATTTAGCATTGCGTTGTTCGTTGACGCAGACATGACACACATCAAAAAAGATGTTGGATTGGCTTCTCCTTGTACTGCCAACCATTTCTACAGTATTTTATAAAAATGTTTCTGCTTCTGGTAAGGTTTTCATACATGAGATGTCAGTGAATTAATCAGTAACTTCCAAGTGAAAAGCCGCACGTCATGTCATTCACATTCCTGGTTTTCTTATGGATTTTTAAGACTAGTGAGATGAAATAAATTACTAAGTTTAAGACTCAACTCTACCCTTAGCCATAGTAGCTCTGTGGGAGAACAGCCGCTTAGCTTTAAGACTGTTTTGGACTAAAACAAAAAACAAAAACACAAGACACAAAAATCACACAATAACAAAAATACAAAAAACAAAACAACAAAAAAAAAACCAAACAAAAAAACAACAAAAACCTACGTTATTGAAATTCTTTTGTAAGTGTTTGTAATTAAAATTACACACCCAATTCTTTTTAACAAAGTGAATTCCCTGGCTAATAAAGTTGATTTCTCACTTCTTAGCAAAATTTATTTCCTACTTTTTACTCGTATTATTAACAAAGTTGATTTCCTTAGGCATACCGTGTTCTATAATCACAAAACGAGATTACAACAAACTCCCAAGTAATTGTAAGTATTCAGAGTTTTCGGGTTCGGATATAAATCAGCATTCGACTAGGATTGATTAAACAATGATGACTTCGCAGAGCTAAGATTAATAGGACTTCGTGAGTTTGGCTTCTGGAAGTTCGGTGGTTCCGCGTATATTAAAATAAAGGTTGCGGCAAATTGAATAGGTAACGCAACAGAGACATCTGCATTCTTCAGCACGTAACTTACCTACAATAGAAGAAGAGTTTTTTAGGTTGGCCGGCTAGGTGTTCGACCGCAGCTCACTTAATATCTTACAGCATCTTCGATCACATCGCTCCAACGATGTGATGATGCCACACTTAACATGGAGTTGAAAATGTAAAACCTAACCTTAACCCAACCGGCCCTCAAATACGAACACCAGAACACGCCGCTAAGTATTGGTGCCAGATTTTCAAATTCTTAAGACTGTTGAAAATGTAAAACCTAACCTTAACCCAACCGGCCCTCAAATACGAACACCAGAACACGCCGCTAAGTATTGGTGCCAGATTTTCAAATTCTTAAGACTGTTGAAAATGTAAAACCTAACC
Organism: Alcis repandata; assembly: GCA_949125135.1. Taxonomy (NCBI): domain Eukaryota; kingdom Metazoa; phylum Arthropoda; class Insecta; order Lepidoptera; family Geometridae; genus Alcis; species Alcis repandata. The sequence goes on from OX421222.1 coordinate 8,131,435, forward strand.
TTAACCCAACCGGCCCTCAAATACGAACACCAGAACACGCCGCTAAGTATTGGTGCCAGATTTTCAAATTCTTAAGACATTACTGGCCCTGAATAATATAATTATGTATTATACGTGTTACTAACCACTTGAACCGAGCGCAGTGCAAAGAGTTCATGTAAAAACAGAAAAAGGTACGGACCAAAAAAAGTCCGTTTCTATTTTGCTTAAACATTTTCCAATGTTTTTCTAATCCCACGGCGGGTTTAGCCGCTTGTTACAGCTTAGATAACGCTAAACGTCATAGCGCTGCGGGGGAGCGGATCATAACGACCTACCCTTGTCTTTCAGCCATTTCCATGTTTACATGTGCTCTTGACACCAACGTTTCTATGTTAATTTTATAGTAACTCCTTTGAAAGACGGATAAAAGTGCAAATTACCGGGCATGAACTCTGTGATGACAACGATACATGTTTATTTGACCACATAACAGACGTTTGTATAATTTTTGCATTTACACAACATGACGCGGCGTAGACAACGTGCGACTTGTTGGATTGGTGGGTTGATCCTAGTAATACTGTTACTTGTTGGGTTTTTTTCCATCTAGTAACACTGTTGCTACCCACTGTGTGTGTACTGTGACGACGCGTTTCGGAGTAACGCCTGATTTTTTTTTAATTCACCAAAAACACAAATAATCTCAAATTCTCTCGTAAAATTGGAATTTGGTTAATGATGCATATCAAATACATTTTGATTATCTAGAAATAGGTATTACTAATATTAAAAAGAGATATATTTGTAATGTGTGTACTATCTAAAACCACTGGCCAGATTTCAAAAAAAATTTACGGAAACTCATATTATTTAGCCTCAAACATAGGATGAAGGCCGAGCAGGATCGAGTACAAAGTTCCGAGCATCAGCTAGTATAAAATAAATACCAAACCATCTGTTATCTCCTTTTTCTTAGATTTTTATTGGGTTGATTCTTCGCGTAAGGATCAAGTCGGATTGTTAGTGTTCACAAAGAAAAATTCAACATCGAGTTGTCGCGTATGCGAATGCCTTTGTAGTAAGCTCTAGTTTTATCGTTTGCTAGACAAAGGCCATACGAGAACCAGTTTAAGCAATTTACGCAGAGGTCGTGATTTGAGCTAGCTGTTGACGTGTGCCATAGATTAACCTGTATTAATTCCGTATCGATAAGTCGATCATTGCATCGATCAAAACAGATTTTTATCTTCATTTCATTGGTTCATTGCTTGGCGTTATTAGCTAAATAAAATCATACGGAGCCATCTTATTTCCCCTCCACGGATCACCTTCAATAGATTTCTCACTCAGAAAAATGGAAATGCACCGCACGCATCAGACTAAGTACATTTATGAACATTTTCTATCATTAGTGCATTAGTAAATTAGCGTGGCATTGAGATAACTAATGAGAACGCTTTGTCGTAGAGTCGAGCGAGAGCCCGTACCTTTGTATGCATTATTATCGGAAAAAAATTTCAACAGGATATCTATAAAGTATTGTCTGTGGCCTCCGCTACCCAAGTTTTCCTCAGACTAGAGTCAGAGAAAAGTCACTAGAGTGACTGCTTAGATACAATTAGATTTAGTAAAGCGTTATCAATAGAGGGTAATCTATGGCGTGAACTAAGGGTAGCGGAGCTGCCTGAACAAAGCTCAAAGAGACTATAAACGGATACAGTTTCGTCTACTTGATCTCTCTTTTTACCGAGTGACGATTTATTGCGAATCCGTTTTGTTTTAGATCCCTGGATTTGAGAAGTTTGATGGCGCAAATATTTATATCAACCGTGAATCACAAAGAGTCAGTCAAGTCAGTCATGTTATATTCCAGAAAATACCTGAACATCCTGTTAAACTACTTGCTTTTTCTATTTTGAGACGTTTTAGTGAAAAGCTTTTCACTTGACAAGCATACAAAACTTTTAAATATTGAATGAAAATTCTAGTATTGTTTTTGTCAATGAACAAATTAGAACAATGTATCTGTTTTAGCAAACAAAGCCCCAACATAGTGGTAAACAAATTTATAATAGTAGACCGCTGAACAGCTAAAACATACTGTTTAAAAACCACACCAACTATTTGCAACTACGATGAAAATTGGTTCGCCGCATAAGTTAGAAAACTAATGCGGCATACCAATTTTCATTAAGGGTATCTACCTACTAACTTGCGGATGCCTAAGTAGTATAGTTAATATAGTAAAGTAGATAATCTCGGTGCTCCTGATTCAGAAAGCCAATGTTGCCCGCATTAAAAGTTTCGCTAGATACTGCCCAAAGTTCCCTTAGTTGTGTTCTAATTGAAGCGGATGGTCTATTTTAGGTAATAGACTACCCAGAATTCGTATTTTCCTCACAAAGTGTTGCCATAAAATCGTTATACCTCAATAAAACAAGGCCTAAAAATGTTACCTTTACTCTTATAGCCGGTTTTATCACAAAACGTGATGGTTTAACGTTTTGTGCTTAACTTGGCTATTAAACATTGCTATTTCAAACTGATGGTACAATTTCTTATAGTTTTGAATTTCAAATACGCACACTTTCTTTGTGACAAGTAGGTATAATGGTAGTAATCACCTATCTTTTCCAGAGTTGAAGATAAATTCTTAAGCTAAATGACGCATACATTTTACATAGAAGCCAGCAACGTTTAGGTAATACTTACGCTGAAAGTATAATTTCTTTCACAAAATCTTTCTTTTTAAAAGGTCATCCAGTTATTATCCACGAACGACGTCATCCGCGACTTCAAAGACATTTATCACGCGTCTCAAAGGAGCTGATCCTTTAATGCTCTCTAGGATCATTCGAAGACGAATGATGTTTATAACGTTTAACTTCTCGACATCCAAGCAGCGTCGACGGAAAAATTAACGGCGAGAGTAAAGTCTGCAGGCAATTTCACGAGCTAATTGCGACAACCCGCTATTAAGACACCTGTAACACTTTAGCACTCTTGTTTAGGTTGCTGGCTCATCGACTCGCTTTTATTTTTAAGCTGGCTTTCTTTTTTAGTTCATATTTTGTGGTTTATTTTTATACCTAAACGCGATGGAACAATCTTGCTCTTTTTGTTTGTGAAATCTTTATGATTTAGTACGTAAAGTCATGGGTAAAAATATGTAAATGATCATGTCATGTCTCTCATACCTCTTTTTGTACATGTAAATAAGTTCCTTAAGCCGACGAAGATTGAATAGAATTTCCGAAATCACAATGTCTCGTTGGCGCCGCGTCCCCAGGTGTGTTTAAGGTTGTTATCACTTTGTGTTTGTATTTTGTACTTTATGTTGACTTATCTACGAGTCGTTCCAATTTGTCAGTATAAAACGCTGGAGCTCGATTGTCTCGTCCGCTGTCCCGACAAACAAAGTCTTGTTACGTCGTCATTATTCATGGGACAGACATGTTCTGTACTTGACAGAAATTATTGTTTGGACGATTGCATACTTCGAGCTTGTGAAGGGTTGATATAAAGATAGAACTCTTGAAGGTAAGCTACGATTGAGAAATATATCTATTGTTTGTTCGTTTTCAGAGTAAGACAAACATACCATACCAAAAATGATAAAATGAGCTCAGACTTTTTAGTATCCGTTTAAAAGCTCCGTTACTCACTTTTGAGTCAATTTCAAACTAGATTTCCGATAACAAAACACGATTGAGCCGTGATGGAAATAACACAACTATTAAAAGTAGTTGAATTTTTCATCACTAGATTTTTTATTCTATTGACTTTCAAGTGTAAAAAGTAAAAATAAACTGCTTTACAACCTATTTCCTTTCAGAATGTTGTGTGTCAAAAGGCGCCACATACTCGTAGCACCTGCTTCAGAAATGCAATCCCGCATCTCTGGCGAAGACTCCTCTAGTATCTCAAAGAGAACTCGAACGTAGAAAAGTACCTCAAAATGTTGAACTTGCAAAAGCGTACCTACACATCCGAGCCATACCACAAAGATGTCCTATTCTGGGGCACTCGAGATTCACTCGGTCACGCTCTGACCGCTGATGACGAATTCTGCGACGGAGATAAAGTCGACTATCCCAGAAAAGGGCTCCAAACTGTTCTGCTCGTGACATCCCGCATCTTTTAGAATTCACTGAATATTTTTCTATAACCGTTTTTGTAACGCAGAAAATGTAACTCTACTTTCTTTTTTACTTTTATCTTGTACAAACATGATAAAAACCAAATCACAGGATTAGGTTTTTTGTTTTATTGCTATTGTTATCAATTGTGCATTGCGGCTATATTATGAGAATGATTCACTTACTTAATTTGAATGAGATGCTTGTGTCGATTGTGGTTGATACATATAATTTTATCAGACTACAAGGCAACAGATAACAGTGAATTAACATAGCTCACGTGTTGGAAGTAAAAAATAAACAAATAAGTCAATTTGTTATCAAATTCGTCTACTTTAAAATAAGCAATTTTTGTTTTGCATAAAGTTCTTTTACCAAAAAAAAAATTATAAAAAGAGTATCGAAAATTTAATGACAACTATTTCATTCACTTACACAAAATTGAAATGCATTACGAAACCTTCTCATTACAATATCAAAGAACTTTTAATTTCTTGGAGAGAATTTCTAAGAGTTCTTTGAAAAGCTTTTTCTTGTAAAAACTATCCGAATGAAAAAGGAATAGGCAATCCGTGAGAACACTAGAAGAAATACCCTCAGCGCTGAGCTAACCTCCACAAGACAGCTGTGCAAAGAAACTTCCGTGCCAAAGTAGCCTACGCAAGTGACTAGATAAGTACTCCAACATCTTCAAACCCATCATTTTATTAAATGAAATCTGAGAGAAGTCCCAATGGTAAAGTAGGTAATAAGGTGATTCTAAAGATTCAGATTCCGGATTAAATCATCATCATCATATGCAACCTTTAATCCTCCCATTGCTGCACAGGTCTACCCTCGAAAGGTTATTAGGCCGTATTAAATACAAGTTTTTTTTTAAACAAGTTTTGATTGTATTGTAATCGCAGTTAATCAGATTAATTGGACATCGGGAAGTGGTTCAAAATTCAGTTGGATTTCACCCAAAATCAACAAACAGGGCAAGCTAAAAAACTTATGAATAATAAAGAAACTTGTGAAAATTACAAGATTCCATTCTCAACCCAAAAACAAAATTCTTTGTCCAGATTCTTTTTTTCGAGAGCTGAAAACTACGAAGAAAAGAGGTCAGACCAAGACGGTCATACTGAGATAACAGCGACATTAGAATACCTAACGCCTACGATCGAGGAATTTAAATAAATCCCAAGAAAAGGCAAACAATTAACGGTTTAATTTGCTTCCTTTATCCACGGACTAAGGTAACTAACTAACTAAGGACTCGACGTACAAAGCAACTGATAATGCTAACGAACGAGCTCGGAGCAAAGAGAATTTGTATGCAAAATTCATTCTGGCATTTTAGTCACATTGTGTCCAAATACGGGTCGACATAAGCGCATGTCTTCATTTTTCCTTTGATATGTGAACCATTGCTGTTCTTCTTGCTTTTGTCAAAGCGTCAAGAATTAAAGACTTTTACAAATTATTTTTATCTTTTTGAAATACAAACATTTAAAACATTAGAACTAGTTAGTAGTTACAGATTTTAATTTTCCGATTATTTTGTTAGTAGGTACACCTAGAGCTACGTTGAAATAAAGGTAGGTAGGTACAACATTTTATTAAACCAGAGTAAAAGTGCTTGGCGAATAATCGGTCACCTACTCGTATAAACGTTCCCAGTGAGTGATTAGATCCTGTGTCCTGCATTCCTGTCACTGACCTAGATTCCGGCACAGAGACATAAACTCAACAAGTGGGCAGCGCGATGAAAACCAGGACAAATCTGATTGGAAATGTTCTGATTGCAATTCAAATTGTACTAGAAAAATTCTAAATACAACATCCTATATTATTATTAGGCATTTATTAAATTTTTTATAGTAGGTATTACATTGCGGTGTTTGGGAAACCGTATAGAAAGATATGGGAAAAGCTGTAGGCAGAAACCGTAAGAAAGGCTTATGCCCCGCTGCAAGCGAATTATACACTTATGATACTACCATTGTTAAGTTTCAACGTTGAAAACTCCACTCAAATGTTTAAATACTCCACAGATAACGCCCACGTTTATAAATCATTAATCACAAAGAAACATTCAAATACAACCCGACTTTTCACGGTTGATAAACAACAATGAGGCTTTTAAATATATCCTCTGAAAAAAGTAGATTGTAAAAGGAATATGCCAAAAAGTGCGAAAACACGAGTATTTGCGTGGAGTAGATTTACACGTTCCTGTCAAATTAAGTTACATGTGTACGGTACCTAATAAAACGGCTTTGATAATATGCCTATATACGAATTTCTATCAATGTTACTATATCATGTTGTAAATTTCGGTTTTGACCGTACCTTAAAAAGCTGTATTTGGTCGATTTGTGCCTAAATACGTACTAATTTTTTGTAGCAGATAATGGATTTTTATTTAACTTTTAATTAAATTGCAATGTACGTTAGTAGACATATTAGTTTGCTTAGGTTAAGTCTTGCAACTGATTTTTAAACGACTTTCTGATGCCTATTGAACTGAAATTTGGTACCTGTTTACTCCGGTGACAATATTGTATTGTAAAAGCTTATAGCGTGTAAAAGCTTGTTTTCAAAACATACTTTTAAGTAATTTCTTTTAGGCATTGTCACAGATCACTGACATAAAATCAAATAGACAAGCAAATGCAAAACAATCATCTTAAAATAAATCAAGTATGCTCTACAAAGGACATTTTTTTTGGAGAGCCGTGGTAGCTCAGTGGGAGAACCGACGCTTCGCATTCTTGAGGTGGCGGGTTCAAACCCCGACTCGTACCAATGAGTTCTTTAGGACTTATGTACGAATTTACATACCACTGGCTTTTCGGTGAAGGAAAACATCGTGAGGAAAACCCGCATATGTCACGCAAAAAGGGCCGATTACTGGCCTAGTTGCGGAAAAAGAGCCCGCTCTTTAGCTTTAAGGACATTTTTGTTCTTCTGAAACAAACACTTCACTTGTACAGTTGTTACGATTTATTTATTTGATAAAAGGCACTTGAGAAAAGTTAAATAGAGGAATTACCCAAAAAAAATCTAGTATTCTAATTCTAACTAATTTTATAAATGCGAAAGTGAGGTTGTTTGTTACGCTTTCACGTCATATCTACTAAACTGATCGTCATGAATTTTGGATACACGTTGTCAGGGGTACAAAAAAGGACATAGGCAACTTTGAATTATTATCATCATCGTCATCAACGTGCGGCCGAAGCCGTGGGATGCAGCTAGTACGTAACAAAGGCCTAGTGGCTAACCCTAGTATTGGGGTTTTTAGGTCACCTGGAGTTTAGTTAAGGTCGTGAATACACCCAAATTGCCGTAACTAGGATTACATTTTCCCATAATGCGTAGGTATGGCTTACAGGGTTAAAAAATACGTATTAATTTTGGTCATATCTTTGTTCGTATAAGCTTAGAACCAAGTTTTGCGATAAACCTAGCGTATTTTTATTAAACTACCATTTAATTTTTCGTCGACAAGACCACTTCCACTGCAATTAATTTAAAAACTGAGCAAAAATTCAACAGACAATTGCAAAGGCTCACATAAAAATACAAAACAATGCGTTAGGACCGGAGAACTGACTCGAGCAGATACGCCCACGAACGCGGCCACTCCGTTATCTTGACAGCCCAGTGTCATTGTTAGAAATAAATATTATACATAAGTTCATGGTACATCATAACTAATGCTACAAATGCCAACGTGAGTTTGTTTGTTCATTGGACCGTTACGTTATAACGCGTGTACTATTCAACCGATCATCTCGGAATTTTGCGTTCACGTTGTCAAGGGTACAGAAAAGGATTATAGGCATTTTATCGTCAACATCAACACGCGGGTGACACTGCGGCACGCAACAAGCAAGTTAATGACTACAACAAAAAGAACTACATTCAACATTGTAGAATAATTCTTAACGATCATAATCCGCAGCCCTTTTTATACATCTCATTTGCAGTACCATCTGACTCAGCCCATCTCTGTATAATTCTTCTGAATTTTAAAAAGGTTCAAACTAATTTTCTTAAGTACAAAACTTCACGTTTAATCCTACTTCATTATTATTTACGGAATTAAAATGAAAGATCTAAAAAGATTGACAAGAGTCACGATGCAGACTTAAATCAATTCCAATTTCAAATAAACAAAGGAACTACAAAAGTTAGTTAACTCCTTTCCCCACCAACTGCAAGTAATTATACTACTCGATTAGTTAACTCGTTTCAATTAAGTCGGACGCTGTCGATGCAAACCCGCTCGACGGATCAAAGCTAGAATCAATCAATAAAAGTGTTATTTATCGAGGCGGGCAAACAGTCGTAAATCATAGGGCGGGGTGCTTCAACTACTGCCATTTAGTTTGCTGGGCTAGTAGTCGAGGAGCCTTTGCCAGTTATTCCACCGCCAAGCTGTACCTATTGTGCAAACATTACGGTGTTCCGGTTGGAAGGGCATTGTTTCCAGTGAAATTACAGGGCAAATGGAAGATTAAACAACTTATATCTCAGGATGACGAGCGCAGTGCTGTGCCGCACAAGGTCTTGAATTCTGCGAGTTCAAAATTCTGGGTGGCGCAGACCTGTTATGGGCAAACGTGACGTTTAACATCAGGCGTGCGATTTTCTCGTCTCGTCACTCAATTACATAAAAAAGCCTCTACTCGATTCGGTAACGGATGGTCTAGATTTTATTCAGTTTGTATCATGTAGTACAAGGATGTAAAAATACTGTTTGAACACCGCCAAGCCTAGAAATTACTCCACCGACAAGAGGAACGGTCTTAAATGCTAAATTAATGAAGTTTTTATGCAGCCAAAAAAAATCTTGCACATACGAGTAGCTTTGCAATAGGCTATTTGACTGATTTTGAAAAACTGTTTTAAATTATTCGTTGGCATATGATTAATACACCACATGTATATTTCTACGAAATTTGCAGTATTTTTCGTAAAATACTGTGTTAAAATTTAAATTACAATATTCGCGCTAAAAACGCTGTTTCGGTAATGGCGGACGACATGTGATTTGCGTGACGTCACAGGCAAGTGAGCAAACTTTATTCTTTGACAAACGTCAAACTTGTACCAAAGTGTACATTATAAAATCACACAAAGTGTCTTAGCATTAAACAATGTTTACCTGCGTGTGACGTCACGCGAGGCGTAGCCAATCACAGAGCGTTCTTGTGGCTGAAGAATTTTAAAAAATAATTTGAATTTATTTTATTTATTTTGAAAAATCTATAAATATTTTTGGATAAAACAGAGATAAATATGTTTTTTTTTATGTTATTACCTAATAGAATGACCACATTTCGTAGCATATTTTTAATAGTGTCAAATAGCCTATTGTTTTGGGATCGTGACCTATAATAAGTCAATCGCCATATTGAGACTTAAATATGGGTAGAAACTAAATAAATATTTGGCAGTGGTGTTAAGTTAATTTTAATGCTTAGAACAAAATAATTTTAAATTAAATTGTTTACAAACCTCAAGAAGCGGTGATTAGATTTGTCAGTAGCTCCGTTACTAAACATTGAACACCAATAAATACACTGTGATGGCGATTTTACGTTTTGACGTCACAATGTAAATAACTGTTTTTAAACAAAGCTATTTAGATCGTTTAAAAATGATTGACCATGAGATGGGGCTTAATTTAAAGATCGTCGAAATCAGTTCCGTGCGGAAAAAAACACATTAGTAAATTATATCTATTGAAGGACCCCTCTCCTTGTAGACAGTATACGAATTAATTTAATTTCTTCTGAAGTAAAGTAATTAAGTATAAATTAAAATGAAATTAAAAACTTTTGCTAGAATTCGTCGGTAAAATGATAAAATTGTACAAACAAAACGTCAGGATTCGAATAAATGGACATCTCGACTGGGATCAACCAAGATTATCTTTTCTATGTGTTTTAGCAGAAAATGAAAAAAGTTTAGTTTTTCATTTCAGCTGCCGTTGCCGTCAACTTTTTAAAATTAATAATCCAATTTCTTTGACAGAGTTTTTTGCTTAGTGCTAATGATAAATATAGAAAACACAATACCTGTTTTATTTTTAAACTTATGACTATAAAGTAGTTTACAGTGAAATATCATGTACCTACCTAAAGATATCTACTTGTACAGACTTCCAGATAGGAAATTAAGTTTTATTTTTATTGCATTAGTTTTTTTTCTTAGCCCTCTTTAGGCATTAGGCCATCTGTCTAAATCTCTTTTCACGAACTTACAGAATGACTACCTAATTCTTTGCTCTTAGCAGCAAATTATATTAGCTGCCTTACCTGCTCAGATTTCCGTAAGTGGCTACTGTAATTAAATTGTCTAAAATGAGTATTTTCGATCAGAGAAGTAGCTCTCATTTTATCTCTTACCTACAGGGAAGTGCGCTTGATGTCCACTGGAGCGAAGAAGAGCAGAACTGTACAATTAATTATTACCCAACAGAATTGCATAAAAACCCTCACTTCACTTCCGAGCCGGGTTTTAGGCTACCTGCCCTCTGGAGCAGAAAAGACAGGAGCGGAGAAATATTAACCAACAGAATTGCATTAAACCTCCGCTCCCTTTGGAGCTACGGTAGAGCGGGGATTTTACGCAAATCTATTGATTAATATTTCTCCGCTTCTCTTTGCTCTGGTTCAGTGGACAGGCAGCCTAAAGCCGAGGTAATTACGCCCAGTCCTGACTTCGTTTGGTAATGTTATAAACCGAACTCGCTTCGGCCAGACCGCCTCTCTAATGTCTGAAGATTTTAAAACTTAGCTTTTATTTTCCAAGCTTATTTGCCAATATGACACTAAGTAGTGTTCATAAGTTGAAGGTTTAACCTTAATCTTACTAAGAAGTAATTCTGAAATGAGCTTGGTCTTTTTATGAGGTACGGTAATGGAAAAATTTTCGTTGGTTAAATCCAATTGAAATTGTTCTTGGTTGACAACCTCTTTTAACACGCTTTTTATTAGCTTCACTTGTATGTTTGTTTGTTTGTATGTTTGTAACCGACTCCTTTGGGCGCGGTTTTGACCAACTTTAGGCGTGTTTTTTTAGTTTTTCGAACTATTAATTATTATACTTATCCCAACAGGTTCTCAACAGTCAAAATGAAAAACAATGTGAGCCGATACTGTAAAAGGACTTTTGCATGAAAAGCGAAACGGACAATTAGGCGTTTATCTGATAAGTAATAACAACAAATATTTAACCAATTCTCGCAACAAACTCGAAACATTGTAGGATTGGGGTGTGGATCTTTACTCGCTACAGGTCAGTCAACATTGTATACTTACATAATAGGTACCTACTGCTTTCAATAAAAACTAATCAGAAAGAGTTATGTCGTAAATAATATCTCATTTGTTCGTAATATGACGATATATTACGAACGATCGTGCTTATACTTTTGGTCCAATGTAAACATGATTCAATGTATGAATGTATCTAAACAGTTTGAATAGAATAAGGTAAATAACTCACTTCCTAGTAATAATATAGGTCACAAATATAAGAAGCTAGATAAACACTTTGATTTTAGGAAAAAAATTGTTTACTCGATGTGTAGTAGCTTCTCATTTTTTTCTAAAATTTCATTTGAAATTTGCCGACTGTTTGTTAGTTTTCCTGTTACAATTTGTTATTGATACCTGATTCTCATATTTGTTTATTTTGATTATCGGAACAATAATAAAAGTAAACAAATCTCAATGTAACAACAAAAGCTTACTAGCTCTCTACGGATAGCTGCATTTCGCGGGATTGCCTTAATGTTCAATTTTATTAGCACAATATTCGAGATGTTTTTTTCATGTTTCATTCTCTATGTCTACCGTTCTAAATTTAAACGGCCTGATGATTGCGAAAAGGTGTCAAAAAGATTGAAACAACTACAATCCCATGCACGATATAGTGTGGAAGTATGGGTGTCACACTCATCGATGGAACGTAACAGCTGCGTCGTGCAGCGCTCTTTACGGCCGGACGTAAACCGGAAGTAATTACAATTGCATCCTGGCCTACTTCTCCGGATAATACACTTACGAGTACTTAGACTGAAATGTGAGAGCATCCGATACTGTGAGCTTGATGTGACAGACTTTTTGAAGTGTTGGTGTACAAATGCGCTTCTCTACTATATTTCAGTGGAAACTCGCACGGGGCGCTAGTTAAATTATAAACAGGCTTTTTTGTTTGTATCTTTAGCTTGTACAGTACATATCACTTTCATTTTGGAGTATCTATATATGTGCTACAAAATTTCTTAACAGTTAGACGTACTAGAGCTTAGGTCATTTTGTTATAGTCGGATGTCACAAAAATGGTAGACCCCTATTGTTTTGTTTCTATTAATACGAGTATAAGCCAAGCTATGCCAGAGGCCCTTCAAGCGGCCTACTCTGACAGCAAGGCTAGCCACTCGGTGTATAATTACTTAACTATTTTAACTTTTTTTTTTTATAGACGTCAATGAATCTAACTACAACCTTACCACTTTACCAGCTACTTGGGTAAAGTCTTTGATCAAAACTATATAACAAAATCTACGACTAAGTACCAGAAATTAAGATAAAACTCAATAGAAATCTTCGTTTCCTAACGTTTCAAATTATCACGGAAAATGTTGGAAAAGTTAAACCGTACCCACCTTATCTAGGGTTAGATAGCTACTGGAGCTCTAGGCAAGCAAATTTTTAAACAAAAAATGATAACTTTGGGCCTTACCTAAAAAGCTTGATTAAAGTTAATCATTGCTTAATGTTCTCTGTCTCTGTTTTTGCACGTGACATTTCACATCAACAAGAAGTTGGCAGAGCATTTTCAGCAGAGACTTAACTTTAAGCAGCGTTTATTAAGGCCCCTAATCTTGAATGATAATATAAACATCAAACCGCTGATGACGAGTTGTGTAATGACAAAACCTAATTATTCTTTCCCGCAACACAAGTCAAAGCGGAGTCTCTCTAAATTTCGCGAAAACTGTGCACCCAGTTAGCAGTTCCCACTATCACAGGCAATTCAGAGTTGAGAATTGAGTTTACTAGCCAACACAAACTGGTTTATTTTAAACAAAATGTTTAGGTGGTTTTTACTTGGAAATAATATAATTAAAGGGCAAGGTATGAAAACGTTAACAAGCTTTATCTATTTGTCATATCGATGTCAAGAATTTAGTCAAATTACATCGCCATAAAAAAATTGGTCAAATTATAATGCGCCACGCAGAAATTGGTGGTATTTCATGAAAGTTGAAATTGTGTGTTGACATAATCACGGTATGTCTTGGTCCGATCCACTTGTAGAGTTCAAACCACTCACAAGCTTTGACAAAATGTACTAACTTCGTGAAAATCAATTTAAACTTAAACCAATTATGAACTACCAATTTCGGTTCCATGTTAAATGAGGTCTAACAACGGTATTCCGTGACGTCTGGAGCTTTTTTAACCATTTTGAAGATTACAAAAACTGAGTAGGTACGGTTGAACAAGGAAATAACCTGTAGATTCATTAACAGTGCATCAGTGCATGCGTTTTGAAGTTTGCGTTTTATTATTTTTTAATTTGATAAATGTAGAAAAAAGAGTTTATTTTCTTTTTTTTAGGCGATCGTCTTTGCTAAAATTAACCAAAAAAAATATTAAAACAGAAAGGTGACAATTTCATTTCAAAGATAAATACTTGTTTTTTTTTATTGGCATTTAACTTTTTTTACGATAACAATGTGTAAGAGAGTTCTGATCTGAAAAATAAGTTCTGGATAAACACGGCCTTAACTTGGCTAACTCGGTCAAACCACATCGGATGCTCGTACACGGTTGATTTGTTTATTATTGAGGTTTTGTGATAGAAAATCAAATAGCTACGAAACATCTATATTTGGAAGTAAACTACGGTTACCTCCGCCATGCGGTTACTGTTTGCTTGAATTGGTTTTAGAATTAATACCGACTACAAATTTCTGATTCGTTGTGTAACCATTAATACCAAGTACAGATTTCTGATTTATTACGTAACTATTGGTGCGATATTTATAACTAAATTGGTAATAGCATCAGCGTCACACTATATCACAATTCCAATTATAAGATTAGATATATGAATATTAATTTTAGCCTATAGTTCTAAAGTAAGTATTTGAGTAGGTATACACTTACTATGGTACAGCAATAATTTTAATACTCGTAACTAGCTTTCGGGTTAAGTTCTGCGTAAAGTTTTATCTAACAAGACAAAAAGAGTTTCTATTTATGTATAAAAAACTAGCTCCGCACCAATTTCATCCACAAGATAATGAAAAGTAGCCTGTCTTTTTCAGTACCCTCGACAACTGACGGGTAAATAAGGAGTTACGTGTATGCAAAATTTCATGATAATCGGTTGAGTAGTTATTAAAGGCTTGAAAGTGTAACAAACAGGCAAACAAACTCACTTTCAGATTTATATAGTAGATGTACCTACATATTAGTTAGGATACACTTGCACTAAACTTGGATCTCATCACAAAAGTCAGTAAAATTACGTTTTTAGTTGTATTTTACTCAAGTTTGGTAGTTTCGTGAAGAATATTTAAAATAAACATGAATTTTGGATGCTAAGTTTAAGAAATATGTAAGTTCTTATGTAAATTAGTACCCGTGTTTTTACTTTAATTTAGGTACAATTTTTAGGTTGGTACATGTTTTTACTTTAATTTCGTAGGGATGTTCAGTAGAGGTAGATTTTTACCCCGATAAGACCCTAGACTAGATTTTTTACCCCAAAAATAATATTAATAGGGTAATATTTTTCGGTGTATTTATCTGTTACTACGTGACCTTCGCCTGAGGGTCGATTTTAACATGTGAGGCGCCGATAGATTGATCTCAATTCAGTTAGTGAAGTGAGTGAGTAATGACCAAGTGAAGAAAGTGACCTATGGACTTATTCTTAGATAAGATAAAAGAAAAGGGGCTTTACAACGTAGGTGGTAGCTATCTTATTAGACTCGGTGGACTAAGTAATTAGAAATTTTAACATGTATTTCACGGACAATGTACTCGTAAAGCCGTAAAATAAAGCCGTAAAAGCCGTGGTAGCTCAATGGGAGAACAGCCGCTTCGCATTCTTGAGGTGGCGGGTTCAAACCCGTCTCGTACCAATTAATTCTTTGGGACTTATGTACGAATTTACATACCACTGGCTTTTCGGTGAAGGAAAACATCGTGAGGAAACCTGCATATGTCCGGAGAAGAAATTCAATGGCGCATGTGAATTCACCAACCCGCACTTGGCCAGCGTGGTGGAATACGGCCTAATCACCCTTCGAGGGTAGACCTGTATCCCAGCAGTGGGAGGATTAAAGGTTGCATATGATGTACTCGTAAAGTCAAGAAAATCCCGCTTGCGTATTTACTATACCTATTAACACTTTTCCACTATTTGCCCACGTAAAAACATATTTGTACGTAACTCCAGTGGAAATCTTACAGACCATTGCAGTAATCCGGTAATCCTGGACCGGATAAAATTTGTACCGTCCATTAGAGTGAAAACCACGACGTCTAATGTAGTGACTGCAAAATTGATTAAGATATTTTAGCGTCTGTGTAGGTACATAAGTAGGTACGTATAGGAGTTAGGTAGAGTATGATTATGCCTAAAACAAATCAGGCCAGGAGAAGTGGCGGTCAAACACAAGATCATCTAATAAAAAATTAAGTTAGACTAATAAAATTAAACTTTCAAGTTATTAGTATAAATATAATTAGTATGCACCATGTAATATAAGTACCTACATCATTTTCTTCAAAGCTGATTTATTCATTTATTTATTTGCTACGAGTATTGCCACTGTACAATGTACATGTTGACTCAAATTTCTAAAACCAGAGGTCGGGACATCCCATTAAACAGCAGAAAGGAAAACAATAATAACAGAACCACCAAAAAAATACATTAATACTTACGACACAACTAAAACACGAACCTTAACGCCCAATGACACTCTAGAGTAACCTAAACGTGGAATCGTAGGAAATGTTTGAACAGAAACCCGACAAATCTTAAGTACGGCGAGAATCCCGCAAGTCGTTGCAGTAATCCGGTGGATGACAAAATAAAAAGTTATAAGCCCGACAACTGGACGTGGGGCTTGAACTAAGAGGGATTTATATTGTGTCGATGCAACTCGGCTGCAACTCTACGAGATTACTAACTTCGTAAACGTCTTTTGCTAGAACGCGGTTATCTTTTAAAGATCTACTCGTATGAAGCTGCTGAGACTGGGTAGTCTATACAGGGTTAGCGTTAAGGAAAGGCTAAGCTAAGCCGAATACGGCTCATAGTACTCATCATTATGAACAACTTTTACTATGGGACCAACCCGGAATACGCAAAAAAATAGCAGCAGTTCCATAGAAAAATGTTAATAACGCTCGACAATGTAAGGAACAGCTGATTATTTTTGACGTGACAACGTCTTATAATTCGATGAAGCCGGCTGCACGCACGAAAAGACATGACGCATGCGGCGTTACCTCGATGAGGCGTTACCTCGCTCTGAGGCGTTCCATTTAGGCTTGAAGTGCAAGCGAGAGCGCGCAACGAGCGACAAAGAGGCACAATCGGCCTCCGCGTTCGGCAGCGTTCGACATCTGTCTCTCTCCTACTTGAGTGAGCAATGCGTCCGCGTAGACAGCTGCTATACAATAACACATTTACATGTTTTCGTCAAGTGTGAAGTGCAGTGAAAAGTGAATGTGGTGTCAATTGTTTATAGCAACGATTATTGCGGCGATAAAGGTAATGATTTTTTTTTTGACGTGACAACGTCTTATAAATTGGTTTGCCGGGTGACACTTCAAGAAACTGCGTTACGCTCCGCTCACGTTATGCGCTCACAATGAGAGCGAGTGAGAGGCACGCGTCCCTTCCACTCGGGCATGGTTAGCCCGCCTAAGAGCGAGAGAGACAGACATAAAATTTTGTTAATATGAAATTCAGTGCGAGATTCTTTGTATAAATTAATGTTTTAAATATAATTCTTTGTATAAATAAATGTTTTAAATTGTTACTATTATTTCATCCTTCTTCCTACTATACGAATGAATATTCACATTAAAATTATTTTACCACTCAAAGTCGTTGTCACGTAAAACTTTCGCCCGTATACCGACTTTACAGGCAACCAATTTTTTCGATATTAAATATATGTTCAGTGATATATTGTCGTAATTGTATTTATGCGTACAAATAAATGTAACTTGATCAATTCAATTGTGATTTCCATTTACCTCCTTCTCTATATCCAAACAAAATATCTATCAAACAAATAAAATTAAAATTTTCTTTTGAAAAATGAAACCATTCCATCAGTATTTTCTTATGACGTTGTCACGTTCAACTATCGTCAGTAAACCGACTTTACAGACAACCGAATTCCGGGTTCGCATAGCAAAAGTTGTTCATAATGATGAGTACTATGAGCCCTTTTCGGCTTAGCATACCCTTTCCTTAAAACCCTGTATAGCCAAACATATTAGGTATGCTATTCTAATCTGTTTATTTAGGTTTACCTGTTTAATAAATAAAGTACCCTTACTTTATTTATGATGTTATTTCAAAGATGACTATAAAAATTATAACAGATTAAATCAGATATCATAGAAGATCCATCCAAATACGTGCGAGCCACCTGTTTAAGCTAAACAAAACTGAACCACATAGGTACCTTTATATAACTAAAACGCCTTTGAAATAGCCACTGTGCGCTAAGGTTCCGTTTTCTACGTTTTCTACAGTTTGTGCGAAGATTGAGTACTTTGGTGCCATTTGCAAAGCCTAATTTCATGTCAGGAAAACAAGACGGATTAGTGCAATTTTGCAATGTTCAACTGCACGCTGCTAAACTTGCATTCGTTTGACGTCCGAAAAATTAAACCTGCGTTCAAGAACTGTAGTTATGTTTTATATCTATAGTTAGAAGATTATTAAATTAAACCTTTTGGACAAATTCATTAGGCTTTGTAAACGAGTGCTTTAAATGTGCAAATTTTTTGAAACTAAGATGTCCAAACCACCTCCAAAAAAGATAGTAGAAAACCTAGTAATTAACGAAAACAAATTCCTCTGTAAACACTAAATCCAATTGTTCCCCTGTTCTTTGTTCAATTATAAGTCAATCTGATAAGACCTCTTGATGACAAGTTGGTTCCTCTTTAGCGAGAGATCGTGATAACGAGAGAATGGCCATGTCGCTTGCTGTAATTATTCAGGGCTCGCCAAAAGTCCAGCTATTGTTCAATTTGATCCCACTTTGCGGTCGCTTGTTTCGAATCTATACCTACTCGGTACTCCAAACTAGACAACAGTGTTTCGTTTGAAAATGTTCAAATGGTCCACCTTAAATGAGTTGAGGTAAATAAGAAGCAGTTTCGCATAAAGCAACTATTTTGAATCAAAGGCGCTTATAGATCGTAAGCATATCCCTAGGGACTTACGATCACGCTTACGCGCTTATGCTTATGGTCAAAATGTGAACTACACGCACTAGAATTTACCCTTTCATGAAAGGGAAAATAGATAAGAGGCTTCGTCGGTCTTGTAGATCCTTAATTTGAGATTGCGTAAGGCGGAAACAGGGAAAATGATATCCTCTGATAAATAAATTACTATTTCCATCATGGACTTGTTATTTGTACGATGGGGTTGTAGAAAATTTACAGGCTTCATTGAGGTTGCAGAAACTCATTTAAGTTTTACTCGTTACCCTTAATTGTGAACATTACGAATAGCATTAGGTACCTGTTTGGAAGTTCTTGGGTGTGTGCCCGATTCTTTCTAGGGCATTTGATAATTTGAACTTATGCAATATGTTGTTTCTTAAAGCAAGCTTTCGGTTTTTGTAAGAAATGTAGCTATGGAACATTTGGAAATGCCTCTACATTTTTATGCTACATACATCGACATGAAAAAAAAAATAGAATGTATAAATCTTACATTCTATATCGATGGCTACATAGGTCTAGCTAAAACTATAGCCATTTTTACTCAACTTTTGCATTTACGAGTATAATATTAGTGTGATCAGTCTTTTTGGTCTTGAATTAGAAATAATGTTGATTGATCGTCCTCTTGTTATTAACGGTAAGTAGTACAATGGAACGTACTCGTAAGTATTATCCGGATTATATTTTTCTTGTAAAATTGTTGAAGTCGAAAAATATGACACGCGTTTTTACACGAAGAAAATCCGTATATGCTTTCCCAAGTGCCTAAAAGGAGGTTAATGTTTTCGGGTGTTTGTAAGTATGTCAGTATGTATAGGTATGTGTGTTCCTATATGACATTCTACTGAGTAAAACGGCTTGACCGATTTCAGATTTGGTCGTAGAGATGGAATTTATGATTAGACTCGTCTTTGTATTCAGAGTAGGTACGCATATTTTGATCTGAAATCATCAATGTGTTAATCCAAAGTGTGAGCTCCATTCATACTAAATTTTATACTACTAACTACCAAGCCTAAATACTAGCACTAAATACACTAATCTAGTCGATACGAAATTCAGGACGAACAAACACACTTACTTAAATCGAAATAATTGTAGTCATATCTAATTCAATAAGTTATTCATCTTCATTTTCGTTTGCTGTCTAACGTAATTAGGTAATCTATCTATTTCGGGCTGAGTTTATTTTAGTTTTGATCTTGTATTAATTAAACCCGTGAACAAGAGGTATTTATTTTATGTAATCCTGTATTAATAATTTAAATCATAGGAGAAGCTATTTGGTACATACCTCTCATTTTAACAGGTTGGAAACATAAATTGTGTTACTATTTATTTGATATTTGGTAACATAATTTATGTTAATATCATATAATATCAAATTATATCTACCATGAGTACCTACGTATAGTTACTAATCACTTCCTAAATACCTACCTAGTTATGATCAATAATTTTAATATTTTTTAATTATTTCTAAGTATACTTTTTAAATTAAATCTATATTAAAACGAAACTTTCGTGTACAACTGTACAATATAGGTACGAGTAGATGTCTTAATCTGATTTTTGTCCATTCATCGCACTCATTTTTCAATCCCGGTAACAACACAAAAAAGTATACTTTAAAAATACAACTAAAAGTTTATATCGATAGCGGACTCACGACAAAATATATAAATATTAGTTATAAGTTCTGCTCATAGAATTCTTCGTTTCAAATTATTTCATTACATTGATTGTATCTTAAATAGCAACCTACCCCGCCCATGTATAGTCGAGTATACGATTACGAGATATCTTCTAATTAAACTTACTTTATAAACAACTTACTTTATAATTGCAGGCAATTCGAGCCGTCTTTTAAGCTCTTTGTAGAAATATTAATGGTCCCTTCGTTTCATAGCGGAAAATATACCTAAACAAATTAAATTTCAATTATAAGGGGAAAGGCTTGTACTTTTAATTATTTTTCGATAAATATCCAATTTATTCGAGAGATCCCTTATTGACATAGATTCGATTAGGAATTAGAGTTTTGCGTTGGTGTTACTGTTATCATTACATTGGACGAAAGGATTAAAAGTTTTAAACAGGGCGAGGACAAAATATCGAATTCTAGGATCTAAAAATGCGGGCCTAATTTAAATATCCCCTATTTTTTCTACCTCCCAGATTTTGTGAAACGATGATAACAAGGAAAGTTATGAGATTATCCATGATACGTCCCAGGAGCGGTTTCGTAATGGATTTATCCCAATTAATTGTTATTTACTGCTTTTAAAAATGAATCGTAAAAAGTTATGTCGATTTTAATAAGCAAACATGCGTAGATGGCGAATCGATTTTAATTAAGCTTGTACTTTCACCTGCATGGCTTTATAAAAGATTTCTACTTACTTAGAATATAATAAAAAAAGGGATTATTTATTTAAGTCCTGAATAAATGAACTGTTCTTTTTTTAATTTTCATTAAAAATACAAAGTAAGTATTGTTAAAATAGTGATTTCCTAAGATAAATTTGAAATACTAGGTACTTAATATAAAAGCAAAAACGTGTAAGAAAAAGAGTAAAAGTATTCACTAAACCTACCTCATATTTTTTCCTCATGTAATTTTTTTTATAATAAATTTGTTTCTAAATTTTGCTCTAATCTTCTAATCATTTTCTATTCAAAGTAATCATTTACAAAAAAAATATGTTTGCAATCCGTCGTGACTATAGCAATAAATTAGAATTTAATGAGGCACTCACCTTTCGGAGCACAAACTTGTGTGGCACCGCCAAAAACTTTGGAACAACTAACGGAAAGTTCGCGGAGTGTTCAGGGATCGCGGTCGAGTTTGCACTTTACCGAACTCACTCACAATTCACTGGAGTGCAATACTATTTTATCGGTGGAATTAAATATTGTTTGGTTTTGATGCGTGATGCGACAGGCCAAGTTCTCTGGTGGAACGTTTCGGCGCGTCAAAGTTGTGTGGCGAGCAGCTTGGGCCCGCGTGCTTATATCCAGAGAGCGTCTGCCTGCGCGCATGCGCCACGACCATTCATGTCACTCTTTGAATGACCGCCTCCGCAACCGTCATCATTTTTTCCATATATTTGGAGATGTTACAACTCCCAACTGCATGTGCTAGGCTATCTTAGGTATACTATAATAATAATTTCCTGCCACACAAATTACCTACTTACTTTTCATTTCGCTTGCGTTTTCAAGTAGTAAGTGAATCTGTCCTTTCAAGGCATGTGTTCTACAGATACGAGTAGATATTTTACATATAATAAATACTCTTTATTGTTCACCCCATCATTTACCAACTAAATGATAATATCGCTTAAAACTAATGCGTCAATTGGCGGTCTTATCGCTAAGAGTGATTTCTTCCAGATAACTTTAGGTGGAGAGGATACATTGAAGAGATGGAATAACGGGGTGTATAAAATGGAGAAAACTATGTGCACCTAGGACCTAGGTACTTGGAGACACGTAGACCGCATCATCGCTTAGTAATTGCAGGTGAGAGTCGGTCAAATTCAACAAAGATACTTGTATTACTTACAACAAGTAGATAATAATAAAACATATGTGAACGCAAAAATTAAAACTAACATATACCGGATATGACGTTGAAAAAATAATGCTGAAAGAATTGAAGTGATCTGTTTAATTGATTAGTTTATCAATAAAAATAATTAAATTTAAACCGAGCAAGCGTAGCTACTCCATCTTGTCAAGAAACAGGGTGTGATAAATAATCCCATTCCGTCTACAATAGTGGAAATCAATCACGGACTAAGTGGCGAAGCTTATCTCACGGGAGGGCAAGAGAAACATGTCTTGTACGATTCATACAATAGTTATAATTATATCTACACCTGAACTCGTTTAAATCTGTTGTCTTTATAAAACAAACTTAATAGTTAAACCTGTGCAACTATTAAGTGGTAACGAACTTAGATATGTAGTATGTTTTACTTTACTTATGCTCATATTTTTAGGGTTTAGTAACAACAAGGTAAACGAGAAATCTTTATGGTGAGAAAATTTAGTGGTAATAAACTTTGCTTGGATATTTGGGAAGTAGTTAGGTACCTAGAGTTTTTTACGGTCCTGTAAAATAGTAAAAGAAAAATTTTATGAGACATCGATTGTATATGTATGTCTGTCTGTCACGGCCGATTTTTCCATGACAACTATAATATAATAGAGGATAGGTACGGAACCCTTGCCAGTCGATATTATTAGCATTTAAAATAATGAAAGCCGCGACTTCGTCGGCTTCGTTTTTCGTCACTTTTCAATATTCGTCAACTCTTCGAGAAAAATCAGCTGCCTTATTCTGTCATCGTCACGATTCGTCAATTCAGAATATTGATTAGTAAGAAGATGGTATGATAAGCAAGAAAGTAGATACCGCTTCTCTCTTCTCGCTTCTCTCTTTATGTCATATTTATACACATGAAATCGGACGTGTAGTTTCGAAAAATGTTACTTATATTAAAATTACCGCTGTCAGAAAAGCAGGTATATAAGCATTTATAAATCATACAACTTCATCATACTACTTTATTTTACCCGACTACGGCGAAGCAAACGGGAGGGCTATTTATCTGATTGCCCAAGAAAGAAAGGTAATATCTTCATCGCTATACCTGTCTACGAAATTAGTATGTACTCGTATGTTCCGATATGACTTTCTACCGCTTAAACGAAACCGATTTTGGATTGCAAGAATCGTCTTTAAAATATCCTTAATGTAGGCTACACTTTGCATTTGGCTATTTTTTAAATACCTGTTATGTGAACTGCTTGACGACAGTTCGTACTTTGTATAGACAAGTAGTCATTATCATAGAAATGGTTCGGTGTTATCCCGGCTAACCCTCCCGGGAACTAGCCTCGATTAGTTCGTATCAACATGGGTTCAGGACCACCATTCTCTTATACTCGAGACTCTGACCCTCTCTCTCACTCTTATAACATTTCTGATTAGGGAAACAGCTACCGAGATGATCTAGATAGTGCCAGAATAGGACCTGCTTGATATATCGCTCAAATTACCCTTGTACCGAGTTTAGAATAAATCGTCGATTCGTTCAGACACGACGGATTTTAACTTGCTTAAAGTTACTTGAAAAGTTGTATAAATCACTTTTATCGCAGATGTAAGATTGAACTCTTATGCTTGAGTTTCAGGACTTTCAGGGTTAGATTGTAGAATCTCTGAAAGTTCGTTTTTTCATGATCTAGCGTTGCTAGCTTCATATGATTTTAAAGTAAAAGTAACTCAGTCTCTGTTACCTTGAAGTGTTATTAGGGAAGGATTCTAGCATTGTGAGCTTAGTCTAGGTACATACGAAGGGCGCAGCTTTTGCGTATTAGCGTATTACGCATGAACGTAGTTACGTCTCTAGTATACAAGGTTATAGATAGTTTAATCAGCTTTTCTGATTTCTCTGTACCTAAGTAGTTCAAAAACATTTTGTTTTCAATTCATCTAAGTTCGCAAATGGAGCATCTCCAAGCGCGTATAATCATAAAATAAATACAGTTGTTTAACTTTACAACCCTCATAGAAGGCTTCACTCGACGCTCTCGCGAATGAAAAGGTTCATAAACGTAAACATGGAGTTTGTTCAGCTTAATTATTATTACACTTTTAACTACGAGCATACAGAGCTTGGGAATTGTCGGCATCATTAGTGAACCTATGTAAACTCGCCGTAAATTTACTCTATTTTCGTAGATTAGCTCGCTTGCTATACGAGCGGAGTGGGAAAGCACGTACTTGTGTTTACATTGTTTTGGCGTAGGCAAAGTATCGATCATCAACGCTGACAATGACCCTTCAAGGCCCGCCGCCTGAATACGTGATGCGATGATGAAATAGCGAAATAGGGATTCTTGGTGACCGACCCGCTTCGTGCGCGGCTTCGCGTGTCACGTGTTTAGGCACAAATTACATAAACAGGTACACTTTCTGAATAATCTTTTGTGTAATCTTGAAATGCTTTTGATTCAAATGTTCCTTAAAAAGACATCAACGAACTAATGAGCTACGCTACATACCGTAGCAGTGGAACGTGGCGGGCTTGATGGTGTACGTAACTACTTCTTGGAGCTCAAATAGATGTACTTACCTAGATAGATACGTTTCAGTACGTAGTAGGACAAGCATTACCACAGAATAAATAGTAGTACAAGGTTTAACTTAGGTTTATATTCTTGCCAGCTACTTAATTTCATTACTATCTCCTGTAGACTTTAGTTAACTAGTCTAATTAACAAGCCTACTTACTCACAGAAACTTTACAAGGACTTATAGACGTTTTTATCTAATACTATTAAAGGAATAGTAGCAGTTCAAAATATAAATAAATTTAGAGGCCTCAAGAATGGCTCTCACGGTTTTGATAAAATTTGCTGTAAGTACGGACTTTTTGGGGTGAAAAATCAATCTAGCTAGTTCTTATTTCTGGGAAATCAAATTTCGAATTCCAAACTTTCCGGGCGAAGCCCGAATAGATCCCCGAATAGAGCCCGAAGTCCCACATAGATATAAAGTACTAATATAATACCAAAAATATTGTGTAAATAGGTAAGTATATTCGATATTAGGCGGCAAATGAGTACTAAACATTTCATATCTCACTGAATCATTTACGAGGTACAAGACAATTAATATTTTTATTGAGAGCAGCCGACTCATCAATATTAAAATACTCCCGAACTGATCTCTATTTATGTCATTACGATCTGGCGATCGCCTTTAATCCCCCGCGGAAATTTCCGTTCCATTTGAACGTTAAACCTTGATTATACCTACTTGTATGAGATTATTTAGAAAATGTCTTAAAGGAAAACTGCTTAGCAAAGGGATCGGAAAATACAAAAGGTGGATTTGAACTAAATGTGAATGAATTATGAATTCTTACATTTGAGAGGTGTATTTATATACGCTCTTTTACGACCTCGTAGAGCCTTAACAGTTCGCTTAAACTAAGAATTATGGATTGCTACCTATGTGTCGTTAAATTCATCTTTTTAAGCGGAATGTCTTAGTAAACTACAATTTGTAGTCGATTTTTTTTTTGTTAGTAAATTTTTCGAATTTCAAACGGCAGTAGGTATTTCAAAAAGGTATGTTAAAATGCTTGAAATTTAAGCAGTCTTTAAAAGTAAAACTGTAAATTGTTAAGGAAATAATACATTTGGATTAATGACCTAGGTATAACTAGGTATAAATCATTATTTTTATTCCATAAGCGATGCGAGAAAATTCGCCGATCTATGTAAGCTTCAGCGAGTTGCAAATAAAATAAGTAAAAAAATATTTATGATCCCAAAGCGTTTAACAAAAGGCCGCTTATTGTCGCGATTTAGACGCTATTTACATCGGCCTGTTCGCAGGATTATGATAATCTACTCATTCATCTTCATGGCGAGTTTCTAAAGAATAATTTAGTGTAATTTTTGCAGAGAGGAAAGAAATAATCTTACCTGTTACCTGGAAGCCTGGAACAATGGGAAGGTAAAAATACTGAGAGCGCTCACCGAACATTTAAGAAGGTAAGTTTAAGGAGTTTTATTGTAATTTTATTAAGATTTAATATATGACCTCCTTTACAAAAAAATCTCTATGACAGGCGTAACTTTTCACTAAATTCTTTTTTATTTGTAAAAAAGGTAATGTCAATGTCAAATCCAAAAACATTTTCAACATTTCAAAACCAAAACTCAAAACAAATAAAATTAAACAAGTATTTACAAGTTAAATTTAAAATAAGCTAAAATAAAAAACTAAAATACCTAACTAAGACAAAGAAATTTACAAAACTAAAAATCAAAAAGTAGGTTTTGCCCGTGTGGCAAAGTACCAAGAACGATAAAATAAATCAAATATTTATTATTCTTGTAATGTAATGTACCTTCTTTCTTGTAATGTACCTATACCTACTCTAATAGTCTACCTAGCTATAGAAAAGTAAGTTTTATTCCTGATACCGTTGCTAGTAGGTTTTACATTATTCACAGTTGCCTACAACAAAATTCTCTTTATTACATTGTTGCCTAGTTATATTTCCCGGTCTTTGTAGCCTTTGTATGCATATAAAGCCTGCCTGTGCCTAGGCTAGGCTTACAATAACTCGGGAAAATTAAAAAATGGTTTATGAAAAATTTGAGCGCGTTTAGGGATTTGACTTGCCGCCCACCTAAACGCGCACAGGTAAGACAAGCAGGTCAAGTGGTCTTTGTTGTGGAGTTCGGACGTTTGGACAGCACGTAGATATACTGTCCGGCAGGAGCTGAAGCCTAGTGCTGAAGACTGTATCTTAACAGCAGACAAAAGGTTTTCGCATTTAAACTATGTACCTACCTACTACTAACTAGCCATGAAATCGTTTACTCCCACCTGTTCTGTTGAGTAGTGGCCTCGATGTCATCTTAAAAAATAAATTACCTACCTATATTTGCTAAGTACCGATAACTTTCATAGTTGCTCTACAGTTACGTACTATACGGAAATCTTAATAGTCTTTTAGCGTATAATTTCTATCCATTAGCCATATTTGACTTAAGTAAATTGAAGTAGGTCCCTTCAATCCCGGCGGCAGATGAAAGGCGTGCGTGACGCGCGTGAGTAGAGCAACTAGCGCCAAATTAACATTTTAATTGTAAACGCCACAGCCTTTTCGGTGCGTGTTACCAAGTATTCAGATTTCGCCGGAGATTGACGGCTTTGTTTAACAAACAGCTAAGTATTCATACCGGGAACTTCGTGTGCGGTGTAAAACAGTAGCCAACTCAGTGAGTGTAGTTTGCCACTAGTGATTTTTTTTTTGATGGACTAGCAGTTCTGGAGATAGCCCTCTATAAACACACAAACTTTAGCTCTTTATAACAACAAGGAGAATCGCATTCAGGTATCTGTGATTTCTACCTCCACCCGGATTTTGTGTCGCCAAATGCGTGGGGATCTTTATTTACTTTTACTATGACTGGGGTGGGAAATGGTCTCACAATTCTTTCCACAAATCCCTGTCCTTCGCCACCGATTGCAAATGGCTCTTAATAAGTAAGTTTCCCAGAATGCGTCAAGCTCGTTCTTTAGCGTTTCTTTGGCCATCTCCAAAGATGCAACCAGACGCAGCCAACTGCGTCTGTTATCAGGCTGGCTGCCTACCAGAGGGTACTGACTAAGTGACAACCTTGGCTCCCCTTTTTAAATTTAAGGAGATTGCTGGATTTTTGTTTAAAATTCCGTAACGACTTGGTGACCCTAGGCGCGCGGTAGGTACTCGGGCCGAGCACTCGCGGTGACAGCCTCCAGTCCTCTGGAAAGTCCTGTGTGACGCGTGACATCCAATCGCGCGTGTGACGAGGCCTTAATGGGTTATTATATTTTCCACGGGTCAGTAACGAATCGTTAAATTGAACGCTCTTCGAAAATGAAGCTAGGCTCGGAACGATCGCCTAAACTGACAGCTTAATCAGCAAGTCATGAATTTTTGTATGAAAAATTATTAAAGCTAGAGTGCGTGTCGTGATTCGCTCGTCATATGACAATAACCATCCTACATTGACAATAAATAAAGATAGGCAAAGGCCGATTCCTTAATTTGCAAAGTTGTCACCCAAAAAAAGGGTCGGTTTTCCACTCAGCCTGAATTAACTACATATATTTATTTATTTATACCTACCATACCATACTTCTATTCACATCTTTGTTTTTCAGACTAGTTCTAGGTATCCAAAAACAAACCAGTCAAGCCAAGCAAGTCAAAATAAAATCGCAATGATCCACATAAACACACTTTATACGATCAGCAAGCTGTGTAGATGGATAGTCCTCATCTCATTCCTCCTATTGGGAGTGCTGATTGTGTGCGCCCCTAAAGAAGACCTGAAGTGGCTCACTGGACCAGAAGAAGTGGACCTTGGAACAATACTTACCAACAATTACAAGCGAAAATGCATGCGTTCAACGTAAATTTTGTTCAATAAAAAGTCAATTTTAAACTAAAAGAACTAACCGGTTTTTGTTTCATTTAATATCATTATCCAGTTCTTTGAGCTCATTCCGGACGATTTTCAAGTTGGCAAAGCAGGCCAAGTTGCTCTCGTCCATGCGATGCACGCTCGTCGAAGATATCCCGAAGAGGAAGCCGTCTTGGACCAGCAAGTCGCCGGCTCTCACCGGGCATCGAGAGTAAGAATTCACGCACACCATACTTTCGGCTTTTAACGTCTTGATGGTAAAACCCTTTGGTAAATTCGGTTTTGCAACCAATGAGACGTGCTGTCTAGTCAAGGCGCTGCTGAGGTGCGGTGGCCGACCAATCACCTGCGCCAGCGCATTCCACTTCAAATCGCTGCCGATTCTGATGGCCGATGAGCATTTGGTTATGTCTTCGTAGCTTGATAGAAGGGCCAGCTTCTTTGATATTGTGCCCTCGTGGAACACCGTCTCTATCACGTCAACTGCGAAACCTTTCTTGCAGTGTGGTCTGAAAAATAGTAGATAATATAATTAGGTATAGAACCACGTAACAATCACACCATGTTAAATGGCAATTTATCGCTATGTCTGTTTAACACTTTATTAAATTAATATTTAACCCCAAAAAGGGGGAAGAATGCAGTTTCCGTTGTCTGGAAAAAAAACAAAGCCGGCAGGGCCTTGGCAACCAGTGAAATGGTTATATATTAAGTACATAGTTTCCAACCCGCAAGCGTTTACAAGTGATGACCACTGAGAAGGTAACTGACGTGCTTCCGACTTATGATAAATAAACGGTGCACTTTGTGGTTTGTGGCACTTTGTGGTAGAAGCCCGGTGTCTTATCTGTCTGGATGTCACAGGTACCTACCTATTTACTTTAGATTTGAAGACACCCATATTGGACCTTTTTTTTTTTTTTTTTTTGTTGACCCAGTGGAAATCCTTTATGGATACCCCTAACCCGGGGGAGCCGGGGTTATGTGGGAGTCTCCGCCCTGCGGCGGCATACCCACTAAAACCACTGGGAAGTTGACCTCATTCCCTTGTGGCCGGGGGCAGCGGGGTTCCCTTTCGGAGTCTCCGCCACCCTCAGCCAGGGTCGGCCCTTCGACCCCGTCTTCCGTGCGTCAAGAGAGGGACGGCCCTGGTCACCCAAGGCCGTCCCCAGACGTGTGGAGCCGGTGCAAGCCAGCGGAGAGCCCCCCGACCCTCCGCCAGTGGCCCCACTACGGAGAGGGAAGGAGGCGATGATCGGATCGCCCCCTCCTCCCTCCCCGTCGTCTGCGCCGGAGCGGATCCTGCGGGAGTCGTCCTCCCCGATCCGCCCCGCGGCCCCTTCTGCGACATTACCTCTTCGCAGAAGGAGACCACGGCCTGCCACGATCTCTCGCCGCCGAGCATGGCTTTCACCACGCCCGGCAACGAGCGATCCCCTCCTCCTTTCCTTGCACTCCCGACCGCGACCCACACGCGGCGAGGAGCACAAGGAAAACCCCCCCTGGTGGCATTGCTGCCACCAGCCAAGCGTGGAGCGCCGTATCCTCCAACGCTCCACACTCCACCACACACCATCCGCTGTGCCCTCTGCTAGTCAGAGGGACACGCGGACGGGCCCACCGTGTCGGGTTATTTGCCAGCGTGCGGTAATACTGCATAAAAGCTGCAGTATTACCGCACGCTGTTGCCCAGGGTGCACCACGAGGAGGTTACCCGACCTAGCACCCCACCCATATTGGACCTACTTTATACTTGTTTATTTGATAGAAGGGTGTGGCAAACGACTCAACAAGATCAATAACGACACCCACTTGCAAAGGAAATGCGTCTTCTCGACGGACTTATGTGGGCAGGCAGAGCGGTATACCTATCTACATTCATTCAAATTAGCTAAATAAATAAGTACCTAGGCGGCACTAGTATCGATATAAAGCAAGCTTTGGCGCCCCGTGATTTCAATCGCGCAGTGATGATGATGATGACAAGTAGTTTATTGAGGGTATAAAGGCATCTCTTTTCCAAATTTTATCAAACTAGGGCTAAGTACCTACCGCTGTTTCATATAACCCTATATGCTATATAATAAGGTAGATATATAATCTAACGAAATTTTATATTCTTACTGTGAGGAGCTTCCCAAGTAGATTCGAATAGGCCCAGACTTGATACACACGCCGTTAACTAAGATTGAAGTCGTGCTAACTACCGCACCTACACACAAGAGCTCTTTGGATGACATTGAATGTATTCGAGCTACGAAGCGGTAATCCTCAAATTTCACTTTGTAGCAGTTAATCTCGTTGTTAGTATTATTCATACCCTTTCCAAACCTTTCATAGTGCAATATGAAGTTATAAATAACACAAGCCATTGTCAACACAAATATTGCAACCAATAAAGCAATAATACCGAATTTACTATTTTTAGAACGATCGTCCCATGGTTCATTAACGAAATTATGTTTGAATTCAAATGTTTCCGAGCCTACATCGCTCTCTAATATTCTGTTGTTGTGGTTATTGTCAATGTTTCTTTCCATTGAAAATATGTAGGCAAATAATATGTTTACTGAAGGTGCTGAAGTAAAATCGAGTTGGATGCTGTCGCCGCCGTACCGTAACTGCATTAATGTTGGACGAGCTGCATCCTACGATTTTACATGCTCATACAGGTACCGTTAAATTTATCGGGATAATAAAGTTTCATAAGTTAATCTAGGATAAAAGCTACCTCCATCCAAATTTAATCTAAATCCGTTGATCTATTTCAGAGTAAAACAGTACCTAACAAACTTACAACCATGCTCACAAAGAT
Source organism: Alcis repandata (assembly GCA_949125135.1). Lineage (NCBI taxonomy): Eukaryota > Metazoa > Arthropoda > Insecta > Lepidoptera > Geometridae > Alcis > Alcis repandata. The sequence goes on from OX421222.1 coordinate 8,162,895, forward strand.
TTGCATTTAATAAAGTGTGAAGTGAAGTGTGATAGATAAGTATGGTGTGGGCTTGGTCATGTCATAATCAAAGCAATTTAAATACTTGACATTTGGTAAATGAATTAGACGCGCGACGCCAAAATTTTCTCATGAGGAAAGAAATAAAACTGACAATTTGATTCGTTAAGATACGAGCTGCCAAAACGTTACGAAAGAACGAAAAACGTTATTTTTTCTCCACCGTCGCGTCGCTTTTCAGTCGCTAAACATTACTTGTGCGTGATTCATCATCATCATCTTATAAGAATCGGAATCCTAATAATCGCCTACTTCTCAACACATCTCTTTTTGACGTGACAACGTCTTATAAATTGGTTTGCCGGGTGACACTTCAAGAAACTGCGTTACGCTCCGCTCACGTTATGCGCTCACAATGAGAGCGAGTGAGAGGCACGCGTCCCTTCCACTCGGGCATGGTTAGCCCGCCTAAGAGCGAGAGAGACAGACATAAGTCGTTGTCACGTAAAACTTTCGCCCGTATACCGACTTTACAGGCAACCAATATTTTTTGTACCATAGATATTTATCTTGGTTCTGAGCTAATCTTATCTTATTTGGCTATATAATTACTATACAACAAATCCAAACCCGTCACCATCTCTTCTTGAAAAATAGAATTTAACAAAACCAAAAAAAAACTTTAAGCCCATAGATCGAGATCAAGGCAGGATACTAGTGTCTGTCATCAACTTGTTTAACATAAAACCATAGATATACATCTTCTTCTATAAAATAATATATAAATTACGGTTTGTCCGCTATAGACTCATAAACTACATAACCGATTTCAATCAAATTTGCACACCGTGTGCAGTTCGATCTAACTTAGGACCTAGGATAGCTCACATCTCAATTTGTAGTTTTTGAACATTGTTTAATTATAATATATAATTGAGTTTAAAAATTCTTGAATATCAACAGCTTACGGTATGTCAGCCGCATATGACGTAATAATAAAAACTTTTTAAATTTGTCAATTTTTGACAGTTACTTTATTGTTACTAAAAGTTTTTATCAGATATTTTTGACGTGTTAACGTCTTTTATTTCGATGGAGCCGGGTGCAAGTACGAAAAAAGTGTCACGTATGTGCCGTTACCTCGTTGAGGCGTTACTTCGATGAGGCGTTACCTCGCTCTGAGTGAAATCGTGATTTCCTATATTCTATTTTTGAAAAATGAAACCATTCCATCAGTATTTTCTTATAACGTTGTCAGTTGTCACGTTCAACTATCGTCAGTAAACCGACTTTACAGACAACCGATTTTTTGTCAGATAAATAAAGTAGTTGTTAAAGTATCAATTGAAGAAATCCTTATCATAATATATTTATAGTGTCTACCCGTGCGAAGCCGGGACGGGCCGCTAGTCTTATTATATATAAATTACGTGTCACGTTGTTTGTCCGCTATAGACTCCTAAACTACATAACCGATTTCAATCTTTGCACACCGTGTGCAGTTCGATCTAACTTAGGAGATAGGATAGCTCACATCTCAATTTATAGTAAAAAAACATGAAAAATTAGAAAATTTAAAAATACTTAATTCATAATTTAACTTTAGCGCTTTAGACAATGTAAACTTTTATAGTAACTTTTGATATTTGACAGAATTGACGCAATGGCTTTTTTTATCAATTCGAATTAAATAGTCATCGTCATCGTTAAGACAGGACAACGTCTGTCGAGTCAGCTAGTATTATATATGACGGCGCTTGGACATAATTCGATATGTTACTGTCAAAATTAGAGAGTTGGCTGTCTCTGGCCACTCTAGCGAAGCGCCGTTGGCTATGGAAGCGGGGCGGCCACAATGTAACAAGGATTGTTACAAGAAGGACGTCAGCGCAGCGTACAATAGCGGCGAATCGCTTACCTAATTGTTTAATAAAAGTTGATCTCAGTTACATTAATTACTCATGTCTTTTGATGAAGGGCCTCCTGTGTCGACATCAGAAGTGGGATGAGCCCGTTGCGCCGCAATAAAACATCCAGGATTCATGCCGAATTGTTTTGCATAGTGTGAAAGCATTTGCATCGTGTGCATCGACATTTTGCCTCAAAACTGCAAATACCGCAATACGACCGATCGGATTTGGTCATGTGGATGCCGGATCTGACAAAATGTCTACGAGACGACGACGAGAAAATAATATTGCCACAGAGAATACATCGAAATAAATGTCGGAATTGATCAGTTTTAATAAAGCAATAGCAATGATTTGCATGTGGAAAGTCATGACCACTTCCAATAGCCGTGTCTAGGTGGACATGAAGGAGCAGTGCAGCGGCTATTGAAAGGTTCACGTTGTGGACTTAGACTAACCCAGTGTTCACATTCACAACCTGAAGCCAGGCAGCTACCGCAGCTATCGTACCAGACCAGGGCCGTAAAATTATCGTATATGGAATAATATGGATTAAAATTATCGTATCCATCAGGAGAATAGCTAATTACATTTAAAATCGTATGAAACGTGACAATAGTTGCAAATGCTTTATAAATCGATATCGATTGCTGATTGGAAGACAGTGGCAACCAATGAAAGGATTGCGCCATGAAGCAGCAGCATGTGTTCCTAAGAAAGAAATGAGCTAATAGATGGCGCTGACGCCGCTGACAGTAAAAAAAAAAACAACTGTAATTGTTATTGGGCTATCGACTATCGGTGTAATTATAAAATTTTACATCATAATGAAAATTATCATACAATCTGCGTACGATAGTCGTGTACCATCGTACATCGTACGTAGTTATGAAATGATCGTACGTGTACGATAATTATCCTCCTCCTGGACCCTCGTGTAGTTTGACCACATTATCTGGTGAGCTCGTTTCTTTACCTTTTAATAAATTGTTAAATTGACGGGATATTCTTACTATGGGATTAAAAATTATTCTTATAAACTTGAAGCTCAAAGAGTGGTAACGTTGGCTCTACGATGACTGAATTTAATATTGAAAGAAACATGCTACAATAGGTCAGGGGAATCTATTAAAGAAATAACAATTTTGTACAAGTATACCAGGTCCAGATGTTGTCTGTGCACTTGATAATGTGAAGACCAAATCACACTGCCATATTCCTAAACACTTCTCATAAGCAAATAGTATAGGTAAAAGAGACTGTTAGGCTTTTTGAAACCTTTTGTGGGTGTCTTAATACAAAACCAAGAAGCTTAGTTATTGATATGAACATTGTGTGGCCTGAAAGTTAACTTATCATTGAAAAGAATGCCAAGATCTTTAGCAATGTAGGAGCGTGTCAAGATTTGTCTGTTAATCATACAATCATTGATTTATTTAATTTTGCTCATTAGTGAATGATAAAAGGAAACATTTACTAATGTTTAGATGCATGTAATTACCCGCACACCACTCTCAGACTACATCTAAGTCTTTTTGTAATTTTTGGCAGTCATTAAGATAAATTCTTATATTACCTAGGGAATCCGGGAGTGGTTGTCTGCTCTTATGTGTGATCTGATTTATTATTTTAATTTATTTTGAGATATGATTTTAACTGATTTGACTTGTACGACTATATTGGATGTATCCTGAGATTTTATTTTGCAGTTATCAGACTCAAAGTATGTGTCAGTGAAAGACAAGTATCTGTAGAAAAGTCTACCAGGTGTATTTTGTTTTTGCAGTTTGAATGGAAGATGAACACCGAAGAAATGTTAATGCCAGGAATACAAAAGGATCAGAATGATGAATGATGTTTGAAGAAGTTACATGCTGACACAGATATTCACTGTCAGGAAGAACTATATTAAATCTGAGGTCAAGCAACTGCACAATGTTGGGACCGCCCTTCCAGGGGTACTCTAAGGACATCGTCCGGTGAACCAGTATCCTTTTATTTTAATTTCATTGCGGATTGCCGGGTCCTTATTTAAAAGAAAAGTTATGTGTTACATTCAGGGTTGGGCAGTATTTCAATTACTTCCTTAAAATGTAATTTGTAATTTCAAATACCTGACGCTGAGGTATTTTGTAATTAGTATTTCAAATACTTGAAACTTCAAAATACATTTATCGTTTTTTTTTGAGAACAGAGACAGTAATCAATCACAGACATCCAAAATGGAGTTAGAGTTGGTCAGCTTCCTAAATGATAAAAGCAAAGAGCTTTCAATTCAATTCTATTTAAATGTAAAAAATGTGTTCATACAATTTAACACAAGTTTATGCTTATCAGGACCTGTAGAGAGATTGTTTTCTGTAGCAGGTTTTATTCACTCTCTAACAAGAGGCTGTTTATCTGGCAGTGCATATAAAAATCTAGTGTTCATGAAAGGATAAAAATCTATAATAATATTCTACTTTTCAGGCTGGTCTAGATTACTTATTTTGTCATTTGTATTTCAATTAAAGCAAAGCATGTATTTTGCCCAGCCCTTGTTACATTTGAGGGTGCTGTGTGTGAGAGTCTTGTTTAGTGGATTAAGTGGCTTACTTGTAATGACGGCTAACTAGGTACTTCAGCTATCAGGAGGCTGTGACGGCACTAAAACATGATGATTCTAGGACTATCAGTACTGACCGTTATCCTGAGACACATTACAAACAAAAGAACAAAACAAAAAAAAAAAAAAAAAAAAACCAATCAACTATCAGGGTTTAAGGGTTTGCATTATCCGTTCAAATGTAGTATTTGGATAACTGGATTTCGAATAGCTAGCCCTAGCTATCATACAAATGTCATGGTTTTGTGTTACATGTTTCTATGGTTTTAGGTTTACAATGTGCTGGGAGAAGGAAGAAGTCATAATTAGGAAACATCCCAGAATGAAGAAGCATAGCAAGCGTGGTATGGCTTTTCCGCTTGGCTCAGAATAAAGAGAAGTTTGCTAAGCTGACTGAAGTGAAGTAGCATGTGATGATGATGGTCATGGTTTGATGTCTTTTTATTTTTTGTCCCGTAATGTGTTTCTTGGGTTGTCGAGCCTGGTCAAGGAGTGACATCCGTACCACACCCATGTATTGGGTTGGTTGTAAGGGCGCACTCGCTTGGTCCAGATGAGTCTAGCCTGGTCAAGGGGTGACATCCGTGCCACACCCATGTATTGGGTTGGTTGTAAGGGCGCACTCACTTGGTCCAGATGAGTCGAGCCTGGTCAAGGGGTGACATCCGTGCCACACCCATGTATTGGGTTGGTTGTAAGGGCGCACTCGCTTGGTCCAGATGAGTCGAGCCTGGTCAAGGGGTGACATCCGTGCCACACCCATGTATTGGGTTGGTTGTAAGGGTGCACTCGCTTGGTCCAGATGAGTCGAGCCTGGTCAAGGGGTGACATCCGTACCACACCCATGTATTGGGTTGGTTGTAAGGGCGCACTCGCTTGGTCCAGATGAGTCTAGCCTGGTCAAGGGGTGACATCCGTGCCACACCCATGTATTGGGTTGGTTGTAAGGGCGCACTCGCTTGGTCCAGATGAGTCGAGCCTGGTCAAGGGGTGACATCCGTGCCACACCCATGTATTGGGTTGGTTGTAAGGGCGCACTCGCTTGGTCCAGATGAGTCGAGCCTGGTCAAGGGGTGACATCCGTGCCACACCCATGTATTGGGTTGGTTGTAAGGGCGCACTCGCTTGGTCCAGATGAGTCGAGCCTGGTCAAGGGGTGACATCCGACACCCATGAATTTGGGTGGTTGAAAGGGCGCACTCGCTTGGTCCAGATGATTTCTGTGTTGACTGGTTGAGGGGACAGGGGTCTTAATTCAAATATTGTGTGAGTGAGTTGATAACCATAATCCACTCAGTGTTCAAGTTCTAGTCCGTGTTATGAGCAGGATGGACGAGCGGATATCCGACTGATTGAAAAATTGTTTGTTCCAGATTAACCTCAGATATCCATTAACCTCCGCGATGTAGAAAGCAAGGGGAAACTACTACATTATCAATCCCATGAGAGTTGTAATGATGGAGACACAAATAGGCAGAACAAGTTTGCCTGGCAACCCGCGTAGCGACCGGCGCTCCGAGCTTTCCGGGGCTGGGAGTGGAAAATGGACTACCGGCCATGGAGATGCAGGCAACCAGGCATCCCATGGAAAATATGCTACTGGAAAAAGCTTCAATTTACGAAAATACTATCGTTTCGGTACTTGGAACGTCAGAGGTCTTCTTGACTACAGGAAGCTTCCTATTTTGGAACGAGAACTTGAGCGATGCCAATTAACTAAATGGAGAAGCATTGCGAGACGTGCAGCAGCAATGGAATGGAGCGTCGACGACGGTGAAGAGCCTCCGTGTAACATTGCAACCACGACCACTCTGCCAAGAGTGAACGACTAAGAAGAAGAAGATCCACTAACCTCAGCAAATAACAATTAACGCCCGAGGACGGGCGTATGTCAGTCCGGCCGTGACGGCGCTTGGACATAATTCGATATGTTACTGTCAAAATTAGAGAGTTGGCTGTCTCTGGCCACTCTAGCGAAGCGCCGTTGGCTATGGAAGCGGGGCGGCCACAATGTAACAAGGATTGTTACAAGAAGGACGTCAGCGCAGCGTACAATAGCGGCGAATCGCTTACCTAATTGTTTAATAAAAGTTGATCTCAGTTACATTAATTACTCATGTCTTTTGATGAAGGGCCTCCTGTGTCGACATATATAACTTTTGATTTTAGCTTTATTATTATTTCCTACTCTTGCTTTTTAAAACGTTACTTTATTTAAATGAGTTCTGGCAATACACAAAAAAGAACAAATTTGAACCTTATAGCAAAGTCTTTGTCAAAACATTTGATTGGCATTGCTTGCTGATTGTTGTGTTACTGAATTTCCAATTTTATCAAAAATTCAAAATGCTGTCGCTTTAAAACATTAATAATACAGTCCATTATAAGCCAAAATGCCTTCTGTATTATTGCTAGACGTTTCTTTGTCGATGTCTCGACCTGTGCCTTCATCGGACACTACAGAGACCCACACCCGGCATACTATTGCTACTGCTGCAATAAACACGTTTTTAGATTATTTGAGTGTACATGCAAAGCTAGAATACGTTGCACTCGTTACTTTCTCATCTTCGTACGAAGGTTTGTTCGCTCACACTAAATTACATAGCAGGTAGCTCTACCCAGCTTTCCTTTAATTCTTAGTGATAAAAAGTGCCTTATGTTCATTCTTATAATACACAGTACCACCCTGCATGTCCGCCTTTCAACAAAGTTGGTTCTGCTGTTTAGCATAAAATAGTAACAGGATAGTCAGTTAGATATAAAGTCTTTATTGTACACACCAGATATTACAAACTAAACGGATAATAATACTTAAAACTAGTGCCTCAACTAGTGGCCTAATCGCTAAAAACGATGTCTTCGAGGCAATGTAAAAATAAAGAAGACAGAATTAATCCTGGGGAAGCCGAGGGGCACTTAAAATACCTAAACAATACAGTATCCTATAAAACTATTATTTATTTTATATCAGAAAACAGAATTAATCCTGGGGAAGCCGAGGGGCACTTAAAATACCTAAACAATACAGTATCCTATAAAACTATTATATTTATTTTATTTTCCAGTGGTGGTCCCTTTCACACGTGACTTTGAAAGCATTAAAAACAAGCTTCCGCTGTTAGAAGATGGAGATAAGACAAGCATTGAAGCAGCACTGCAAGGAGTCAACCAGTTGGTACTCAGTGAATGGGGATACCAAACTCCAGTACAGATTATATTGGTATGACTACATACTATAAATCTTAACTAACTATTGATAATCTTCAAAAGTTTAACATCTTTGTTTTTTCTTAAAATTATATTTGACTAGCTGCGCCCTGCGGTTTCACCCGCGTTTTCCTAGATAAAAAGTAGCTTAAGTGGTAATACTAAACATTTAAAATTTCATATAAATCTGTTTAGCCATTTTTCGTGAAAGAGTAACAAACATACATCCATCCATACATCCACAATTCAACACATTCGTACAAACTTTCGCTTTAAACACTTTTTAAACTGTTTTTCAGGTGACAGATGGAAGCTGCGGAGTAGGCCCTATAGGCCGGAGTCGCATCATTCAAGCTTTGCCGCTGCCAACATCTTTCCCTGCCAAAATACATATCTTACCTGTAGCGTCACCTCATGATCCTTCTTTGCAACAAGGTTGGTGCTTTGAATCTGTATGAGTTTGGGTGTACAGATTTGACTTCCTAGAACACGGGGCTATTATCTGCTCGATGCAAAGCCGAAAAAGGCTCATCATTATGAACAACTTTTACTATGGGACGAAACCGGAATTCGCGCAAAAAAAAAGTTGTTTCATACATTTAAAAAAACAAAACCGTTCGAGCTAGTAGAGATATGTATAGTGTTAGTCATAAGTAGTGATTATAGTGAAAGTGTAAAGTATAAAGAACACTGAAGAACATTCGAACACAAGAACATTGCCTTAATAGAAACAATAAGAAAAGTGTTACCTATTGGACACATTTTTACTAAATAGTTACCTAGAAATTTAAGTTAGATTTTAATTACTTATTAGCCTAAGGCTAGTAATTTTATTAAGAAATGTTCTTTTGGCACTTCTTAAATAAAAAATACATTTTGAGAGTGATTTTTGCTGTTTATTGTTTTTTATTTTGTGGAGTTTATCTATCTGTCTATTTTGTCGAGTGTTGTTGTCATTTTTCGATGGAGCAGCTGTGTTTTTTTTTCGCGAATTCCGGGTTGGTCCCATAGTGAAAGTTGTTCATAATGGTGAGTAGTATGAGCCTTTTTCCGCTTGGCATCAGGCTGAAAATAACCTCGTATATGCAACCAAGTAAAAAGCAGCCTTATTTTGTTAGCTGTCACTCTCAATTGTGCTATCCTGTTAAATATGAACTTAATGTATTACAAGCAACAACTGGTTATTACTATTGACATTTTACGGATGACTGTTTCACATTCTAGCTGATATGAAGTTATTCCTATCCATAGTCGAAATATACAACCAAATGCTTGTTGATTATAATACCATTAAAAACAATTTCTGTTTCAGCAATGCCACTATACCAAAAGATCATAGATTTGGCAACCAATCCAAATAACACCATGAACGGCACCATATCTCGGGGTAGTATCTATTGTCCGGATCAACTGTCAGTGATTGGTGTAAGTGTATTTAATTATAATCTCTTGAACACAGCAAAATTGGGTCATAGCAACCTCCAGTGGATCTTCCACACTTCTGTTTTCTTAGTATGTTGGTCTTCGATGGAGTATACTTTAGTTATGTAGTAGAATAATAGGATAGTAATTTTGTTTTAACCACAATGTTAATTAATAAATAAGTAAAGTCACTATCAATCACAATCATTAAATTGTGAAAATTAATGAAAATCATAACACCGCTGCATTTAAGATGATTATGATGAAAAGTAGCCTATGTGTGATACAGGAAATTAACTGTCTATTCCAAATTTCATCCAATTCCGTCCAGCCTTTTTTAACAAATATAAAAAAAAAAATCTGTTTATTAGGAACAAATAACAAAATAAAAAATAACAATGAAAATCAATGACACCTGCAAAAGTATAAAACTGTGTTGCAGGTGTCAACACCTTCGAGAGTTTATAATAGTTCCAATTTGCAACCAGTATGGAAATCATGGAAAGAGAAAAAAAAACAAAATGCCAAATAAAGTAAAGTAATAAACTTATGCATTTATAACATTAGCGTGTTATGCTGGCAGGCCACAACAGCGATGACGCGGCTCTGTGAGCAGCAGTACCAGGAGTTCTGGTGCTCGCTGAAGTGCGGCCAGCTGGAGGCGCGCGTGCAGCTGTTCCCGGCGCCGCAGACCATCTCGGATGAAAGCCTCGCTGGGACCTACACGCTGGCCAACCAGATACACGTCGTTGGGTTCGTGCAGCAACAGGAATTAGGTAAAGACTTATTAACTTAAGACTGCTTAATTAGATTAAACAAGGGAGAGGATACCTATAACCCCAGCAGTTGGTTGATACAGGCTAACGATGATGATTTTGATGACTTAACTAACCTCAAGTCCCAATATCTTGCCATTGTCAAGCATTTGATAAAGATTTGTTTTTACATCACTTAAGAGTCAGTCATTTTATCTCCGATGCTTATAACTTGGCAACAAAAAAAGAATCAAAGTCTTTACATACAGGTTACATTCCAATGTCACAGAATATCTAATGGTATAGAATACAGCAGATTCCCAAGAATCGTTTTGCAATGATATCTTAATAATATACGATGCTAAAAGGTTCCATATCATTTGCAATGTGTGGCGCTATATACAATGTTATTCACCAATAAATTTTTTTTTCAGGCACACCTATAGCAATAAGTAAACATGTAATCATACCACAAGCTCAAACAAATAGCAATTCAAATAGAGAAAATTACGGATCTAAAACTCCAACAAAGGTATGTCATACAATTTACTCCTTAAAATAAAGTACATATTTGAAGTAATTGACAATTTACTAAATTAAAAATTGTATGATTGCAGGAAGGTAGCACCGACGGCACTTCCACTGAAGAAGAATCTGATCCGAGTAAAGTGCCAAATTTCTGTGTCCTGCTCCATGGCGCACTCAAGGTTAATACAGATTTTACAAAATAAAGAAAATGGCACCACTCATATTCTTAAACCAAAACTAATCTTGCAATCTTCTAATCTTGCAACTTGTACCACAAAATAAATGTGGGCCTACCGCAACTTTGACGTGACAAGAACATTATTAACCGACTTCAAAAAAAGAGGTTATCAATTCGACTGTGTTTTTTTTTTTAATTTTTTTTTTTATGTTTGTTACCTCATAACTTTTGACTGGGTGAATCGATTTTGATGATTCTTTTTTTATTAGAAAGCTGACGCTTCCCATTTGGCCCAGTTCTGATAATGGTATCCATGAGAAAACTATATAAGTCTTAAATTTGCATTAAGTACGTGCGCGACAAATAGATGAATAACTAAATAGTCGGTCTTTGTTTTTTGTTTTGTAAAAATAATGTTCTTGTTTCGAATTGATCACCTCCTCCTTTTTTGAAGTCGGTTAAAAATACGTAGCGATTATTGACGGGCGTAAATGGCATACACTTTTTATCGAATACTCGGTACATAAATTTACTTTGAAGTTGTGCTAAACCCACTGTATTTGACCAAAATTCTAAAATGTGCCAAAACGGATACTTTTGGTTTCATTTTATTTAGGTGATTGTAATGTTTATTTAGGTGGAAGGCATGGCCGCAATAGTGGTCCTCGGCACGGAGTGGTGGGGCACGGTGAGCGCGTGGTGCGAGGCGGCGCGCGCGCGGCGCTCGTGCCTGCTGCTCAGCGTGCTGCGGCCCGGCGCCGCCGCCGCGCCCTGGCTCGGCCCGCTCGACCAGCTCGGCCCTGAAGACGTCACGCCGCCGCAGCCCAAGGACGGCGAAGAGAATGCAGGTACGCACCGCGAAACAGGGCCTTTGTTACAAAAGACTAGCTGAGCTCTCGGTCTTGATGACGTCACGCCCACGCAGCACAAGGACGACGAAAACACAGGCACGCACAGCAAAACAGGTCCTTAATTTTAAAAGACTAGCTGCGCGTTCGGCCCCTATGACGTCACGCCCACGCAACACAAGGACGACGACGAGAAAATTAAAAAAACATGAAATCCGTGTTACGTAATTTGTAGATGGCCCGTTATAAAAGATGTTTAGCAGTTACTAAGATTGACAAATTTCATTTAACGCGCTCGCGCAGTACTAAACACTGTCACTTAACTTTACGAAAACTTTATAAGTAGGCCACAATTATTACAACAACAGTACAATTATCGTGCATTATCGTATTCCCGGTATTTCTCGTACATTCGTTTTATGATGTAAAGAGGTACCATACCATACTTCATTATTGTATCATGGTGGTATATGCTTGCCTTTGATAAAGTGGTGGTTCCAGAGCCGGAGGTGTTCCCGGTGCGGTCGTGGCGCTCGTACTCGGGCGGCGGCGCGGGCTGCGCCTGGGCGCGCCCGCACGCGCTGCTCGCCGACGTGCAGAAAGTACTGCGGCACGCGCGCAAGCTGCCCGACAAGACGCAGCATTTGTATAAGGTCCGTTTTCTCACTGACTTTCTTCTTTGTTTGATGGTAGGTTGATGTGCTAATATCATGCAGTGTCAAATTTTTATTTTCTTTTTTATTCTAGGGATCGTCCCTTAATCACGTGAGACTCAAAAAGGGAGGGGGGGGGGGGATTCGGAAAACGTCACAAAATAACACGTGTATTTTTTTTTGTGAAATTCTGAAGCTTAAAAACAATCTGTACCTACCTACCAAAAAAAACGTGATATTGGCGTGGAGAGGGGGGGGGGGTAATTTGTTACATCATGTATCACCACGGGGAGAAGGGGTTTCTAAAGCATCAGGTGATTAATGGACGAACCCTCAGATGTTACTAGGCCAATGATGATGATGATTGTTTCAGGAGTTGAACCGACTGCGGCGCGCGGCCATCTCGCTCGGGTTCTCGGAGCTGCTGACGTGCGTGGGCGGCGCGCTGGAGCGCGAGTGCGCGGCGCTGGGCGCGGGCGCTCCGCCCGAGTGCGCGCTGCAGCTGTCGCACGCGGCCGCCTCGCTGCGGGACCCGCGCACCATGCTCGACATCAAGCACACGCTCGCGCCGCTCGCCGCGGGCTCCCCGTTCCTGGCCCACTGACCCCCGCCCGAGCCCGCGCTCGCGCCGTCGCCTCCGCCCGAGCCCGTGTGCCTCGACAACCCCATCCTCAAGTCGCTGCTGGCGCGGGGCCCCCGCGACCGAAAGAGGTCCGATTAGAAGTGGAGTGGACCGAACGGCCAGCAGACACATCCTGTACGTTCCGCGCATCCAGACGATCTAAGTGCACCACGCGTCGCTCGAAACCTATAGACGTTTACTTTGATCGGCTCTAGGCGCGATTAGACGCTTCCCTCGAACTTTGGTGCGTTTTAGTTAGAACAAATATGTCGTAATGCGGTTTCTGTGGGGGTTCCGCGAAACCCGTTCGCCGAGACCCATATCGATGACAGTTCAATGGACTTCAGTGCTTCGACAGCCGCCCTATCGAGACGCCGGCGCCGCTGGCGCGAGGCACCGCCCGCGATCTCGCCCTCCGACTGACACTGCTACAGGAGTAGTGTAGCCGATTTGTAAATACATCTTTTTGTACTAATCATGTTCGTTACGGTTTCGTATATCTCGATGTGAAATAAATGTTGCAGTGAATTTTTGGTTTTAATTTTTATTTTATCTAACTGCGCTCCGCTTTTTCACTCGCGTTTTCCGAGTAAAAAGTAGCCTCTTAATCGGGGCAAATTAGACCAAAAAATAGGAGTAAGCTTACATTAATTCACACCCAGCTGAAAATTGGTAGGATTGTTCAGAACACCATCATAAATGAAACCTAAAAAGTCCTCATCGATCCGATACGTGCAAAAATTTTTACTCCAGGTAGAAGGTCACCAAAACGGGTATTTCGTGATTTTCTCAAAAACGGTACAAGCTACGAGGATACTGTTCAAGACAAGTATGTTCACTATAACATTTTCTACAGTATTGCTCTTAAACGCATGTTGATAGAACTTATGGTTTTCGAGATATGTCGATATTAATTTCAGACCAGACCAAAAAATTGACAATTTCTCTTAAGATGCCTCAGTCAGCAGTAGATCATATAACAAGTTTGTAAATGAGTTTTCCCGAAGTTTTAAACATTGTTGAATCCGACAATCTCAAGAAACACTTTGAAAAATGACTCCTTGTATCTCAAATCGGATAAATGATGATGATGGTTGACGGAAAATTGAACCCCTCGTATCTCGGAAACGGAAAGAGATAGATAGGCTGCCATACAAAAGAAAAGGAGTGAAGTTACAATACTTCGCACCCAGCTGAAAATCAGTAGGATTGTTCAAAACATCATCACAAATGAAATCTAAAAAGTCCTCATTGATCCGATACGTGCAAAAAAAAACACTAAGGGTAAAAGGTCACAAAAACTGGTTTTTCACAATTTTCAGAAAAACAGTAAATTTTATCATACAATTAGCCATACCAAATTTTAGATCAGATAATTATCTACAAAAAATGACAATTTTTTTTCCTAAGAGCCACCGTTTTTGAAATATAACGACTCAAAAAGTTGAAAGAGTTGTAATCGTCATAATAATTATGCACACGTTTCCACGTCACCTTAGAGGTAGTGTGCCTAACGCGTTTTTTTTAACGTGATTTCCCTGTAGGCCTATTCCACGTTTCTGTTGTGAGTCTGTTTAATTTGAAACTATAGTCTATTTCAAATAGAGAGCGAAAAACGGACATTGACCTTTTAGTGTTGCGCAGGGAAGACCAACCTTCTTTGCATCAATAAATTGTTTTAATAGTTAACAACTATTTTGTCACTACCAAAATTCAGGTTTTCAGTTTTTACCTAACAATTATCATTACATTACTATTATCACTATTTAACTCAAAACTGTAGATCAAGTTTTTCGTGTAACTATCTACCTACACATTAGTAAATTAATCATCTGACATTGGCAGGTGTAATTAGTTTAAGATTTAAGTGTGTGCCAAATAAACTATTTATAATTATTATTATACTTCGCACTTTGTCCTCGAAATTAGTATTAGTAGATATTATATACACATGTAGTTTCGCTAGGTGACACCACTCTTTGCACTAATTGTTGAGAGAATGTAGGTAGAATTAAACAAGTTAAAATATCCGAGGGTAGATATAACCCACCTCGCCATTTTGTCGTTCTTATTCTTCATTCGCAATTTAGTGCTCAACCACTCCGGACACTTTCAATTCAACAAAAGTATAATACTTAGTGTTCTTTTTGTTATTCAAAAAATACCTAAAAGAAAACGCTCGAAAGCTGTCAAAGAAAACCGCGGAATTTTAATGCGTAAAATTAAAAAATTAAAGTGAAAAATAAGTCGTATAAAAGTGACGTTTCTAGTAGTGATTCCGAGGACTCATTGGAGCAACGGATAATAGTACGAAGTACAGTAGGTACATCGACAAGGTATGTAGTGGTATTACTATGTATTCATTACCTTAATAATTATAAAGCAAAGTTCATAAGAATGCAACCGAGATCGCCAGCGGTGCTATTTCGCCGCATTCGATATTGTTATCAGTTGGAACTGATAACCTCTGGCACGGGGCAGCCTTAAAGCCCATTAATCTGTCAATGCAACCGAACTAACCATCAGGGTTTTTTCACCGCATACGACATTTTATCAGTTGAGACTGATAACCTTTTTCTCTTAGCTGGCACCGGGCAGCCTTAAAGCCCATTAATCTGTCAATGCAACCGAACTAACCATCAGGGTTCTTTCACCGCATACGACATCTGTCAATGCAACCGAACTAACCATCAGGGTTTTTTCACCGCATACGACATTTTATCAGTTGGGACTGATAACCTTTTTTCTTTTAGATGGCACTGGGCAGCCTTAAAACCCATTAATCTGTCAATAAATGCAATCGAACTAACCATTGGGGTTTTTTCACCGCATACGACATTTTATCAGCCGGGACTGATAACCTTTTTTCTTTTAGCTGGCACTAGGGCAGCCTTAAAGTTCAATTATTATCTCAATGAATGCAACCGAACTAACCATTGGGGTTCTTTCACCGCATTCGACATTTTATCAGTTGGAACTGATAACCTTTTTGCTGACACTAGACTGCCTTAAAGTCCACTAATCTGTCAATGAATGTAACCGAACTAACCACCGCGTTCAAAATTTGATCAGTTACTCGAAACTGAAAACACAATAACTTTTAATCATTTACTTTGAGCAAAATTTTAAGACCTTTGGACTTGTTGTTATTATATAAACTAAACGTATATTATATAAGGTTAAAAACCTATACTTACAAGTCAATATCGACTCATTCCTGAGTCACCCCAACCAAACCTGGGCCCAGACGACTGAATCCCAGAGCCTCCAAATCACGTGACTGTATAGGACGTTGATAATTTCGGCGCAGATCTCGTCGACACTTATGGAGGTAAAGCGGCGACGGTCCCTATAGTTACCAGTAACTTAGTATAGTTAGTATTTGCGATCTCAGGACCGCAAATAATATCGCGGACATAATTGTCGACGATCCAACTTCATCGACAACAGAACCTTTAAAATTAGATGAAGAGGTACTGGAGGTTTTGGGCAAACACCCGATAATCACAATGAAAATTGCAAACGACACCCGTTCAGAGTTGCAACCGCCTCAAATATATCGCGCCTGAAGGTTACAATATACAAATATTTTGACTAAGTACTCAATGCCTGCATGCTATGCCAGCAATTATGCTTGCACATCAATGCTCCACAGCTTAACCCTGAAACAAAAGCTGCCCTTCCGGAACGGCACTGAAACCGGACAAAGAAATCGAAGCCGAACAAAAACAAATGGCACGTGTTATATCATGCCTTGCTGAAGTTATTACTATTACTTGCTATATGGCGACTTAGCAACTTGCAACACAAAAAATAAAATAAAATAAAAATATACATTTTTGTTACATATAAGTAATTAAGAAACATTTAATAAATAAATAAAAAATTTTACCGGTCAAACCTACACATACGAGCACATAAACCGCTCGGTCTGTAAAGCGCAATCAGTCGCGCGCTTTTTAGCGCTGATTTAAAAAAAAAAAAAAAAATAATAATAAAGAATACAGCATTTTTCTTCTTGTAATTTTTATTTTTTTTCTAAAATTTATTAAAAATTTATAAAAACAGGTAATGTTGCATATTTTACTTATGTTGATGCATATTTTACCAATTTCACGAATGTTTCACCAATTTATTATACATAATTATTATAAACTTTTTATGTTGCATATAATCCGGTTCTTATAAATTACAAATGACCATAGTACTATCCTCTCTTGGATAGCTGGAAGTTTTCCTCATCGGTCGTTCAGGAATCTGTTCCTAAACCACGCATATATACAAATTCTGATAAACAATCGAAATAATTGTATTTAAATTAAAATAATAATAATATAATTAATAAGTTTACAAAAACTGAACATTTTAAACTTGGATGGGGACTTACGCACTGCAGTAAAATTATTTTCTCAGAAATGCTATATGGCACCTTTGATCTCAAAGATGCATATTTTCTTTTAAGATATCACAATGGCTTTATAAAAACCTTCGGTTAATTTTCAACGACAAATACGACTATTCCAGTGTAACATTGTGCCGTTCGGCTTAAGTACTGCAAACTGCACCGTTTGCTTTTACAAACATTATGAATCTGTATTTAGTCGATTGGCTACTAATAAGTCAGTGCCCTGAAATGCTACTGATAAATATTGAAATGACGAGAAAAACATTTACTTCTCTGAGTCTTACGAGGAGAAAAGTGTGTTGACACCTTCAATTACATGCTAATTTTTAGGCATGATCATAGACTCTTATCAGATGTCGCTAAGTCTAACCTTGGACAAAAAGTTACACATTAAAACTGAAATAGATAATTTTACTAAAAAGAGACGCTGTTGATTTAGGAAATTCACACAAATCAAAGGTTTATTAGTGTCGGCTTGTCCAGCCATTGAGTATGGGTATGGGCTTTATACTAAGGAAATAAAACGCTGCAAATATCTTAACTTATGATGTTGTGATAAGTTTATGAATGTACCCGACACTCTGTTGCCCGATATTAAGTGGTGGATTAGTGCCATAGGCCAATCAACACACCATATCAGAAACGACGTGCTGTGCACGTTACAGAAATTTATTCTGACGCCTCAACTACGGGGTGGGGGCGAACTGTAAAGGTCAAACTGCAAGTGCTCAATGGTCAAGTAGTAAACAAGAAAGGCATTGAAATTACCTCGAGCTGCTTTCATAGCTCTTAATTTTTTTCCAAGGATTTATACGGCTGTCTGATACTTTTGCGCATCGACAACACCACCGCAATTCTGCGATAGCTTACATTAACCGCATGGATGGAATTCTATTTCCAATCTTACTAAAACAGCAAAAGAAATTTGGCCTCACGGCTACAAAGATTTTTATCTTCACGTCCTATAGTAGATCATGTATCAATGTTCTCGCTGATTTTGAATCACGTAAAACACACCCAGATATCAAATAGGAGTTAGCTGATTGGGCTTCCCAATACTTAGCAGCATCTTTTGAGCTGCCTGAAATAGATTTGAAAGTCGAATCATCAATAAATGTAATAGATACATATCGTCACACAAAGATCTTGACGCAGTCGCTTTTAATTCATTTGCAGTCATGGTCAGACATCTTATTTTTATTTACACCTTCCCTTTATTTTCAATAGTCTTATGAAGGCTGCGAAAAAACATTTCAAACAACGCATGTGGCATTGTGATTGTAGCAATGTTTCATTGTACCAATGTTCCTACACAAGCATGGTTCTCTTTGTTCAAATCCCTACTTGTGTCTGATATCGCTACGTTTACACCTAACGATAATATTTTGATATCGCATTACAAATCGCAGATATATTCCAATCTTACCCTGGCTGCAGGAGTGTTATCAGGCTTTATCAAGTCGAAGCCTACAAGTTGCCTCACTGACTAAAAGCTCCAATAAACAACATGACGGATTTCTCTGGAAGCGGTGGTCGTATTGCTTAAACAATTACAATGTTGTTCTTTATAAGGCCTCAATCCCTAGCGTACCTAATTGTCTTTCTATCGAAAATGTTTAGCGACGGTAAACCTCCTTTACCTAAATACAATGCTACCTGGGGCACCAACAGTGTTTTAGGTCACTTATGCATAATTGACAATTGTCAATTGGTAATGAAAAGCTTGATATAAATAAACATTCCTGGTTTCAAGCAGTCAGTTTTCTTCTTACCTTTTTTCTACGAAAACCCAGCAAAAATACTACAGGCATACATAGACAAATGCGATATTTTATTCACTTAAACCAGTCGGCAAACTGCGACTGCCGCACGCTCGCTTGGTGTCAGTCTTGACACTATCCGCAACACTGCGGGATGGAGCCACAGCTCCACTACCTTCGTTCCGTTTTACAACAGGGTTGTTACCGATGCCTGTCACCTGGCCTTAGCTCGAGCAATTATTAATATAATAATAATACACCATCAGGCGATTAGATGCCTAGATACTGTTTAAGCTAAATATAACAATTAAGTTAACTAATAAGGTAGTAACGTAAAATATGAATATTTTCACGTAAAATATACCTACAGTACCTATGGTTGTGCTTAATAAACATTAAGTTGATTTCACACGATTAACGTGTCATTGACAATACTTCTTTACATTACTCTCAAAGTCTACATGTGTATATAATATCTACTAATACTAATTTCGAGGACAAAGTGCGAAGTATAATTAGTGATTAAACGAACTTACCTTTGTGAAGTTCTATCATAATTATACGTAGCACTTTGTCCGAAGAAATTAGTATGTACTCCCGCCCCCCCAGGAGCAAACGCAACCCTTGAATATCATTAGAACTAAAGAAGCATGCCAATGACAAAGGTGTAATTAGGTGTGTAATATAAATATGTATATCTCTAAACTAAATGAAGAATAAGAACGACAAAATGGCGAGGTGGGTTATATCTACCCTCGGATATTTTAACTTGTTTAATTCTACCTACATTCTCTCAACAATTAGTGCAAAGAGTGGTGTCACCTAGCGAAACTACATGTGTATATAATATCTACTAATACTAATTTCTTCGGACAAAGTGCTACGTATAATTATGATAGAACTTCACAAAGGTAAGTTCGTTTAATCACTAATTACCTATTTATAGGAAACGATTATGAAAATAAAATCAAACGAATAAAAAAATTACATTATATTAAATCTGAATCAGAATTACTATCGTCTGACGAGCTGCTGTCTGATGTTTCGCCTGTTACGTTTATGATAAATGAATCCACAGTTTTATCCACTTCCTGGTCTAATGAGGCTAATTTTTCTTCTTCTTTTTTTACATGGCTTATACAGTTTTGCCATTTTTCGGGGGTAATGTGGCTTAGCGCTTCATGGAGTAGCTTTTTTACATCCGCTAACTTGAATGTTGTATTTTTTCTTGATACGTATCCCTTGACATCTGCCCATATTAATTCAATAGGGTTAAATTCACAGTGGTATGGAGGTAATCTCAATACCTCCACACCAACTGCTTTAGCCATTTCGTCAATGACGTAACGCTCGTGATGTTTTTTTATATTTTTTACTTTTTCCAACAACTCTACTTTTGTTTCCTTTTCTTCGTATGAAATTTTTTTCGCCGACAGCCATGTTTGAATTTCATTTTTTTTCCAACTTGTTACTGGTACTTTCTCCTGGCGTCTTGAGTGGTAGCTGGCATTGTCCATTACTACAACAGCATTTGACTCCAGTCTCGGAAGCATTTTTTCAAACCACTGTTCAAATTTGGTTGCGTTCATTGACTCATGGTAGTCTCCTGTGTTTTTGCATTCAAACACAAGTTCGGACTCTGGGACAAATCCTTTGTCACTTCCTATGTGCAGCACAATTAACCGGTTTCCTTTCGAAACAGGGTTTTTAGCACCGGTGGACAGACCCTCCAAAAAAGCTTGTTTACGAGACTGTATAGTCGTGTCTTCCCAAACTTTACTTACAGTGTGTCCTGAAAAAAAAAAACCTATGTCAATTTTTCGTTTAACAAACAACATCACAATCATGTCAGATTAATGCCAATCGTTGTTTAAAGTCGACAGTAAAATAAATTCAAGTAAATACATTCAACAGGAAAATTATAGAATCGTTATTAATTTGTAAACAAAAAAATATGTACCTGCATTGACCCACGTTTCGTCCAAATAATATATCGGTCTTTGTTCTTTTCTAAACTTCATAATTGTTTTCAAGTACTTTATGCGCCACAATACAATATCGTGTCTCTCGATTAAGGCACTGTTTCTTTTTCTTTTAAGATATTTGAATTTCAAATGTTTTAATAACCGCCACAGCGCCGTACGGCTAATATTTGGCAGCATTTCGTCAGAATTAACTGCTTCCAAAAGGAGAATGGGCACTTTTGTATGGGCGCCGTCCCCGTGTTGTATCAAGTCGTGACATATGTCATTTGAAAGATGATAATATTAGCTTTATTTAATTGTATGACTCAACCTTGAATGACGTGCAGGGAAAAAGATATGATCGTATTTAGATTTTAAAAAATTGCTGATTTTTTGCTTTCTAAACCTATTATAAGGAATTTTATTAACATGTATGTCAAAAATTACTTTTATTATTGAATCCAGGGTTATTCATAAAGGGTACGCTAAGCCGAAAAGGGCTCATAGTAGGCATTATTTTCATTATGAATAACTTTTACTATGGACCAACTCGAAATTCGGGAAAAATTCAGCTGTTCCATAGAAAAATGTCAATGACACTCTACAAAATGTATGGAACATGTAGAAGTTATTTTGGTAATAGGTTGCAAGAAATAAAGAGTATTAAGAGTGCTGTCTGATAAAAGGCATTTTATGTCAGTCGCTATGTATCCAGTAGCTGAATATGCCCTCTCTGAAAAACATATGAATAAGCTAGTCGTTTCCATTAACAAAGCTTTCACCAGGGTTTGGCATAAAAGCCTTATAAGCAAGCTCCCTTTGTTTGGCTTGTTCACTTGGTTTGTTGCATGGATATCGAACTTCCAGCGGGATTATTTGATTCGAGCAGTGGTCATTGGTGGTTCTTTATCTGATTTAAAAGATATCAAGGCCGGTGTTCTCCAGGGGTCGGTGCTCTCCACAACGCTTTTCCTTGTTCACTATAATTATCTGCTAAAGCCTGGTGTTTTTGGGTACGCAGACGACAAACCGTTGCCGTTGCATTTCCGACGCGCGGTTCAGCGGATGAAAAATCCAGCCTCCGAGAGAAGCCATGGTCAAGCGCATAAGCTTGTCTCTTGGCAGTTTTCGATTGAGGCGGTACTAACCTGGTTAAGTTTGATGCGCACTATGACATTTTATTGAATAATAAAGCAATACCTACAGTAAAAACACGAGTTTTTGCAATCGGTATAGTATAAGATACACGTTCGAAAGTACCTAGTGTTGCTAATGGATCTATTATCGGTCTATTATGGATAGTTTTTTTTTGAGAATGAGGGAAACCTTAAGAAAATAACCGGCTGCGTTGGGGGGCAACCGGGTCAAGGGGGTTTTTGTGGGGTTATACCTACTAAAACTACCTCTGTTACCATCCTCTGTCGGTGGTGATATGAGCGCTTCCTCATGTTTTCAATAGTCTCTCAGATGTGAGTGGTAAGATCACCAGTAGACCAGTTTCAGCAAAACCCGTACTGCCAGTCACTTACGAGGTCATTAGCTTCTCGGTACGCCAGGAGTTTGTTCCATAGTATGTTGTCTTGCAGAGTATGAATATGATTGGGATAGGCATGTACTTAGTCAGATTCAGCACGACTACCCTTCTCAATAAATACAATTCTCAATAAGATTTCTTAATTATTTTCTAGAACATCAATAATGTCGAAACAAGCCGATTTTATCGATAGTACCTCACACCGTTAGCAGTATTGTGACGTTTTGAGCCAAATTCATGGCTGGCTCTGCAAAGGCCTAATTGACCACTATTTTCAAAGTCAAAAGCATTTAAAAAGTAAAAATCTCTGCATTTAGTCTATGATTGCTCTCTGCTCTATGCCTTTACTCTTATTTGTAACCATTATTTAAAGTTTATCTCGCTCGCTTTTATATTGTCTTGGTAAAGGGAGAGATAAATAAAAAACAAACTAGTTTGACGAAAGGTTCGAGCTTTTAACCCTTCGACAAGACAACTTATAATCTTAATCAGACTTCACTTACAAGTAAGTTCGCTTAATTTTTCAAATATTGATAATATTAATAAATCGATATTACCTATATTATGGCATTATTCAGCAACTGTCGATAATCAGCAATGTAAGGATTTTGGCATGTGCCAGTATAAAAATAAAATAATTACAACTATATAAACGTTTATAAATAAACTATTATTATCTAATTGTTATAAGGGAGTGATAAAATAGTCACAGAAAATGCATACACGATAATAAAATTCGATAAATTAGTTTTTAAAACGAAAAAAACAGCACTTTTTAGAATCTAAAAACCGTCATATCTTTTTCCCTGCACGTCACTCGGGGTTGATGTCATATAATTAAATAATGCTATTGTTATGCTCTTTCGAATGACATATGTCATGACTTGATACAAGGATATAACACCGGGGACGAAGTGCCCATCATCCTTTTATTTAATGTCGGGACCTCGCTGTTCAAATAAAATTCATGAACTTTTTTTCTAATGCATGACTTGTCAAACTCGTCAATCTTTTCAATTATATTCGGACCACGTTTTGGTGATGCAGGCGGCCTTATTGTATCCATTTCTTTATATTCTTTTAAAACACGATATACAGTTGCCTTGTTTATTCCCAGAATATCGGCAGTCTTTATTTTCATTTCCGTTTTGGACATATATTTGTCTGAAGGACACGTCTCTTTCACATATTTATAGACGTTAATTGTCATCATTTTTTCATTTTCCGACAGATGAGATAACTTGCGCTTCTTTCTAGGTGAGTTAAAACTTTTAAACGGTCTTGATGACGAGGAAGACGACTCCGATGATTCCATTATCACTCACAAACAAAAAACAACACAAAACAAATATATGTCCTAACAAAAACAGATATAACTAATTTAACTCAACAAAAAATAACAATTAACAACCAAACATTCAAATAGCACACTAAAACAATCCGAATCCAAGCGTATTCCAGAGCGGAATGTGGCCCCAGCCATATCTTACCGAAAATTGTCAAAACAGGTTTGCAATATCTGATGGACCTTGTCGCTCGCCTCGCCCGGTACCACGAAACACGGTAAATGCGTAAGCGACAGGGAAACGATACATAAATGTATGGATAACGATACGCATCGTTTGTTTTCGGTGCTCTCGTGGTACCGTGGCGTGAACGTACGTTTTTCGCTCTCTAGTTGAAATAGACTATAAGTATTGATCAATAAAAGATATTGGCATAGGTTGAATATAATAAAAGCAATATTCGTTAAAACGCGTTAAGCTCACTACCTCTAAGGTGACGTGGAAACGTGTGCATAATTATTATGACGATTACAACTCTTTCAACTTTTTGAGTCGTTATATTTCAAAAACGGTGGCTCTTAGGAAAAAAAATTGTCATTTTTTGTAGATAATTATCTGATCTAAAATTTGGTATGGCTAATTGTATGATAAAATTTACTGTTTTTCTGAAAATTGTGAAAAACCAGTTTTTGTGACCTTTTACCCTTAGTGGTTTTTTTTGCACGTATCGGATCAATGAGGACTTTTTAGATTTCATTTGTGATGATGTTTTGAACAATCCTACTGATTTTCAGCTGGGTGCGAAGTATTGTAACTTCACTCCTTTTCTTTTGTATGGCAGCCATTTTGAAAAATGGCCGAACCAAAAAAATCATTTCAGGAATGGATTTAAGGACCTTAAGAGCCTCCAGATCCAAAATTACACCTGCCTAGGATCACTTTAAAATTTAGAAGATCCATTGAAATTTGACGGAAATATGAAATCCGACATCTTGGATTGTTCGCGCCGTCTTCGCGACCTACTTAAATTACTACAACTATTCAACTACTACTTACTTAATTACTACTTTTCTACATTATAAACTATAAACTAAATTCTTAACTGTCATTGTCAATGTCAACTCAACATACATTTCAAAGTTCGCGTCATAAGCGCGAACTAACTACTCATTCAAAAACTCACTCATTCAATCACCCATTTTCATTCTACAAAAATCACTCAATAAAACTACACACGTCAACCTATTTTTATATCGATTTAATATCTACAAGAAATAAAAAGTAACGTAATTCACCAAGAATTTTCGTTTCATTGTTCTTAACGAACAAAAGCTGTTTTTTTTTGTTGCTGAATCTCGATTGTCGTTATAAATCTCTATAATATTTCTTCGAGCACACTCCATCCATCTACAGCGGTTCCACAGCTATGAGCATTTCCTTTTTTTTTGTTTATTTGTATGACTGTCAAACTTTTTTGTATGGCGGCTATCTTTTTTTATCATTTCCCTAGAAAGGTCCATACTTGATCTAAATTTTAAAAGTCAGGTGTACCCCTCTATCTCTTTCCGTTTCCGAGATACGAGGGGTTCAATTTTCCGTCAACCATCATCATCATTTATCCGATTTGAGATACAAGGAGTCATTTTTCAAAGTGTTTCTTGAGATTGTCGGATTCAACAATGTTTAAAACTTCGGGAAAACTCATTTACAAACTTGTTATATGATCTACTGCTGACTGAGGCATCTTAAGAGAAATTGTCAATTTTTTGGTCTGGTCTGAAATTAATATCGACATATCTCGAAAACCATAAGTTCTATCAACATGCGTTTAAGAGCAATACTGTAGAAAATGTTATAGTGAACATACTTGTCTTGAACAGTATCCTCGTAGCTTGTACCGTTTTTGAGAAAATCACGAAATACCCGTTTTGGTGACCTTCTACCTGGAGTAAAAATTTTTGCACGTATCGGATCGATGAGGACTTTTTAGGTTTCATTTATGATGGTGTTCTGAACAATCCTACCAATTTTCAGCTGGGTGTGAATTAATGTAAGCTCGGATGTCTAAATTGCCCCGGTTATCTGTGTTGATCCAAATCATGAACGACCTTTATTCCAAATTTAATGTAAATACGTTCAGCCGTTTTCGCGTTCATTAATATCAAACATACATACTTTCACCTTTAAATTATTATTAGTAAGATGGATAAAATTGTAGACCATCAAGACAGCACACTTGTTGAACCTCTCTCTCTACACTATACCAATGAAAAACTAAGTTACCATGTTGATATCTTCAAATATAGAAACCTCTACTGGTACAGGACTCCTCAATCTGGATCTTGGACGAAGTATCGTCCAAGAGCATCCCGCATCAGAACTGCTGTCGTAGTTTATGGAAAACAGCGATGTGGTCGTAAAACTTTAGCCTGTCCCTACGTAAAGTAAGCATCTAAGCTGTCAGACTCACTCATCACGTTACGTCAGTGTCATCTTCAAATCACACAAAACAAAACAAAAAACTTACAATGGTTTTTCATTAGTATAATGAATGAAAATTAGCCCCTACAACCAAAAACGATTAAAAAACATGATTTACAAACTAATATGTATCGTATGCTTAACAAGTGTTCCGTATTTATTTAGTTTACGTGGTGATTTTGTGTTCGATGACTCCGAAGCAATAGTAAAGAACAAAGATGTTTTTAACAGTTCTTGGGCCGATGCTTTCAACAATGATTTCTGGGGAACTAATATAAGGTCTAATTCGAGCCACAAATCATACCGGCCTTTCACTGTTCTATCCTTTAGGTAAGTTTTCTCGTAACCAAAAATAACGCTGCTACTATCGGGAAAGCGGAGACAAATTTAATTTACTTATTCAAGATTCAAAGTTAGTGGTGGTCTATCAAGTCAATACAAAGTTGCGATTAATCTAAAAGGCATTAACTGACTGACATATCAACACACAGCCTAAACCGCTGATCCTAGAAACATGAAATGTGAAGAGTATGTTCTCTGTATAATTTAGACATCCACTAGAAATAATTTGCGATACTCAACCCTTAAGCAGATGAAATGGGGTGATAATATTTGGATGTAAAAAAAATTGCCACATGTTTACGACTTAATATTCTACTATTTCTATGTTCTACTGTTGTTATAATTACAGTAAGTCTTTACTGGGTATTTTTTATGCACCAATTACGCTCACATATTACAATGAATACAGATCACAACTTGCTTAGAACTGCACATTATAAAATCAACAGTCTTGCTTGTCATACTATATCTTGGTACTTACTAACTACAGTAAGTAATTTGTGTTACTAGTAAAACAACTTACTGTAATTATAACAATGGGAGCAGTATTGTTTACTGTAGGGTAGTCTATGTGAGCGAAGGCAGCAGATGATTGTTCTTATAAATAAAATGTCAAACTAGTTGGACCAAAGTTGTAAATTTTGCAGTTAAGTTTTTGATTTTTTGGTTTTTGTTGCTAAATTTTTCGTTTCATTTTCAGGTTGAACTACTTAAACAGTGGACAAAAACTGGTAGCATATCATTTTAAAATTACAAATCTGCTCTGTCATATTGTTTGCAACATATTAGCATGGCAGACATACAGAAAGATATTCAACACAAATCAGAAACACAAATTATTGCTTGATGAAGCATTTTTATCAGCACTACTATTTTCAGTGCATCCAGTACATGTGGAAGCAATTTCAGGCATTGTAGGCAGAGCTGATATTTTGGCGGGAATCACTTTTTTTCTAGCTTTTCTGGCTTATGACAGAGCCACACAGACTTCCAGACTTAAATGGCTGTATTTCGTAACAGCAGTAGTAATTTCAGGAATATCAATGCTCTGCAAAGAGAATGGTATTACAGTACTGGTGAGTCTCAAATAAATTGTCCAAAAGATAGGAAATGCTTTATCTAGTGATTTGCATACTCCAACAATATTACACATAATATTGACATTTCCTAAGAAAGTCAAGCAATATGTTTAGTAATAACTTCATAATCCTAATGTTTTTTTTATGATAAATATTAGTTTCTACTCTACATACATACATATAATATTTAAGAAAAAATTTAATAAATAAAATTAAAAATCCGGCGAGATAAAAGATGAGCTAACGGTTGACTTTGCTTACATTTTCAGCAATTGATCTTTATAAAAGCTTTTCTATTTTCAGGGATTTTGTATGATATATGAATTTGTTACAAAGTTCAAAATGAAAGCTGAAAAAAGTAAAAAGCCTTCACCGTGTTTAGAGACTGATTCAATTGTTCGAATATGTGGGGTTGCCATGGCAGCATTGTGCCTGCTGTGGGGAAGATGGGCCGTCATGGGTGGTACGAGGCCAGAGTTTCAGCCTATTGACAACCCTGCAGCTTTCGCACCCTCCACCTTCACTAGGGTAAATACTAAATAATATACTTAAATCGACTGCTGCTACGAACTCTATCTTTCGACTTTCGATTTTCGATTCTCGATTTTTTCATTGTAACAATATTTAGTATAGTTTTAAGAAAACAAATAAGTGATTTAAAAAATGTAAAAACTTTTTTACATATTTTTAATCGAATAATTTTGTTATTACACGTTTTAACTTAATAATTTAGGTCTGACTTTAAATAGCTCTCCTGTAAAAAATGCTATTTGCAGTTTCGATACTGTTCTTAAGGGCAGTTGAAATACAAAGCAGCAGCTGCTGAATGCTGTAATTTATTAACCAATGTTTTAATTAACATCTATAAACCTGGTTGGATTATGTACTACTTATTATGTAGGTAGCTTTTACCCGCGGCTTAGCTCGCAATGTTTTTGTCTTTCGTATTTTTTTTTTAGTAAAAAGTATACTAATATAATGTTACTTCTAATACCTCCAAGAATATGTGTACAGAATTTCATGATGATCGGTTAAGTAGTTTTTGCGTGAAAGCGTAACAAACAAACTTACATTCACATTTATAATATTAGTAGGGATAATCTACTCGTACAACAACAATTTTATCTATGAAAATAATGAACCAAACTAAACATTGTTTTTCAGATAACAACATTTAATTATATATACTTCCTAAATGCCTTATTACTAGTGTGGCCTCAATGGCTCTGCTATGACTGGTCCATGGGCTGCATACCTCTCATAGGCAGTATCAATGACTATAGAATAGGACCAGTGATCTTGATCTACCTCTATGGCATACTTCTGCTATGGACTCTCGCAAAAAAGAGACATGGACAAGAAACTAAAAGGTAAGTTTCTAAGAACAGCTTGTACTAGCTTCGCCCCGTGATTTCACCCTCGCGGTGATTATGATAAGTAGCTTGTCTTTTTCTGTACCCTTGACAATGTGTGCAAAATTTTATGGTAATCAGTTGAGTAGAGCGTAACAAACAAACTCACTTTCGCATTAATAATATTTTTTTTACTATAATTTTTATTTCAGAATATCAAAAGTTCCTAATATTAGTTAGAATCGTATACACTGGTTAAACTGCCAACTAAATTACAGCAACTGCCAAAGTACTAGCAAATATAATACCTAATCTTTTAAATTACGATTTCAGAAATATCATATTGGCCGTTTCACTTTTGGTGATACCTTTCCTGCCGGCGGCAAACATCTTGTTCCCAGTCGGCTTTGTCCTGGCGGAGCGGGTGCTGTATATACCGTCCGCTGGGTACTGCGCGCTCGTAGCGATCGGGCTAACCAAGATCAGAAGGAGGAAATCTGGCAACAAGGTCTGTTTTTAGCATATCCTACTGATGCTAAATACTAGCTGTACCTTGCAGTTTCACTCGCTTTTTTTTTCTTTTAAACACCCCTGTATTGAACAAACCAAAAAATTAATATTCAAATCGGCTCAGATGTTCCGGAGTTTTAGCGAGACTAAAGAACAGCTACTTATTCATTTTATATGTGAAAAGATGTGTAAGTTTGTACCTTTGGATCTTGCTTAATCACGCAAAAACGGCAGAATGGATTGGAATTAAATTTGGTATGAAGATAAATTTCAAGAAACCAAATTTCACCCAAATCAAATTAGGCAACCAAATTAGGCAATTTTTGGTTGATTGAACAAGCAAACAGCAAACAAACTTTCACAATAATTGATATTAGTAAGAAAGTTTTTTTTTTATTGAGTGACGAGACGAGCAAATCGCTTGCCTGATGTTTGCCCATAACAGGTCTGCGCCACCCAGAAAGTAGGATTAATAAAATATTGTATTGTATTACAAAAAAGGGCAACACTTGTAGCTACACATTAAAAAGGTTTAATTTCATATTTTTCAGATTGGTGTAACCTTATACTTTTTACTGCTGCTGACATTCAGCCTGCGAAGCTGGCAGCGCTCTTTGGAATGGAGGACAGAGTACCTCTTGTTCACAAGCGGTCTCTCAGTGTGTCCTCTAAACGCCAAAGTACACTATAATATCGCAAAAGTGGCTGATGCCAATCAGAACTCCGTATGGGCACTGGAAGAATATAAAACTGCTATTAGGTTGGTATGAATAATTGTTTTCAAAATCCGCTCCTATGTTTTACTTTTTAGAGAGCGACCTCATTTGTTGTCGTTACCGTTACTAAAACGAATGAAATACTTCAGAAAAAGACGTTTTGAATATTTATTGAAACATAGCGGGAATGCATCAAACTGCTCGACAGAACGGTCTTTTCAATTCTAAGGAGGGAAAATATTAACTTAAAATCCACTTCAAATGGCAAAGTGCCAAGGGGCCCTGGGTCTCTAATCTTTGTCTGCTAATTTTATATCACCCCAATTATGTTTCAGCGATCAAAACCGAATTTCACTTTAGACAGATGGAATTTATCTATTCTTCAGACTAAAATCATTCGAAAATTGAATTGAAAATCATTCATTCATTTTGTTATAATGAAAACTGGAATACTACGTAAAAAATGTCGTTAGTTACGTTAGTTTCCATAATCAAATATACTCAAACATCCTCTTTCACAGCCTTCCTTTTCCCACTGCTGGGTGTAGACGTCTCTCTATCTCTTTCTTTTGAATCTCTGTCATGATCAAATGCCTGATTACAGGCTGTATCCTGAATATTACCAAGCAATGAACAATCTAGCCAATCTGCTAAAGAATCTGAAGCGGTATGAAGAGGCTGAGTTTTACTTGAGAAAAGCAATCAGCTACAAGTGAGTCAACAAATCTATAAATACAGGGCTATCAGAAAGGGTATGCTAAGCTGAAAAAGGGGGTTAGTACTCATTATTATAAACAACTTTTACTATGGGAGCAACCCAAATTTGCGAAAAACAAAATACGCTGTTCCGTAGCAAAATGTCACACGACAAAGGAACAGCTGAATTTTTTTTCGCGAATTCCAGGTTGGTCCCATAGTAAAAGTTGTTCATAATGATGAGCACTATGAGCCCTTTTCGGATTAAAATACCCTTTCTGTATAACCCTGTAGAGCTACTCAATTGGTGAATCGATCATCATGTAATTTGGCAAATGTACCTGTAGTACAGTGTACACTGAGATCAAAAGATTTTCGAAATAAGTTACAAGTTATAATTATTATTTTCCTATTTTGGAAAAGTAGCAACTTTTAATTTTGCATTGATATTTCAGACAAACTAAATGTATACAACCCGGTCAAAATAGAGGAGAGGTGACAGGGGAAGCGGGAGAGGCTCCTGCTTCCCCTGTCACCTCTCCGCGCACTCCCCGGTGCGACAGTGCGACTATATAAGGCTATACGCATTCCAGCGAGGTGCACAGATATTGTGACCGGGTTATATATGAATAATTCAAAAATTAAAATTATTGTTTTCTTTTGAAAATTACGGAACCACTTTTTCATATGAGCTTTTTACCAGTAAGGCTGATTTTTTATTGTTTTGACAGGCGAGACTTCCCCGCTGCATGGATGAACTTAGGTATAGTGCTAGCAAATACTAAACAGTACGAGGAATCTCAAAATGCCTACAATACGGCTTTGAAATATCGCCACAACTATCCTGACTGCCTTTATAACTTGGGAAATTTGGTATGTTCTTGGGTCTTAGGGGTAGTCCAATAATCACGTGATGTTTTTAGCAACTTATTTATTTTTGGTTCAAATTTTCTTTAAAATTTACAAAATAGGCCTGTGTCGTAAATTTCAAAAATAGCTTATTTCGTTAGTTTAGTACCTGTATTACCCCAAAAAAATAATATTTCATGTTAAAAATTATATTTAAAACACATATTTTAAGTTTTAAGAAAATATTTTTAATCTGGCGTAAAAACACAAGAAAGTGTCATGGCGTCGTAAATGACGTCACATAGTGACAAACGATTGTGTTCACTTACGGCAAAAGTTTGTTTTGTTGAAAGTTTTTTTTCGGCATACCACTATGTGACGTCACATTTTCTGATTGGCGTTCACGGTCACGTGACTCAATGCCTATTTTTTAAGATTTTCTTTTCTAAAAATATTAATAATCTTTGATTATTTTGCTAAATTGTTTTATTGTTTGAAATCTGTATATCTTAATCAATAATTAGAAACTCCAATCCATCCGATTCATTCTTAGTGGAAACAAGCCTATTAACGAAAAAATAAATACACGTGATATTTCTCTACACCCTCCTCCCCCCCTCGTGATATTTTCCGGAACCCCACGCCTCGTATCGAGCCTCACGTGATTAATGAACGATCCCTTACTTATAAGCTCCGCTTAAAATGCTCTAACAACTTTCTGCGTATATTTGTAAATAGGCCTTTTCACGAAACGAAACACTGAGCTAAACGCCCGCGGTTTCACCCGCGTTTTCCGGGATAAAAAGTAGCCTGTGTGTTAATCCAGACCATTAACAACTTTCACTCCAAATTTCATATAAATCCGTTCAGCCGTTTTTGCGTGAAAGAGCAACAACATTCTTACAAACTTTCGCGTTTAATATTGGTAGGATTTTATTATGTCTTGTAGTTTTTTTTGTATTTTAATTTGAAATCCTAATTCTCCTAATACATTGCAGTATTTGGAAATGAACGAAACTAAAGCAGCAATGGTGACCTGGTTTGAAGCAATAAACTTGAGCCCTAAACACAATCTGGCCTGGACCAATCTGTTAGCACTTTTAGACAATACAGGTAAAATATTTAACATTGACTATTAATATACTGACTATAATTTATTTTTTACAGTATATTTTTAAACAATAATTGCCTTGACTAAATGCATAAGACGTATGAAGCCAAAACGGATTTATATACTAAGGAGAGGAAAAGGCGGCATTTATCTAGTCCGCCTGAGCTAGTTGTTTTTAGAAACTGTTTTTTACTAGTAGTAATTTTAAAACCACGACAATAAAAACAATCTTAAAGCGGCTGAACATATTTTCATCAGTGCTGAGAACTCGCGATCAAGTCCGTCACCTTTAAAACAAAAAAAAAACTAAATGTAAATAGGTTTAGTTGTTTGTGAGCAATAATGCCACAGAAAGACACTCGGACACAATAAACTTATAAAAACACTGTGGTTATTCTATTATTATGTTATGCCTACTTCACTTTGTTGTATTACAATTCATATACACTTAGTTTTTATTTTCGTTACAGGGCAATTCGAGAAAGCCTTACAAGTCATACCGAAAGCATTAATGGAGCTACCGAACTCGCCATCTGTTAATTTTGCAATTGCCAATGTATACGGCAAAATGGACCGCTATGAAAACGCGGAGCGGCATTTCTTAAAAGCCATTAATTTATTTAATGACACGGTTCAAGCTATACATTATGCTAATTTAGGTAAGTAAAAATACAACATGAACTGTTTCAAGATAGAAAATAATGTTTCAGTATCAGGTCAAAACACCAACAAATCTGAGTTGCCAACAAAGTTAGTTACTTATTTTCTCGTTAGACTGCTATAGAAATATAGTACAGTACCCGGCGATAAATATTGCACATCGCCCTTTGGAAGAGACAAGAGACTTCGTAGAGCGTTATCTCTGTCGCGCGAAATACAAACAGTCCAGTATCTATTAGGAGGTATTGTGCGACAGAGATAATGCTCTACGAAGCCGAAATTAGCCGATTGTCTCTTTCCAAAGGTCGATGTGCAATATTTATCGCCGGGTACTGTAATAACAGTAAGAGATAACAGAGATAGTTGACAGTGCCTCTTCAACGCCCTCTTACGTTTTACCTATTAATTTTTAACCGACTTCAAAAAAGGAGGTTATCAATTCGTCTGTTTTTTTTTATGTTTGTTACCTCATAACTTTTGACTGGGTGAATCGATTTGGATGATTCTTTTTTTATTAGAAAGCTGACGCTTCCCATTGGGTCCCATTTCATTTTAGTCCAGTTCTGATAATGGTATCCATGAGAAAACCATATAAGTCTTAAATTTGCATTAAGTACGTGCGTGACAAATAGATGAATAACTCAATAGTCGGTCTTTTGAAGTCGGTTTTTGTTTTTTGTTTTGTAAAAATAATGTTCTTGTTGTTACAGGCGTCTTGTATCATCGCTGGAGAAAATACAGTTTAGCAAAAGAAATGTACGAAAAAGCATTGCTTAGAGATCCTCAGTTCAAAAGTGCTTCCAGAAATCTTCACAGTTTATTAAAACTATCAAAAAATAAATAAAAAACTACTCTGATGTTTGTCAAAAAATCCCGACGACAAAAAAAAAAAAGACTTATGGCACTCGGGGACTACCGCGGTAAAGCTATTGCATAGCATATTTTTTGCAAATAGATAGAAGCTATGCAATAGTTTAAAAATATGTACTGATTGTACTGCAAATGAGTAAAAAGTAAGACAGTATTTTTTCTCTCCTGAAAAGTAGCAAAATTCAACCTAGAGATTTCTCTACCACGCTGCCTTATAAGTGAAGAAATATCTTACGAGCCAATAATGAAGAAGGTTCCCTAATTATAGTCAAGCATACTTATATAAATTATTCCAAATTTAATTGCAAACACGTTAGGCCCCGCCCTATCCCAATATACTGAAACTGAAACCTTGCCAGCCAGTACCCATTAAAAAGCTACCGAATGTTAAATTAGATTAATTTTTTATTATTCCAGCCAGCATACTTTTCTGTATTATGTGGATAGATGGAAGAACTATTTTTTTCTAAGAAAGACTGTCATTTTTTGTTTTGGAAGTGCAATAGTGGCGCCGTTGAACTATTTTTTGACTTCGGGGGTGTCAGGTTTTTTTGGAACGGAATTTCTGCATTCCACGCTCAAGGCCCGCGATAAAATCTATGCAATAGCTTAAACATCTATTAATCGTTGAACTTGTTACCTATCCACGGGTTTAGATAGAAACCATGCTGTCTGAAATAAAAGCATAAATCTGAATGAACATACTCTTTTAAAATAATAATTTAGATCAAAAAACACGCTTGTTACAAATAACTAAGTGAAGTAAAAAAAGGTTATTTGATCCCATAGATTTATTACTTAAAGATAGAGCCAAAGTGTAACCGCACATGCGACAGCTATATTCTTGAAATAATGCCAGGATAGGAATGCTTCCCCCATCTTAGAGGAAAAAATTTCATAAAATATTTCTAATCTTTATACTTCACAAAATAAAACATTGTTATACAGGGTTATAAGGAAAGGATATACAAGCCGCAAATTGCTCATAGTAGGAAAAAGTTTAATAGTAGGAAAATAACTACTAGTATACTAATCTACTCATAATTATGAACATCTTTTATTAAATAGGCAATCTTGCGATTGCGAAAATAATGTACCTTATCTTAGTTTTGGGTCAGCAGGAATTATGAAATAGTCCAATAAATTAATTATTTATTAATTTATTGGGTACAATCCTGGGGAAACATAATTCACAACCTGGCAGCTACAAATCGTAGACGGCTCACGTAGTAACTATTATTCCTAATCTGTGGTTTGCCCACCTTGGCACGGTTACAGCGACGGGGACAAAAAATGAAAAGTCTGTCTCTCTTTTTCAACCGTCTTTTGGCACTTGCCATCTTGCTCTTTTTTACAAAGTAGCTAATATGGTTCTGTCTGTTAGTCTGAGTTTGATCCCCAAATCCTGGCAGCACTGGTCGTTTTGTCACTGTCAATATTTTTATTGTGTTGATGTCATTTCTGTAAAAAAATCCATCATTGCCAGTACGGGTATTTTTACCCGATTTCAAGTAATTTTGACAATTAACGGGTTATGTCTGGGTAGCGGTGGATACCGGATAATTTTGGGTATTTTAAAAAATAAGTAGAAAGAACGGAACGGCACGCCATAAAACAAAACGAGTGAAACGCGCTGTATCCTACATAGTAATTATTTAATACAATTTTAACGGTGTGTAGGTATGTGTTTGTGAGACTATTCCTCATAGTGCCCATCATCATATATTTAATCTCACAGTATGGGACTAACCTAACCCTGAAATTACGAAAACAATCTGCTGTTTCATAGAAAAATGACTGGACTTATTTGTATGAAACGGATATATTTTTTTTTCTTGATTTCAGGGTTTGTTCCATAGTAAAAACTGTCCATTGTGATGAGTACTATGCGTTCTTATCGGCTTAGCATACCCTTTCCTTATACCCTGTATTTAAGTGCCTACGTAATATTAAAAAAGGGTAATTTATAATTCTGGTTCGGACTTTTCTTGTTTGACTGCCGGCAACACTGATTAAAATCGATAATTTCAGAAAAAAGGTTGCAGTTGTAACTTGTATGCATACTCAAGGGCGTCGCCAAGGGGGGGCAGGGGGGGGCAGTTGCCCCCCCCTAGAGATCAAATGTAGCTAGCCGTAAAGCGACCAAAGTGCGAGCAATTCACTTCCTTACCTATTAATAAATTCCGCATCGCATGACAAAACGTTAATAAATTCACAAGGTTTAATGTAAATTGTAGAAAATATTGAAATATTCAGAATAACATTAA
Source organism: Alcis repandata (assembly GCA_949125135.1). NCBI lineage: Eukaryota > Metazoa > Arthropoda > Insecta > Lepidoptera > Geometridae > Alcis > Alcis repandata. The sequence continues at coordinate 8,199,508 of OX421222.1, forward strand.
GATTTAGACATCCGTTTTAAAAATCGCCGCCATTTTCATCACGATCATCAGATTTGCCAAAACGCAAGACCATTAAACAGTGTAATAATATGTAGATCCAGATCCAAAATATCACCCTCTTAGGATCACTGGAAGATTCACTGGAATTTGACGAAAACATGAAATACGCCATCTTGGATTTTTGTTTCTGAATCTCGATTGTCGATAAGAACCTCTATAATATTTCTTCAAGTACATTCCATCCATCTACAGCGGTTCCATAGCTGTGAGCATTTCCTTTTTTTTTTATTTGTATGACTGTCAAACGTTTTTGTATGGCGATGGCGACTATATTTTTTTATCATTTCCCCAAAAATTTGATCTACATTTCAAAAGTCGGGTGTACCCCTCTATATCCTTCTACCGTTTCCGAGATACGAGAGGTAAAATTTTTCGTCAGCCATCATCATCATTTATCCGATTTGAGCCACAAAGAGTCATTTTTCAAAGTGTTTCTTGAGATTGTCGGATTTAGCGATGTTGAAAACTTGAGGAAAACTCATTTACAAACTTGTGATATGATCTACTGCTAACCGAGGCTTCGTTAAGAGAAATTGTCATCTTTTTGGGCTGGTCTGAAATGAATATCAACATATCTCAAAACCATGAGTCCTACCAACATGCATTTAAAAGCAATACTGTAGGGAATGTTATAGAGAACATACTTGTCTTGAACAGTTTCCTAGTAGCTTGGATTGTTTTTGAGAAAATCGCGAAAAACCCATTTTGGTGACCTTCTACCCGGAGTAAGATTTTTTGCACGTATCGGATCGATGGTGACTTTTTAGATTTCATTTATGATGGTGTTTCAAACAATCCTACCAATTTTCAGCTGGGTGGAAATTACTGTACCCTCCAATGTCTAAATTGTCCCGACTCTATTGTGCTGTCGAGGGCTTGTGAAGTTTTCTATATTGATATTAGAACCGTGTTCTTATTACAATCGTCATCGAGGCAAAGACTTCCAAAGTGTAACGCTACGCTCTCGGCGTTTATTTTTTTTATCCTCCATAATATTGCCCCATTGCCCCCCCCTTAGTCATAAGCTGGCGACGCCCTTGTGCATACTTGCTAGTGGCTAGTAGTACTTTGCTTGCTTTTGTGAATTTAAAACCATGAATTTCACTACGGAGCTTTTTGCTTTTCAAGGCACAATACTATCAGCGGATAATGTTTGCCCGTTCTCAAGACTTACAGCAAGAGGCGGTGAGTGATTACAATTAAATTACAAAAGTAGTATAATTATAGTATTTGTAGTAACTTTATAAATTAAATACTAGCCAAACTAATATTAATTCTACGATGATCCTCCCACACCCATATTTTTACGTTAATTCTCTATCGCTGCATTCGATTCTACTACATCAATAAATATATTATGTAGGTATATTTATCGCTTTCAGGCAATGAAGAATCGATCGATTATGTTCTCGAAACTTTGTCCACGTATCTTGAACAGAGCCAGTACATAATTAATGGCAAAATATCGAGATCAGCCAACTCCCAAGTCAGGAAATTCGCTTTGTATATCATCTTTAACTCGGATTTGCTTGTGCTTAAGGAGATGATTGGAATCGACGAAATAAGTACTCTCATTTGGACAGCACCCGAAATTCCAAAATGTCTCTTGTGTGAAATAATGTGGCACCTACACATGGAGACATTCATCTCTGAAATAATATGTTATGCCAATCCTCAGCTTGCACTAGAAATAGCTGATGCATTCCTGGCGCACTTTAAATACTTTAATCCACTGGAGTGTCTTGATCAACTACAACTCATATCTTCAGCATGTTACACCCTTATGTGTAGGCTGGTGCTGTTTAACTTTATCCGTTCTACTGAACTGGATTTGAAGCTGGATGCAGCTTACAATATCTTCCTGCAATGTTTGAATTTATACACAACACCACCAAACAACCTGAAAATAAATGCTCTTGCAAAGGTTGAGCTTTACAAATATCAAGGTGAGAGTCTTCACTCTCTGATGCAGCTAATGGATGAATGCTTTTCGAAGTTCACAAGCAAACTGGAACCATGCCCAGCTAGAGCTGAAATCTACAAGCTTACACATGTGGCGAAAAGTGATAGAGAAGATTTCCTCAACGTGAATGTCTGTGACATTTCTTGTAATGCTTTGTTAGACTGTCTCGGTCAAGCTAACCTTGTCCTTCTAGATACATGTAAAGTGCTGGTCATGGATGTCAGTGTAGATGTATTTTGCTGCTGGAGTGAGTTTGATGTGAATGGAAAAACCATGCAACAAATTGTTGGAGAACTGTGCTTCAAAGTACACAATAAGCTGTCAAATATCACCACATTGCGAGAACATCCGCTAGTCAACATGCTGCAACAAATATCTCGCAAACCCGTTGAAATGAAGGAGAAAATAAATGCCACTGAAGACAGTGATATTATCAAAAATATTGAGAGCAAAACTGAAGATAGTGACGCCTGGGTCAAAGCCCTTGTTCATAAAGAAAAGCTGTGTCAAAGCTCTGAATTACTTGATATTGTCCATGCAAATATAAATCTCTTTGATAAAGAAGAGTCTTACATACTCTACACAAATTTGACACAAAACAATACTCTTGATGTGGATGATAAAGATTACATAGAGTCGTTGCAGGTCATAGTGTTTGAAAAATGTGAACTATCAAAGAAATATGCAATTTTGGAGAACCATTTCAGCAACAAGACATTTGTAGACATGAAAGAGACTCTGGAGTTTACAAACACAATGACATCATTGTTCAATAAGGTCATTGCATCACCTGATGCAGATCTCACTGATACATTAACTTTGTTTCTCCAAAACCCCAGGCAAGTGCTGGCTAAAATATTTAATTTAGCTTCTGAGAATTCACAGCAAGCGCAGATTATGCTAAGGATTATGAAATTGCTGCAGAAATTCTCTGATCACTACTATAGCACGGACACAGAGTCCTGCGTCATTCAAATGACTCAGAAAATATTTGAAGTCCCGAAAACTGAGGCAAAGGAGGATAACTTCATTCAATTTATTTGCGGTCTGAAGGATGCTGACATTATTCCAGGGACAAAATTATTGCTGCTTATAATCATGACGAATATGTACAAGGCACTGTTAAACAAGAACATTAGTAGCTTGAATACACAAATGAAACTGCTGAAAGAGGCCTACAGTCTTGAGGAGCTATTGGAGTACAGAGCTCCGCTCCTAGCAATGATAGCACAGATCCTGGACGTTGTCAGGTGGCAAACACAGACATTCAGTGCAAAAGCCGACGCCACATTAAATTTGGCTGTAGAAATAGTAAACACTTTGTTTGAATCATATCATGGAGAGATACCAGGTACTATTCACTACCAACCTATGTTGTAGATTTTCTACTATAGTCTTGTTTTGTGACATAATCAATATTAAGTCTGCCATTCTTTCCGCTGCTAAAGACTAAGTAACTTTTTTGATTCATCATCATCCACAGTCTTCTCATCATTCATCATGTTATGCCTCAGTCACATGCCAACCGGGTCCACGTTCGACCCGCCATTTCGGTTATGTCGTTAGCTTTCCTATTAGTCCTTTACCATTAAGGAACTTCATAAACCTATGGATAAAATCATTATCAACTTTACTTGGAATTAATGTCACATAACTCGAAGTAGTGGTTTTAGATAAGGCCCTTTGTAACCGAAGTTTTTGTGTTTCAGCAAAAGAGAACCAATGGCTAATGAGCAAATTGAAAAATATGAAGCCATTGAATATGTACTACTACAGAGCGCTGTGGAAGACACCTGGCACCAACTACTTGGAAATTGTGAGCGGAATGACTGTTGCAGAAGATATGAGATTGAATAGGTTGACATCATGGTTATCTCAGGTTGGTTAATTAGGGGACACATCAATTACGTTTGGCGATTTTGGTGGTTTTTCAATCCTCCCTTTTTCCTTCCTCCCTCCCTTTTTGGTGAGATGTGGTAAGGTTTGACTCAATTCCCTTCACTCCTCGAATTTCACACCTGGACTGGAACACTGTGTATTTTTAACGTAAATATATGTATGTATTATATAAAGTGTAAATATCTGTTTATTTAAAAATAAACTGTAATTTGCTCAATATTTTTACTGAAGACTACTTAGTAAATTAGAAGACCACAATTTAACCTGAATAATTTTGCCTGAAGAACTCAATTTAGAATTTGTACAGAAACGTTTTTACTGTTTTTCAGGTGCTTTGCTTATGCACCCAGCAGGAATGGTGCCAAATATGGGACAGTTTGAATGTGTTTGACAACTTCATGGCTCTAAGCATATTACACGCCGCTTTAGCCATGCTCACCGTTGCAGAGAAGATCAACCGAAATAATAATTCCTACGCCTGTATCTTTTTCTGCCACAGGAACTTTATGCATCTTGCAAGGGTAGGTAGAAAATAATTCTAAACAAAATAAATCTGCTACAGCGAAAACTCACTTGTCGATGGTTCTGAACCATCGTATTTTATGAGCGCGGAGCTCTAAAATTCTATCTAAGAAACACAAATCATACAACAAAACAACACAAAAACACTTTATTTTTTCTATAGTTACTTTTTACTTAGACTGTTTTTTAAGTCTAATGTGATGAAAATAAAAATAAACTGAAGCCAATTCCAAAACCATTCATAATTTCCTAAAATTTCAGACTGCTAGCTTTTATAGTTCCTAAGATAATTAGCTGTGACATACAGACAGATAGACACCAAAGTCACGCCTTAGGGGTTCTTCCCCGAAGGTGGTCAGTACCCTATGTAAAGCAGTAAAGCGAAAAGTAGGTCCCTTTTCGCGAATTGGATTGAAAAGTTTTCTTTTACCGACTTCCATAAAAGAGGTGGTCATGTTTATTAATGAGTAGTTGCGCTCCGCGACCTTACCCTCATTTCCGTGGGGAAATGAGGGTAAGGGTAAATAGTAGCCTGTATGTTAACCCTTTATGAATAACCCTATATAAGTAGGATAGTTCGGCAGCAGTGTAGCTGTTTCATTTATGTATTATTATGCGAGCCATATAAATAGAATAAAAACTTTTTTTTTATATCAAATATTTTGTATTTTCCAGTACAAGTTCATCTCAGAGCCTGTAACAAACGAACATGTACTGTCAATTATCCGGAAGGCGGCTATGATCAGCGAACTGGTGGGAGCAGATAACATCGAAGAATATGGTAACACCCTGATGCCACTCCTCGCTTATTTGACGGAAAGACAAAGCGACTACTCCCTTAATCTAGGGGAAACTCTCAAAAAACTCTTGGGTCGTTCTCGACTCTCTCCAATGATTAACAGAATCTTCGTAAATGGATCAGCTTAATTTACTCGAGTGAGGTCCATAAAAACGATTTTCATGATTTTTGAGGTGTACCGGTATAATGGGTTGATTATACGTAACAAGTGCGAGACAGTAAATGGGCATACTCGGCCGAGCAAACAAATCATGGCTCTAGTGACTGTCTCGCCTCGCTTAACCGTAGATACAAACCGTTACGTGTAAATCAACCCATAACTCAAGTCTATTTCTATTTATTTATTTAACACAATTTATTTCAAGTATGTAACCCTGAAGTGTGTAATTGTAAACCGTAGATCTAAGTTACTGAAGGAGGAAGTTAAGATATGTATATGTATAATCTTTCTATTTTCCTATCTTTCAATACCGTAGAAGTGTATACCAATCTAGTTCTTTAAAATTATATAATTAGAATAAGGAACCAGTATTCAGTAGTTTTTTGTGTATGGATTGTTTCGTCCAAAGTTCGATTTGTTGGATCTGAAACCTTTAATTATTATTATTGTCATTCTTAAAATCCGTAGTAGCTGGTGGACAAACGTATTTATTTTATTTTTGAAGTCTATGGACCTAACTATGTATAAGTATGCTTTTTGTTTCTTACTCCGTCTTGTTTGATCGAGTTCAAAATTTAACTTAATCAAACAAGCCAGAGTACTTATCGAGGCAGTAGCCAGTATAAAAAACCAAAAAAATAACCGAGTCTACCAACTGCTCGTTTATAAAGAGTGAGAGATAGTATAGGGAGCGTTCAAGTATTACGTAACGCAATTATTTCTCGTAAAACGTTACGATGCGTTACAGGGGCGGGAGGTCTTTCTTGCAACACGTTACGTAACATTATTTCTTTTTTTATATACTCTATTAACATGAATAAGTGAAAATTCACTTATAGGAGAATGAAGGAGAAAAACAATTGTGTGTAAAGCCAAAAATTTATAAAAAAATAAACAAAAATTAAAACAAATTAAAAATCTCTTGTTTTATTATAAGGCAATTAAAACTATACCAAGAATAAAAACTATACCATAACTTTTTGCGACTTCAGGGTAAAAATGATCACTTGAGAGTTACGTAACGTTTAGAGAGGGGGGTAGAGCATTACAGTGGGGGGAGCGGGGTCAAAAATCTTCAAAAATTGCGTTACGTAATACTTGAACGCTCCCATATACATACATTATTCCATGTCTGTGCTGTGAGCAGAATCTATGCTATTATTATAATCGACTATAATATTCTTACTATAATAATTAACATAAAGAGGTAAAATTTGTATGTCTACGGTCCTAGGGATGATCTCTGGAATTGCAGGTCCGATTTTAAACTTTCACCATAACTGAATGTTAGATACTGTTTTCTGGCCACAAACCTGCGAACCCTAGAGCCAAGTAGCACTGCACCAGGCACTAAAGTCCTGGACATCACATCACCTAGTTTCAAAAGATTTCCGAACATGGGTTTAAATAAATCCTTGCTATCAAACATATGAGTAGAACCTCCACGTATAAATAAGTTTTTATGTAATCAAGTTTTTTCGTCAGTATTCTGTATCTGTGTAATTTTTTGGCAATTTTGAATTTGTCATTAAAATTTGTAGTAAATAAAATGTTTTTCTTTTTATCGTTTTGCAACTGTGACGAACCTGATAAAAATGACCAGTTAGACAGTGACGCGTTTCCTAATGCTGAACAAATCTGGGGTATGGCACTGACTATGCTGGCCACAGTTGTGTGTTGGATATTTTATACAAAGGTATGCCAAGATACGTCCTATGCGACAGGGCCACAGCGTCAACGACCGCATGGCGTACGCTTGCAATGTATCGTCCACACATCTACGAACGTGGCGCGGGATCATCCTAGTTTAGCTGTGTTCTAGACACTGCGCTTTCTTAGTTGCTAACGCGTAAGTTTGCAGGTGCCAACAAATTGCTTCCATCTCTTAAACCGATTCTGATTAAATTTGGCAAGGTACCGTGGATTAAACGGACGTTGGATACTTTTTATCCAAAAACCTTTAATGAGCAGTTTATTTTTGTAAGAAATAAAACTAATGAAACCAGGATTGAATACTAACTGAAAACCTCGATACTGCTACAGGTTTTACTAGGCAGGTTACCTGACATCATTATTGACTTGTACAATATTTTACTAGATCAGAATGAAAATAAAAATGCAGCAGAATTTGGCCGACATTGGTCAACGCGAGCACCACCGAGACAGACCGAGGACGTCGCCACCCACGCGCAGAGTAAACCACGCCCAGCGCAGAGAACTAAGAATGTAAATAAGAACACTGTATGTATTTAAAATGATAAAATATATTATTCATGATAAATCTTAAAACTATGTCACATATAATTCCTCTAATATAATATGGCATTCACGATTTACTTCAAGTCATTGATTAAACGTTTCGTCACCACCGTTAAAATTAATAAATGCAATGCAATCCAAATAATTAATCAAATACATTTAACCCTTTGACCGCCAAAGTCACCTATACAAGACTAGTGCTAACGAGCCTTGTGCGCCAACGACGTCTATCAAATCTCACCACACCAATGTATTAATAAAAATACTGGACTTTATTTTTTGGATTATTTTTTATTTTGTGGGTTGGCATAAAGAGCACGGTGATGAATTTATGTCGTGGCGGCCAAAAGGTTAATATCGAGTCTATTGGAGATGTCAAAATTTCATCAGCCTTTTTACCCTAACGCCGACACCAGCGCAAAGCGTCGGCGGCGGAATAGTTTTCACAACTCCAAATGACTCATTGTTATAAAAGTTAAACATTAATCAAATTATAAAAATTCATAATCTTTAAAATTAATACTAATGGAATGTAAAAATAACTGAGGTTCTCAATGTTCCAACTTTTTTGCGATCTTTACCACGGATCCTTCTGGCGATATTTTCATTACCTCACCTATTCATATGAAACCAACAACAGTATCTGACAAAAACATGCCATCGGATCGGAGCGGGAGGGCACGCGATCATAGTCACAAGGGCTACGAAATAAGAGATTTGTTTAACTTTTAATGTATACGTATGTATTAGAGATATTACGAAAAACTTTCGATCATAAAAAACTAGTTTGACACTTACTTTCCCAAAAAGCAGATCATTGAGAACGCCCACTGTACTTTTCAATCTACTAAAAATTATAATCATAACTTAATATAAACTCTCATATTACTTAGGACATAAAATTGCCGATAAAAATTGCCTGGAAGACATATTTGTAATAATAAAAACATTTTTCATAAACATCTAATAGTTATAAGTAGTGGCACAGTACCACGGTTCAGACCATTAACATTGCTACTAAACTTAAAGCTAACATGCTGAGCAAAAATAACACTAGCTCAAATTTAAAAAGACGTACGGTTTTTAAACCCAACTGCCCAAAAAAGAAGGCAGTTCGATACAGTTTATGGCATTAAGTATGAGTATGTATGATGCTTCTTGTAGCTTAAAATAGTGTAGTTAGATCAATCTAATTCCGCAGTGTAAGTAACCCTAACTGTAGGTTTTTGGTCTGGTTTTGTGTTCTTTAAGAAACAAACCTGTTTTATAAACTGTGGATTGAATTATATTACTGTGACTACAAAGTTGCGCACCTCTACAATCTCGGGTCGTTTCACTCAGGATTATAATCGCAAGTTTTTGAGCTTCATAGAATCTACTAGCTAGTGCAGACGATAAGAACACTTTATCTATCCTTTCTAACAAGTATTATTAAGTAAATAATTGTTGTCCATCGCATAAATCTTGCAGTCTTGCAACAGATACTTGTGCTCGTCCTCGACGCGGCCTCTCTTCAGGAGGTGCACGAGTATGTACTGGTAGGGGAACACGGGCACGTTGTGTCGTGCGAAGAAACGCAGCTTCACGCGCTCGATCACTTTCATGTCCACGAAGCAGTAGTCTGCGGTGCAGCAGCTGCCGGGCGTCCTGGGAATATGCGTAATGATGAGTACCTACTAGGACCCCTTTTTGGCATACCCTTTCACTACTACACGTAACCCCGAGCTACATACACATACTTTAGCAAAAAATATAAGAATTTGGAATGTTTGTATTATAAATTTGACTAGACTATTCGTGAACCAGCTTTGTATAAGATACCGGCAAGAGTGATAGCGATGCTTTTGTAAGCAAACGATCTCTCACAGGCAAAAGATCTCGGAATCAGGTAAATGTTTTCTTCTAAAATGCTACAAGTATATCCAGCAAAAGAAAACAAACAGTCGAATTGGGAACTGTCTCCTTTTCGGAAATCGGTTAAAAATGTCGTTTACTCCCACCTGTTCTGTTGAGTAGTTCTGTTGACAGAATACCTTGGATCATAAGTGACGGGCTTCGCCTTGAGCGTCTTGAAGATCATGTGGTAGTACTGGCGGTACTTCTTCTTCATGACGAGCACGACCTGCTTGCCCTCGAAGGGGCGGCGCGCGCCCGGCGCCGCCAGCGCCGCCTGCCAGTACGCGGCCGCGCGCGCCACTTCCACGCTGGTGCTGTCGATCTCTAAAATCTTCGGGTGCTTCATCCATTCGTATAGGTATTCCTGGAATAAGATATCGATGCTATAAGATATAATTATACACCTACATTCAGCAAATAAAATCATGAATCTTGGTGAAGTAATTTCAACCTTTTGAGCGTTAGTCAAATTGATAAGCGGTAATGGGCCTTGTGTGCCTTGTGTGGACAACTAATTATAGTTAATAAAAATGCACAATTTCACATGTACTAATGCAAAAATGCATACACATTTACATAATATAAATTTAAGTATCTAATTAATATCTAATCATTTTTTATAAGTATTTTAATTCTTTTGACATCATACAGCATTTAGTCAATGGATGCATAAAAACTCGGCAGCAGTCATGAATAAAACAGAAATGAAATGTAATTATTCGACAAAGAAATAGAACATGATGCTCCAATATCGCGTAGAGTAGATAATTGACACGAGGGCAAGATGGTCGCATGCGTAACCTGATATAGAAACACTTCTTGGATAATTAAGATATTATCTACAGGTTTCGTACCCCGATGCTTTAAGAGGCAGGCATAATATCCGAAAAGATCATTTTATGCTAAGACCGTTGCGCTTTCGCAGATACCAACACAATGAAAGACGAGAGCATAATTATGACAGAGTTAGTATGGGCGATTCAATTTACCTGCAGGAACTTCTTGCATCTAAAGCTGTCATAGATAAAGTTGATAGTTAGCAGCCACTTCCCCGTGGCGAGCGCACACACCATCATCCCCGTGAACGTGTCGTTGGGCAGCACGGCTATAAAGTGCGACGCCATCATTTCCATCTTAGTGTTTTCTGCGACCACTCCGCCCAGCTCGTTTATCATTGCTGTGATCCTGTCGCGATCCTTAGAACAATAAGAATTAGATAGATAGATAGATAAACTCGTTATTGTTTACACTATAAATTACAAACAAAACAATTATAACACCTAAAACTAGTAAAGAAGAAAGATAGAAGAAGAAAGATTGAATAAGAATCCTATCCTCTTGCTTAAGATAGAAAAGGATGGCCCCTCTTTTAGTAGTTCAAATAGTCCGATTGATCGGTGCCATAGCTATATCGGTGGCCTATAGATACTATTCAGTGGCGGCGCCAACGTTAGTTAAGAAATCTATAATATATGTAATAATATTATAAATGTCAAAGTTTCGATGTTTGTGAGTTTAGGTGTTTGGATGGTTGTTGCTCATCCACGCAAAAACGGCTAAACTAATTTTGATGTAATTAGGTATGAAGCTAGCTTACACCCTGGATTATCATATAGGCTACTTTTTGTGCCAGTAAAACTTTAGTTTCTAATAAGAAGTTTTAAGAAAGTAAGTGTGTATAAGCCGAGAGTGGTGCCTTTAAATAAAGAAGGGACTTACGTTAATAAACTCTGAAAGCATGAACACTTTCTTATCGCAAGCACAAATCAAGTTCTGCTTTAGTCGCCAGGACTCTTCAGAAGTGCCACTCGGGGAGTTGTAGTCACTGTCTGCAATAATATGAGAAATATCGGTGTTGTCTTTTTTACAGAGTTTGAATGGTATCAGAATCAGAACATTTATTTGAATAATTAATTAAACGGTAATTAAATAAATTAAACGTTTCACACTCATAGCTAGCACTCATTATCATAAATGTGAAAGTATTTCAAGGAGGCAAGCGGGAAACATACAATACACCAATTTGCTGAATGGTGCAGGACCTATCGCCCACATATCAAATAACAATAAGAACCACATATTTTCCACATACCTGATATAGCTTCTACTGGCAAGCTGGCCCTTACTTTAGTTGTAATCTGCATCTTGTTCTGGATAGGACTGTATCCATTCCCCTTCTTCTTCTGCTTGTAGTTCTGTATGTACTTTTGGAATGGCAGATACACAGCAGTCTTGGCTTTTCCATTTTCAATAAACTTGCGAAAGCTTACTCTTTTTGGAGTACTTTGTCGACTGAAACTCCTGTTTTACACAATCAAAATGTGTTTAAGTTTAGTAAAATAAGTGAGTTATAAAAAAATATACAGTTTCTTACAAGTTTCAGCAAAGAAGAAGATTAAGAAGAGTAGAATGTCATTATTTGTAAAGACCATTTAAGCACATAGAACTGGGTATTTTTTTATACAAATTTAGTTGTGAAAAAGGAAGTTACCCAACAACATAAGAGCGAGAATACACTGGAGTTATTTTATGGCACCGGAGTTAGGAGCTAAGCTGAGTTCAAGTCTTCATTTCTTTGTAGGAAATTCGAAAAATAACCAAACTCCAACATAGCTCCACACTGCTTTGGTAGAATACCACCCTAATAGTATGGAAGAGCTGACAGGCAGACCTTTACACCTTTCTGTGAATAAGCATGAATATTACAAGCCTTTGAGAAATTGTTAGTGACAGTAGCATTGAAGTAGCCCCAACATGCTAACATTCTAGTTTAAACTCACTCGTTGCCTAGTTTTGAAAAGAAATTTTTTAGAGGGCTCGATGTAGGAGTCTCCTTCTCAAAGAAAGCATTTGAGGGGCTTGAAGCCTCTGAGCGTTTCTCATCAATTCTTTTACAATCAATCTCTTGATAAATGTCTTCAACGGACCAACCTATTTGACGCCTCACAGTTTTTGGTCTTCTTGTTTTTTCTATTATCGGTAATGGTATAGGTATAGCGTCCACACAGTCCGAACCAGGGTCAATGAATGCAGTCTTGAAATGTGCAACTTTTAGATGATCCAAGTAGTCCAATTTTTTAGAGAACATTTCATGACACACTGGGCACACGAAATGGTGCAGTTTTACGTTAGTGGTACATTTGTTTAAATGTATAACATAGTCATCGTACTGATCAAACTTGTTGTCACAGAGTAAACAAGAGACACTTACAGAGGTTGGCCTTTCTGGGACAGGCGGCACTGGTCTCATCGAGTGTATTATGGGAGATAAGTCAGAAGCTACAAGAGTTTCATTGCTGCTGGATCGCTGGAGCTGGTTGTGCTCTATTGTACATTGTATCTGGCATGTGTGAGGACCAACAGTGCTGTAGGATTGGTTGCAGCACACACACTTCACAGAATCCATGTCACTATCTGTCTCGTCACTTATTTCAAGACCAGCTATCTCTGCATGTGTGTCTCTCACACAATTCTGATCATTGTCTCCTTCCACAGAACCTTCGTCATACTCAGCATGCATGTGGAACTCTTGGTTGAACAAATCATGATAGTTAGCAGCTGGTGGTTTGACGAGATCTGTGTCTATGGAATATAAGCGAATGTTAAATTGTTTTTTATTTTATAAGAGATTGGGCCAGATTCTGTAAATTTAGAATTTGAAAGCATTACTCGATCGAATTTTAGTATTACCTGGAGCTTTTCTAAGGAGACTGTCAATCCTTTCGCACTGTTGTTTGAATAAGTAGGCTGTACTAAGGTTTTCTATGCAAGATGCACAAACTCGGTCAGACAACCCATCACCTTCATATATCTGAAAGTTTAATTGAGAATGCCAGACATAATACAAAAACGACGAAGGAGATGCGCACTATATTTATACAAATATTTAACCAGACAATAATACGGAAAAGGCAAAACCCTAGCATATAATAATATACAACATTTCACACTCACTTGGATGTTGCTAAAAGCCATAACCATATCTGATAGTTTTATTGATTCGTCCTGTTCAAATATTGAACAAAACTCACCGAGTTTTAAACACAATCTACATTTATGAAAAGGGTTCATTTTGAATAAAAATTGAATACAATAATATCTTTAGTTAAAAATACAATTAAATATCACTTCTCAGAATTCAAACTGCAACCGAAAAACGAGGGAGCACAAATGCACAAAACACGAATCTGTCAATTTCTGTCTGACACGTGACATCGTTTGATGTCAAATTAAGAATATGTCACTGTCAATAATACCACAGATAACACCTAATCATAACACGACTATAAGAATATCGGTGTAATGTCGATTCCACTTCGCGCATGCCTAGATTTCGTTACTCGCCAAGAGATGGCGCAACTACTTTAAAAAAAATTTGTTGAAATAAATGCACTACTCCATAATAGATGGCGCTTCCTGCATTACATAGTTTATTTCTTTTTTCATTGCGCAACTTGACTAGCAGCATTTGTATGAACTGTAAAGTGTTTCGTGTCAGGACATTGTTTATTTCCCCTGCATGTAGGTTCAGCCGGCTAAAAAGAGCTCTTGAGTTGAAGAACTGACTACCCATTGTCCCACCCAAACAAGCCCCAATCAACGTCAAAAAAAAAAAGATCTCGTATCCAAATTGTTTAATATTCCTTACATAACTATAATAGCATTTTTTTTAGATACATACACTAATAATATTACTCAATTCAAAATAAAGATTCGCAATCAACATATTATGTGCTTCCATTAACTTGAGCAATATTATGCTCAAGATTTTGTTTATCTTTTTTCTTCTGCTTCTTCTTTTTCTTTTTATTGGGATCTTTCTGTCTGTTCATGTCATTGTGTTTTAACAATCTTCTATACATTTTTAACAATTGCTTAGCATCTTTTTTCATTTGTCTTGTAACATCAGTTTCATCCGGAACTGTAACAAGCTTTTCAGCTTGTTCATTGCTTTCATTAGGATGTTTATTTTCTTCAGTTGTCTCTGTTACAGGGTCAACATACTTGGTAGATCCTTCTAGAGCATTATACTGCTCTATTGATCCTTCTTCTAATTGAACGTTTTCTTTAGGAACATCTTCTTCAATAGATGTCTCTTTCTCCTCTGTCTTTTTGGATTCTTGAATCTTTTTCTTCAGCTCTCTATTTTTTTTTCTGAGTGCGTTGAATATATTAGCGGTTGTCAATACTTTTTTTACTTTATTGCTGTCCAAATATCTATCTTTCCAGGATATATGTTCCATAGTCTCTTCATCTGGTACATTAGTTTCTTTTTCGGCTGTCACGTTTTCATGTTTACGAATTTGTTCATCTGTGACCACATCTTCACGTTCAATTTCATCTATTTTAGCGGACAACGCTTCTATCTCCTCAGCAGTAGGCTCTTTGGAAAGTACAGTTCCTTCGACTTCATAACAAGAGGAATCATCAGAAAGCTCCAAATATTCGTATACATCATCACTGTCCAAATCTATGGGTTCATTGTCACATATTGTAGTAGTTGATTCGTTGGTAAGCGATTTGGTGACATTCTGACTATTAAAATTTGAAACTGTATTGGCGTCTTTATAAAAATTTTGATCAGAATCCTTACGAAAATCCGATTTAGTTTTTTTCGACTTTTTTTCTTTTTTGGTTTTTTTTTCTTTCTTTTTCTTTTTTTTATCTAGTTTTTTCTTGGGACTTTCTTCATCAGATATGCAAACCACTTCAGGTTGTACATCTACTGCTTCTACTTCCGAACTTTGATGATCCGATAGTTCACCATCTGCCATTCTTTGCTCAGTTTCTTTAGTTAATTGGTTATTTTCAGAAACTCTCTGAGATTCTATGTTATTGCTATTTATTGGACAGTCACTTAAAACTGGTATATCTTCTATTGAAGTAATTTCTAAAACTTTTTCGTCATTTAATAGAGTTTCAGAAGATGAAGAATCAATATTAGAAGACTTTATTTCTTTGCCAAAACATGTATCAACTGCTACAGAGCGAGAATCATTAGAACTGGTAGTTACAAGCAGTGTTTTATGTGACAGTACAATTTGCTCAGTACATAAGTCTGTTGTTTCATTTAACAAAATTTTGTTAGTCTCTTGATCATTAGCTTTATCTTCAGAACTAATATTTTCTGTAACTTTATCTAATGTTTTATCTTTAGAACTAAGATCTTCTGCATCACCATTTGTTTTATCTCCGGGTCTAAGTTTTTCTGCATCATCGTTAGTTTTATCTCTCGGACTTCGCTTTTCTGAATCGTCTTTAGTTTCAGAAACAATTTTTTGTTTTTCTTCGATTAAGTTACTAGTTATGTTTTCATTTGGATTTACATTACTAATCTGTTGTAGTTGTACATCAGCGATTGTTTTCGGTACATTATCTTCTTTCATATCTGTACATGAGTTATCTATTTCGTCAATATTATCAATTAAAGTTGATTTGAGAATCTGAATTGGAGGTGATATTTCTACAGCAGCGTTTTTTGGTAAACTTTGATCATTTTGTGGTGGAGCTATTGTTTCTATGTAAGTGTCACATTTATTTTTATCCTTTTCTTGATTTTTTTTCTGAAGTTTGGTTGCAACAGGTTTTGATGTTTTGTCAGAAATATTATCATCATCTGAATCGGAGCTGCTGCTTTCGGTATCTTCTGAACTCGACGACACTCTCTCATAATTTTTTCTAGATTCATCTAGATCTTCCAATAAATCCATTTTTTCAGAATCAGAAAGCTGTAGCGTTATTTCGTCATGATCACTGCCATCTTTGTCCACAGTTTTCTTCTTTTTATCCTTTTTCTTTTTCTTAGGTTTGTTTTCAACAGACTTTTCTGGTGTGTTCTTTGGGTTATTAATAGTTTTTTTAGCAACAGGTGCTGCAACGGCAACACTTCGTGTTTCAGTAGGGGCAGGATTATTTGTTGTGGACACAGTAACTTTATTCCTGTTTAGCCTTATTTTTCGAGTAGGTACTGCTTGGGGTACTGTTATGATTAGATTATTGATGCGTTTTGTGACAGTTTGTGGGTGTTGTGTAGTTTTTTCAGACTCTTTTCCTGGCTCAGTATTCGCCACTTTTGGTGGTGTAGTTTTCGCAGCTATAAAGAAACATTTCAATAAGTTATTCATGATATTTCTATCAATTTTAAATAGATATGGGTATCCAAGTAGAAAGTTGATTTGTGATTCTTACCAATATTCTTTTTCAGCTTGTCAACATCAGGTTTCTCATCTTCACTGCTGATTTCAACTACATCTGCAGGTTCTTCTTTAATTTCAACCTCGTTTTCTGACGAATGGTGGCTGGATTCAGCAGCTATTGTTTCAGAAGGCCGCTCTAGAAAATATCATTATTGTTTTACAAAAAATACTTTGTCTTGGTGTTAGAAAAAACTTGATCAAAAGAAATAAAAAAGAAAAATGGTAAGATTGTGATTTTTTTAAATTATGAATGTTTTAGTCATTAACATCAAGTTGTCGAACATTGTTGATAAATTTTTGACTTACTGTTCACCTGTTCCTTCTGTAACTGGGCTCTTATGGCCCGGGCTCTGGCCTGCAGTTCCAGCAACTCGAGCACCGTGAGCCCGGCGCGGGAAGCTTTCGATACCTCAGAGTTCTCTTCTGTCAGGGCAACAGGTTCTTTCGCCTTGTCTTTTTTCTTAGACTTGGCCTTGGAGCCACGGTGACGATGCTTATGCTGGTAATGAAGATAAATCAGGTTGATGGTGAGTGCAGCACAAACTATCTTACAAAATAATATATAACTCCTAATGTAAAATGTGGGATGAGCTTTATTCTAAATTTCATGTAAATCCGTTCAGCCATTTTTTGCGTGAAAGATTAACAAAAAAGTTTACAATATTAGTAGGACTAGGATTTTTTTTGAAAGGGGAATATGTGAGAGATTCTAGCTATTTTTAGCTATAATTTTTTTATAGCAATGTGTTTCAAAAAGATTCTGTTCATTCTGACTTCAATTTTTAGCAAACTAGTAAGCATTGCCAATGTTAGCTCATTTGACACACTGTTTTACTTTAGTTGAAAAAAGTATTAAATTCCAATTGTGAAACTGATTACAATGAAAAATTTATTATGATTAGAATTATTGGTTTTTTGAAATCGGTTTTAAGGATTTAAACTAATTACTTAGTGGTCTCAAGACCAGCAATGGCATTGGTAATTGGCTTTTGCTATGAATTGCTTGTTATTCAGACATGTTTATTTAGAATTTTAGATCATTATAATACCAACCCTTTTCTTTTTATTGTTAGTTGATAGCAATGCTTCATCACTGGATATGCTATCCAATGAGATGGTCTCCAGCTGTTCTGGAGGAGGTGAAGGGCTGGATGACTCGGTGTCAGATGGAGGCTCCACTCCATCCAGGATAGTTAGAAGCCTTTTCGAGCTGATGCCTAGTAACTACAGAGTATACATTTTAATGTGAGATTTGTATTATTCTAAAAGGTCACTAACATACTACAAATTATAATAAGTTTTACAATTGATTTTACCTCTTCAGTACAGAGCTCTTCCAAATCCCCAATTGCCAGGTTTCTAACGCATGCTGGTGCCATTGTCTTCAATTCCTTATACTTAAGAATCGAAAACACTTGGTGCATAAGCTCGACTCTATCGTGTATATAATAAGCCAAATCATGTTCCTCTTGCACGCGTTGCTGATTAGAACACTCTGCCTTTTCTTTTTTTATTTTATGATGCTTTACACGCTTCATTTTGTCTAATTTTAAGATAAATAAAACTGAGTAGGTACTAAACACAAATACAAATCCAACAATCCGGCGATGAACCGTGAACCGCAATAATAATGGGTGGCAAAGGGCAAGGAGCCACTGGCCAGTGGTGCCAGCAATCAAACAACTTATACTCCTACGCAAAAATTACTCATTTTTAAAATCATATCGAATAAGTTAGGTTCAGTATTATATTAGATAGGCATATATTGGGAAGAATAGCACGGAAGGGCTAAATTGTGATAAATTGTAGGCATAAAATTGAAGGCAAAAGAAGCGCCAAAATATTAAAGATTGGGAACAATACTGCCCAAAATCTGGTAAATTTATCGCTCTGTAAATACTGTAATCACAAATTTCCCAATGATAGACAAGACATTGACATTTGTTCTGGCTTGACACGCAAATTTAAAATATTCGTAGTGTTGTGATATAATGGATCATGATCATGACTGATTCACTCACTTCCCATCAGCTTGATCGTGAAGCAAAATAAGACTAGCAACTTAATATTCCACATTTTTAAGCATATTCAATTTATTCTAAATGAAAAGAAGTGCAAATTTAGCTAGTAAGAGACGCCACACGGACGGGCGCGGAGGTGATTAGGGTTTCTTTTTATCCTCAAATTACCATTTCTGCCACAACAATTTGACCGATTGCTGGCACTGACTAATTTATAGGCGGTAGGGATAAGCCCTAAGTTTGAAAATATAAAAAAAAAGCAGATTGATAATAGTCAACGTCAAAGTCAAAGAGCTGACAGATGTTGGTTCTTTTCTTTTACTTCTTTTTTATTGTACCTCTCACAATCACAACACTAAAATAACCTGATGGAATTTAAACTGATTTGCATCTCTTGCATTTCATTTGAAGTCAAAACATGCGTGAAAAAGATAGCTGAGCACTATTTCCAGTTTAAAAAATAAATACGAATACGGATTTAATACTTCCGTCAAGTCAAATAAAAGCCATGAGTCCGCAACCAGAACTTCATGTTGAAACCAACATTTACAAAGGTCCTTTTCCTCGTTTTGAACGGCCTAAAGTAATAGGTTTCATTGATCTTGAGAATCTCAAGTTTGCCCGACAAATACATGAAGGTAGTGTGCGATATGACCTAAACTTACATTACAAAAAAGCTGTTCACAAACCAGACGACCTGGACGTAAAGCTGACGGATTTACTGAAGTTCTTACTGGAAAATGAAGCAAGATTGAACTACAGTTTGGAATACCGGCTAGACAACGCTAAGTTTTTCTGTTATCGTGGTCTGATGACTTGTGTTGCATGCACACCTTATGAGAATCGGGAGCCATGGAAAATAGTAGCAATACTACACAAAGGCAACATTTACCTCTGCGCACGAGACACTGAAGACAAAATTCACAGAAAGAAGAACATGAGTGAAAAGGATAAGCTATTTACTTCTTGGGGCTACAAGTTTGAACAATATATGCTATCAGGTAAAATAAAGTGGTTGAAATGCATTTTCGAAGACACCTTTTTACTTTAAAGTGACATACATACATAATTATCTACTTTTTTTCTCAGATAAACCAAACACTGAACCCAATCCAGATGTCCCTGTAGATGAAACTGAAGAGTTCTCGTTGGTTTACACAACAATTTTGAATCGTCACACAGTTGTGTATGGAGCAGAAATGGATGGAATCAGATGTGATGGAGAACCAGTTTCCGAACCACCCAGCAAAGAACAAGGCAGTGATTCGATCATAGAATACTTATCTACAAAAGAGTTTATTGAACTTAAAACACAGAGACACATACAACATCCTAATCAAGAAAAAAGTTTCAGGTATTATAGTTTTTTCTAATGGTTCTCAAGGAATTTACACAATTAATGTCAAATCATGTTGATTTCAATTTATAGTAGAGCTCCTAAAGGTGCTTTAAAATTCTCTCAAAATTTAACACTTACAGTGACTGGTCCAGGGGGGGGGGTTAGGGGCTCAAGACCCTTATACCAGTCTAGTGTTGTCTCGCAGATGTTTAAATTAGTACTGAAAAAGTTTATTTCTTGCAGGAGATTTAAAACTAAGAAGTGGTGGTGCCAATCCTTTCTTGTTGGGATAGATTCCATACTTTGTGGCTTAAGGAATGATGATGGGATTGTAGAGCAACTGAAACTATTCTCTGTTAAGGAATTACCAAAAATGTCACAGGTGAGATATTCTGTAACTTTTTTTATAACATGTCTTGATCAATTTAGAATGAAGTAATGCATTAATAGTAGACAACATACTGCATGTGTTACGATGGAAACTAACATGGTTTTGACACATTTATTATAATTAACATGGGGTTATGATTAACATGGAGTATTCCCATGTTAATCTTAACAAAATACTGCATGTCCTACAAAATGTAAAAAAGTGGAAAATGATGCTGATTAAAGCTTTTTTTAATTTCAGAAATTTTGGAACCCAAACGTATGCTTCAACTTTCTGGACAACTTTTTTACATATGTAAAAAGATGTTTGGCAAGAGAAATAAGGAAAACACACGGGGATGCATCATTAAATAGCATACATACTCTACCGATGGTAACTATGCTGTTTGAGTGGAGCCCGGGCATGCCTGTGAGAGCAAGCGAGCGTTACAGCTATGAAGATGACCCAATATTACCCGATTGGTACATAGAAAGTTATTGTAAAGGTAGCAGGTAGCATATGCTAATGTTTTTTGAAAATATAAATTGATTAGAGTCGATGCTATTAAATGGAAAAGCACACAAACATTATTTGATTTTTCATTTCTAAAAAGAAAAATTATACATAATAGATAATCGGGGCAAATTAGACCAAAAAATAGGAGTAAGCTTACATTAATTCCCACCCAGCTAAAAATTGGTAGGATTGTTCAGAACACCATCATAAATGAAACCTAAAAAGTCCTCATCGATCCGATACATGCAAAAATTTTTACTCCGGGTAGAAGGTCACCAAAACGGGTATTTCGTGATTTTCTCAAAAACGGTACAAGCTCGGAGGATACTGTTCAAGACAAGTATGTTCACTATAACATTTTCTACAGTATTGCTCTTAAACGCATGTTGATAGAACTTATGGTTTTCGAGATATGTCGATATTCATTACAGACCAGACCAAAAAATTGACAATTTCTCTTAAGATGCCTCAGTCAGCAGTAGATCATATAACAAATTTGTAAATGAGTTTTCCCGAAGTTTTAAACATTGTTGAATCCGACAATATCAAGAATCACTTTGAGAAATGACTCCTTGTATCTCAAATCGGATAAATGATGACGATGGTTGACGGAAAATTGAACCCCTCGTATCTCGGAAACGGAAAGAGATAGGGGTACACCTGACTTTTAAAATTTGGATTAAGTATGGACCTTTTTAAGGAAATGATAAAAAAAGATAGCCGCCATACAAAAAAGTTTGACAGTCATACAAATAAACAAAAAAAAAGGGAATGCTCATAGCTGTGGAACCGCTGTAGATGGATGGAGTGAGCTCGAAGAAATATTATAGAGATTCATAACGACAATCGAGATTCAGCAAAAAAAATCCAAGATGTCGGATTTCATATTTCCGTCAAATTTCAATGGATCTTCTAAATTTTAAAGTGATCCTAGGCAGGTGTTATTTTGGATCTGGAGGCTCTTAAGGTCCTTAAATCCATTCCTGATATGATTTTTTTGGTTCGGCCATTTTTCAAAATGGCTGCCATACAAAAGAAAAGGAGTGAAGTTACAATACTTCGCACCCAGCTGAAAATTAGTAGGATTGTTCAAAACATCATCACAAATGAAATCTAAAAAGTCCTCATTGATCCGATACGTGCAAAAAAAATCCGATACAACTCTTTCAAGTTTTTGAATCGTTATATTTCAAAAACGGTGGCTCTTAGGAAAAAAAAAGTTACATTTTGTGTAGATAATTATCTGATCTAAAATTTGGTATTTCTAATTGTATGATAAAATTTACTGTTTTTCTGAAAATTGTGAAAAACCAGTTTTTGTGACCTTTTACCCGGAGTGATTTTTTTTGCACGTATCGGATCAATGAGGACTTTTTAGATTTCATTTGTGATGATGTTTTGAACAATCCTACTGATTTTCAGCTGGGTGCGAAGTATTGTAACTTCACTCCTTTTCTTTTGTATGGCAGCCATTTTGAAAAATGGCCGAACCAAACAAATCATTTCAGGAATGGGTTTAAGGACCTTGAGAGCCTTCAGATCCAAAATAACACCTGCCTAGGATCACTTTAAAATTTAGAAGATCCATTGAAATTTGACGGAAATATGAAATCCGACATCTTGGATTTTTGTTGCTGAATCTCGATTGTCGTTATGAATCTCTATAATATTTCTTCGAGCTCACTCCATCTATCTACAGCGGTTCCACAGCTATGAGCATTTCCTTTTTTTTTGTTTATTTGTATGACTGTCAAACTTTTTTGTATGGCGGCTATCTTTTTTTATCATTTCCCTAGAAAGGTCCATACTTGATCTAAATTTTAAAAGTCAGGTGTACCCCTCTATCTCTTTCCGTTTCCGAGATACGAGGGGTTCAATTTTCCGTCAACCATCATCATCATTTATCCGATTTGAGATACAAGGAGTCATTTTTCAAAGTGTTTCTTGAGATTGTCGGATTCAACAATGTTTAAAACTTCGGGAAAACTCATTTACAAACTTGTTATATGATCTACTGCTGACTGAAGCATCTTAAGAGAAATTGTCAATTTTTTGGTCTGGTCTGAAATGAATATCGACATATCTCGAAAACCATAAGTTCTATCAACATGCGTTTAAGAGCAATACTGTATAAAATGTTATAGTGAACATACTTGTCTTGAACAGTATCCCCCGAGCTTGTACCGTTTTTGAGAAAATCACGAAATACCCGTTTTGGTGACCTTCTACCCGGAGTAAAAATTTTTGCACGTATCGGATCGATGAGGACTTTTTAGGTTTCATTTATGATGGTGTTCTGAACAATCCTACCAATTTTCAGCTGGGTGGGAATTAATGTAAGCTCAGATGTCTAAATTGCCCCGGTTAAGAACATTAAATTGAACTTTATGAAGAATATTAGCAATGTCAGAAAACAAAAAATATTTTTAAATCTGTATAAAATTAAAGAAAATATGCATGTTATATTTATTGAATTCCAATTCAAGTGATTAAATAATTTCCAAAATTGTTATTCAGTGTGGTAGCTCTAGCTGGGAATGGGTTTAAAAAAAGGGAAAACTAGACTCAAAGGTGTATGAAGAAGGTGTATGAAGAAGTATCGAATTTATGCATGTAGACTAGATGGCAAGGTAAAGTAAAATCAAATAAAAATACTATGATACCATTTATTATCACTGTATAAGCAAATGGTGTAAATCAACATCCATAAAAGACTAATCAACAACATGGATATTTATTTTTTCACTTAAAAGTAAATATGTTAGACATTCTAAACAAGTTTTAATTTACATTTAAAAATATTGAATAGAAAACAAATGTTGATAATAACAAAGTAACATGTGTTATTAAATCAACAATGCTTTTATTTACACTAAATTACATCAGTTAATGGCGACAATTCTATTGTATCCATTTCTAAACTAAACTAAATTTGACAGCTTTAAAATTGTTGCCATTCTTTTCTCACGCGTTAAAATGAAGAAAGAGACAACTTTAGTGCTGTCAGATTAGTTTAGTTTATAAGAGTGATACAACAGAATCGAAACTGTTGAATTTAATTTTTCACTGTAATATAACTGAAAGAGACTGTTACATCAAAAAAAATCTACAGTCAGATTTTAAGACATTATCAGACAAAACAGTTTACTGTGGGGTTGTGCTTTATCTTTAACAAATGTTATTATTGTTGATTTGTTGTAATTTGATTAGAACTAGGGTGTCGTATTAGGTCTCGTGAATAATAGACAACCCCTTTAGTTACTAAAAAATCATAATAATTATTTTTACATTACATTCTTTCAAGTCATATAATAAAAACTGCTCAATAGCTGATAACATGAGTATGCCTATTTTGCCTATACTTTTCACGTATAAAAATTGAATAGATTTGTACAATTATTAACTTGATTTTAGCTAGGCTAGTTTTAAAGCACCGTTAAACCAATTTTCATATTTTGTATACCTACAGAAAATAATATTTAAGTTTTACGAAACAATAACTTTGTTAAAATAGTACTATATATATATATATATATATATATAAACAAATTCTGATTGTCAAGTTGACTATTTATTAAAATAAAGAAAATATTACACAAAACACTTGTATTGATTTTCAATAGACCTATTATTTTTTTTACAATGTATAAAATTTGTATAACAATAAAATTTGAGCTGCAAAAAATACACAAAATAAAAATAATGATAACCTTATTTTAAATTTGTGTATTTTATTACAGAATCAAATGTATAATAGATACATACTTTTTTTTGGAAGAAGGTTGGTTTAACATAACATCGTCATTACTGATCTGGCTACGCCAATATTATCTGCACTCATTTCTACGTGAGCCGTTTTTAGAGCTAGCAAATATAAAGAATGGTTTAAACAGTTGATGTCAAATCTATACACAACACTTTGATACCATACATTTAGTGTTCTGTGTACAGAAAGTATTATCTAAATGGCATCAACTCTATTGTCCCGCTGAAAGTTAGAAAAAGATAGCAAGAATTTTAGATGTGCCAAATTTAATACAACAGAATTGACACCAACGTAAATAACGACCATATAAAATGTATTGGGTATGGGACGGTTGTATTTAACAAACATACTTAATGTAGCCAGTTACTAGAAACAAGACATTCATTTACACATAACAGAATGATCACAACACGGAACATACTTATCATAACTAGTTAAACTAACAATGCTCTTTGTTAAAAAGTTGTCATACAATAAATGAAAATACAAATAATTAACACGAAAATGATACCGTGTCAAATGACACTCGGTGTAAAATGATTTATTTACATGTCAACATTTATTACAACATGTGACGTGCCTAAATTAAGAGTAAGACTTAATAGTAATTAGGTACTAGACGATTTTGGTAAGTGTACCAAATTGGAATTAAACACTGATCTGATCACTGAGGTCATTCGTTGTGATTACCTATAGCTATTCCTCGAGACAAGTGATCGCAACAAAACTGTCGTCTAACAATAAAATACTGTTACAACCCATTGAACTATTTATGTACTTATTGAAGGAGACACCGCAATACACGGTGACGTCCCATTCCATTCAATTGTGGTATATGTGTCGCTTTGCACACAGTCACGAAGTCGCTCGCTGCTGATGGTGTATTGTTTTATTATTCGCATGAGTATGCCCGGATCGTATAATACGACCAGGGTATATTTTCATGCGAATTACATTTTGCTCCAGCGAGTCGTGAAATATAGTGTGGCACATAAGCCACTATGAAACAGGGCATCTCAATGTAGTGCAGTGTGTCCTCTAGTGCGTAATACATTACGTTCTGAAGACCTACCACCCCATGACACTAATATTTAAGTCTTATTTTGAACTCTAAAAAGTTTAAAGACATTAAGAACGAGTTCAAGGTTAAAATAAGTTTTCTCAAGGTGGTAGACCTATGCAGGTCTGCATACATACGTGTATGAGAACAGTACTTGATTGCAGTACGACATAGTACGCGGTAAGAAACATGGCACGCAAGAAACAATAATTAAAAAAAAGATATGATACGTAGACAAGAAACCTGTACTGATGTGGCGTCTTCTCATACTGGATGACGTAAATAATGCTATAAGACAAGTAAATGTACAACCATGTAACTATATTCTAGTTTGAAATAAAACAAGACGTGTTCCATCGCTTCATCTGTATCTGCCCTATAAACCTTGCAAGACGTAGGTACGATATTTTGTTCTAAACTATTTTCCCCATGTTTCTTATCGAATACTCAACTAATTCTGTGTTTACAATATCTACAAACTTTAATGCAGTCTTCGGTTTCACTTACATATACCTAGGTACATCCCTGTCGTATCAGTGTTTCTTTTTGTACTAGCGTTACTTGAAACTACAAGCTTTAATTAGAATTTCAGATGCTAATATTATGTATATTTTAATTACTGAGGCACGGGTTGAGGAAACTTGCTAGATGAATGAAGCTTATCGGTATAAAGTTAATATTCATTATTTATATAAAAACTATGGGTTTATAGCGCCACCTAGTAACTCCAGGGACAATTTTTATCTTTCCTCAGGCGCACCGCACATGGGCAAAATTTTTTATTGATGGACTCCTACAAATTACTATTCGGTTGCAACGTTGGTGAATTAGGTTTGAAACTAGTATGTTTTTCGACCGTGTGCGGAATGCCTTAGGCCCAACGCCTTCTGAAGAAACGAGGCGGATTCGCAATGTACAAAAGTCCGTAGGAAAACGACCCTTCCCGGTTCCCCGTAGGTTCAAAATTGTCCTGCCTCATTTTTACCGTTCTTGTCCTAAACACTGGTAAATGAAGTAACATTTTGACAGTACCTTAGTAACCAGGAAGTGTTGATTTTTCGACAACGTAACTCTCGAGTAGGCGTCGCCACTTTTTGGCGTTAGATACTATTTTAACCGCGCAAGATTTAATGCATAACATTCCATATACTTATTCTGTCGATCGAAGTGTTTCAATGATTTTAATCTTTTAAAGAGGACATTAGGTAAATTTGTTAGTCAATAAACTTATGGAATCGATTCAGTCATACCATTTTCTAAATCTTTCTTGTCTAACATTTAGTCATATTTTTTCAAACATTAAAATGTGAAGATATTATAACAATTGTAGTGTTTCTAGAGAATGGTACAATAAAATTTACAAAAATGCCGTCGATTCTGAATTCATTTCTAGATCAATTATAAGACCGGCCTAAATAAAAACGTACACTAACATGTAGTGAAACTTCTGTTAAGATTCAAAAGAGACGGAAACAAGCCCAAGGTTCATAAAAACACTCAATGATTTTCTTCGATCCTTTCCATGAAATGCGGAGTTGTAAATATTGTTTTCAAAAAAACCAGGTCATTACGCGCAGAGTTGGAGACCGGTCTGGTCAATGAAAAATAATGATAAGCCTATTAAGCTTACTGCAGCCTTCACGGCCTGTTAAAGTGAAATTTCACTTCGCATTTAATGCGATTAATGTAAATTTAGTATATCAAGTAAAATTCCTATGTGATAATAAAATATATTAAATCTTTGTGCTAACTTACAATAAATTCATTTTTTCATAAACTATATGCTATTATATCATTTTTCTTACGAAAACCAATTCTAATTTACTAGAAGCGCGCTTGGCACGCAGCATTGGTCTGGTTAGGTTTAGGTAAATACTAAATCTACGTACATTTTGCCACTTTAGCTATATTTTATACGATAGTGGATTCGCTTAATTGGTTGAGGTGCTAATATTGTTATTTTCTCACTAAATATTTTTAAAAATCCTTTTAAAAATTCGATGTCACTTGGTTAGTGTTATTTGAGTAGGCACTAGGCACATACCATTATACTGAATAAGTTTTTTTCTCCACACAATCTCTAGCTATGTTATCAGAGAGTTCACAGACCATTTTATGGCATAGTAAATTCGTTTATTGAAATTTATGCGAAAGACGGTAAATCTTGGAAGAGTTTACATTTTATAAAGATCGTTGTTGTACAGTTTTACGCGATCAAATATTTTTGCATTTGAAGCTTTACAGAGAACTGTAAAGTGGAAATCTGGTATGTGCCTCGAGCTATATGAAGTTATTTATTAATTTCATTCAAATTGGACCAATGTTGTATTCTGTACATAACAGTCTGTATGTTTATCCGACTACATCGACATTGTGCGAAATATGCTATTTAAAATGAGTTACTCAAATCTTTGAAAAAAAAGTCATAGAGGTTCACAACTTCATACACCCGGTAAATCTGGGAAGATTGTGTACAGAATACTTTTTATACTGTCTATTGCGGTAACTCCCTAAAACAAAACGAACGGTGTCATGTGCGACTAACTAGCAATGCAATTATATGGCAACATTGACCAAGGTGCAAACTTGGCCATGGCTAGCTCAAGAATAATATTGAGTTTTTTTATTTGAGTCCCATTTACCCAGACTGCGAAGCGATTGGTAGTGGTTTTCGGCTTGAGTTGTGCGCAATCGAATGAGGTGAATTCCGAGCTACCCCAAAGTTCTTTGAGGTCAAATGGACTCGAGATTACCATTGCTTGTTAGTCGCTCTAGCTCCTTGACTGATAAAAACAAACACACCAACTAACATCCTATCTTAATATCTATGGTCCAATGCACCACATACAAAAATACTCATAGGCCTACCTACATTAACATCAAAACACGCATGATTTCATAAACAAGTTGGATGAAATTAATGCATGGTATATAGGCTATAGGCCTTCTGCTAAAGGCAATTGTGAATATATTTTTTTATCTAGGCGCAATATTTTGTGAGTAATAGAAATGTTTTCTAGCTTCTACAGTATCAAAAGTAACAAAATGTTGTACCCATCGTTTTAAACAATGCCAACTTTTTTTAGCGATCACTAAACAATTCTAACTATCATAAACCTAACTGTTATCGCAACAAATACACAAACGCATGTAACTCAAAGTTGCGTTACGATAACTGAGACTTACCCCTTATTCATGCTTCGGTAAGCTATGCTGAAAAATATTTTGTCGACTTCTCGGTGACGGGGAATGTCACGCGCGAAAGTGAGACAAACATATTTATAGGACAGATATAAGCTTACCGGCTACGAATAAGAAGGTTAGCGTGCAAGTGGTTATAAACAAGTAAAAATTAGCATTATAGAGTTAGCTCCGGCTCACTCTCTAGTAATTGAAGTTACGCAACAATATTATCACAATAATCCGGTGCACGGCGTCATATTGACTCAATTTTTGGGAGTGTGCAACGATAATTTCATGCACTTTTTAATATTTGCCTTCATTGAAGGCACGCTAACGAATATTGTACTCTGTAAAGATATCCAATATTTATGTGTCTGTACAAATAAAATCAAATAACATTATACTACATATGTACAAGTGATGATAAATGGCTGACTAGAGATCGCCATACGGTGCACCGTCAATCTTATCGAGGTCGGCCAGCAACGCGGGAGTCAGCGGGTCCACCAGTATCTCTTCCAAGTTGTCGTGCAGCGGAGGCGTCAGCCCCCGCTCGCTGTCCACCACAGCTTCGTGCATTTGCGTCGAACCAACGGAGTTACCGTTAATCAGGAAATCTCTGTTGCTGTAACTGAACACGCTTCTATCTTCCGCAAACTGAGGAGTCGAGGGCACCGACTTAGACGAAATGCCGTTCGAAGCGTTGGAATATTCTGCAGCGAATAATTCTCGAGAACGTCGCGAGTCGATTTGTAAATTGGGTGCGGCGCGTTTAAACGGCAGAGGAGTGCTGGGTACTGAACGAGACGTGTAATACTTGTTGTTCTTATCGGTCACTATCCCTGAGAAATCGAACTCCATACTGTTCGCTCTCTTTAGAAAGTCGTCTACGTTGTCCGCGGGTGCGCCGTCGTTCGCAAACGATGGATTATAGTTGGTTCTATCGAGCAAATCGTCTCCGCTGGGAATGAGCGATGTCAACTGCTCATCGGATAGGATTTGTTGATCGGGCAAAGGATCGCAACCGTTGCTCATAGTGTCGTTGGTAGCCAAGAGAGTTTGCGTCGCATTCGGGTTAAGTACGTCATTGCTACTGTCGATCGCATTGTAAATTTTATCTAATGTCTCAGAATTGAGGCCCGCTCTCGATATGTCGCATGCGTCGGCGAGACTTCCGAAATCGCAAAATTCGTTCGGTATCGGCGTGGGCGGCACGGAACCCACCGGAGTGTTGTTATAACTCATCATCCCCATATTGTTCATGGGGGCTTGCTTCAGTGGGACCGACTGAGATCGAAACGAGTCGTGTCCCGGCCGGTAACTGAGCATCGTCTCTTGAAAAAATTGGCTCACTTCGCTCGACAAGGGGTCCGCGGAATGAGGTTGGTCGCCGTTCACGTGATCCCGAAATGAAGGGTTCGCCAAAAAGTTTACGGTCAAATTACTACCTCCGTTGTGCATACCCGCTACGCACGGGTAGATATGGCCTTTATATTGAGAGTTGAGAATGTTAGGCGAAGGCGGGGCGGACATCGGTTGATAGTATTTCCCCGGGCCGCACATCGATTTACCCATAAATTTTTGTTCATTCGGCACCGCAAACGATTTACAAGACGGATCGCCGACGCCCAACGACAGAAGATTGCGTCTCTTTCTTCCGTTCACTTTAGGTATTGGACGAGAGCAAAACCGCGACCGAGGCACCGGAGTGTTTCTCGGACTCACGAACGGGCTGGCGGCGGTGCTGTGAGATATGGGCGACGTCTGGAGAGATCCACCCATCACTATCTGTTTGTTGACTTTCGTCGGACTCTGGCTCCTCGCGCCGAAGCCCAGCGGAGACTTGGAATTAAAATGTCCAGGGGAATGGCAACCGTCGGAAATCGGGACAAACTCGTACTGCTGCGTTCTAGTGGTCGGACTCTGGGGTTCGTTGTGGTGGCCGTTATACATGTGAGGCGGAGCGACGTTCGAAATCAACTGATTCGCGTTCGTTTCGTTGACGTACGGGACAGAAGAGCCGTTCTGAAGCGGGGCGGAGTCGTTGCTGTGGTTACTGCTCTCGGTGCGGTTCGGCACCGGAGTCCCGTTCATCTGACTCGGGTTACCGCCGGGCTCGAAAGCGCCCGGGGCCGGCGGTTTGGAGTTTTCGACTTTTTCTAGAACCGCCGCCTGGTCGGAGCGCCCGGACCCACTTTGGTTTTTCAAATTTTTAGCGAGCAACTCCCGCAACTGAGATAATTTTTCGTTCTTGCCCTGACTATGGTCGTCGGGGGGGTCCTGGCTCGAACCTTCTAAAAAAGCGGCCGTCTGGGCGGGGTCGGCGAGGGGCGGGGGCGGGGGCGGCGGCGCGCCGGGCTGCGGGTGCGCGTGCGCGGCGCGCTGGAAGTAGTGCAGCAGCTCCTCCTCGTGGCCCTGGCTGCTGCCCTCGTTGAGGTAGTCGTCCAGGTCGTGCTTGTCGATGTTGCAGATGCTGATGACGCGCTCCCGGTTGAGGATCTCCGAGTGCTTCTCCTCGCAGATCATGCCGGTCCTGATGTTGATGCCGTCGAGCCCGCAGCACGAGTCGGGCGAGGCTTGCCGCGGGGAGGCGGGGCGGCGCGCGCGCTCCGGGGAGGAGGGGCGGCGCGCCCACAGCCGCGGCCGCGGCCTACTCGTCCTCGTCGTGAGACTCGCCGCCTCCTGATCCTCCCGGGCCAGCGCCGCGGCGGTGCTTTTGGACCGGTTCGTTAAGTTTTTTGGATCCTCTAAAAAAGCAGCCTCGGGACGAGCGGGGGGTTCCGCGGGCGCGAGGGCGGGGGCGGGGGCGGGGGCCGCGGCCGCGGCGGCGGCGGCCGCCTCCGCCGCAGCGTGTCGCGTGGCCGCCAGCTTGCCGCCCATGATCTCGGCGGCGCGCATCTTCTTGGGCAGGTACTCGGTGCGCGGGAAGTCCCCGGGCGGCGGCTGCGGCGGCGGCGCGCGCGGGCCGGCCGCGCCGGCGCGGGTCTCGCTCTGGTACGCCTCGAGGATCATCTTCTTGCCGGGCAGCGGCATGCGCGGCGGCGGCTCGGGCGGCCGGCGGCGCTGCCACTCGCCGCGCTCGGTCGACAGGTCGAGCGACGCGTCGCTGCTCAGGTTGATGGGCAGGTTGTGCGCCTCGGCGGAGCGCGTGAGGTCGCGCGCCGCGTACGGCGGCTCGAACGCGTACGGGTCGGGCCGGTACTCGTGGCCCGGCGGCGGCGGGTGCGGCGGGTGCGCGGGGTGCGGGGGCAGCGGCCGCGGCCCGTAGTACGGGGGCCGGGGCTCGTACCCGTACGGCGGGTAGGGGTAGGCGGGCTCGGCGGGGGGCGGGGGCGGGGGGCTCTCGTGCTTGAGCGGCGCGAGGTGCGCGTACGAGGTGGACGGGGGGGACTCCTCCGGCTCCTGAGCCTTGTTCTTCTTGGGCCGGCCCGGCGCGCCCTGCGCCTGCAACCAATAACGTACCATTGCTATCTCGGAAATCATCATTTCGTTTACTGAAGTAAACCTTAATCGGTCATTTCAAAATGCTCGATCTGGTTGCGCCCCTATTTTCAGCATGAGTTTCTGGAAATATTGCTGGGCCATTATTGCTCAACAATTGATCGAATAAAAGCACACGCACTTTTGAGTGATTATAAGTACACAACAACAAAGAGCGTCACCGCGTTTCTCACCTGCATTTTTCTTTTCAAATGCTTTATCAGTTGCCGACTCGCAGCGTCCTCCGCGTGCCCTGAAACATTACCGATCATCTCATTAGAATCGTGAAACAAATTCTGTTTTAGTATAACGATAAAAAGAAGCTGTAGAAAAATTGTGGACCAATTTAAAAATAAAATAAAATAAAATTCCAAAAATTAACCATAATGCTATTTCGGTTTGATTTATTTAGCAAACGTGAAACTTAGTAACAAATTTCGTCTCCCTAATTCAGCACTGCAATTTATTTTTATTTTATTTGAATAACAAACAGTATAATTAAATAAGATAAATATGATAAATACACTTAGGCCAATTTAATCTACTGTACCAAAATACTCGATGTGTTAGTTACCATGTTGTGAGAGCAGCGGTGGGGACGCGGAGCCGCCGGGCGCGGCCGCGGGCGGAGGCCCTGCCGTCGCCAGATGCCGCGCTAACTCCGATATGTTCGCACACTTTACACCTGCACCGACAATTATTATTATGAGCCTGTGTTCCAATGTTGGGCAGTTTCCCTACCCTCTTTCCATTGGTCCCTGTCCCGAGCTATAGTAGGCCAAGTTACCAATAAAGGCACTGTTCTCAGTTAGTCTTTAAGGCGTTTGTCGGCTCCTCAAATGCCTAGAAGAGACCGCCTTTTGTGCCTTTCTCAGTTTTACAATTGTGCGTGCCTTTTTGTGGCGAATAAATTATTATTGTATTGTATGTTAATGATAGTATCTGTTTGTTTTCATGTAACCCAACAGTAGATAAAAAAGTAAAATAAAAAACCGATTACAAAATGTTTCGGAGTGTTACTGACAGAATACTTGATTGGAGAAATATTTCCAACTCGAAGGTGCCAACTTTATACACTCAAGTGGCCGTAGCCAATATCTGGGTCACTCTGTAATCGAACAAGTGGCAAATGGCAAAATTTGATCTATTCGCTATTGTATAACAATAGTGTATCTTATTCCACAGAGTAAAAAATAAAATAAAGATAAAGTCCTAAAAAATGGGAGTGACCAACCATGCCACTTATTCGAAAACGACAAAATGGACCATCGGAAGCAATAGCTTCTTTTGACATATTTTATTAATTAGTACGTGAGTTTTGTTTCATATATTTATAAATACAAGTATTTGCTGTCTATTTTTTTTTGCCTACTACCATTTTATAACGTATAGTGGGCCCAAGTTTGAAGGCTTTATTTGACAGATCTAAACTAACTAAACATATATCTATGTTTGTCATTGCAACCTATAATAAGGACAAAAATACTTTTAGAAAAATTAGATCTGTCAACTTATGCCTTCAAACTTCAAATTCAAATTCAAAATAATTTATTCAAATATGGGTACATCAATGCACACTTATGAATGTCAAATACAATTTTTACGAATAAATTGATACACAATAAATTAAATGTCAAAGAAAACAATATTATTAGAATGTCAAAGAAATTATATAAAGGGGCGTCTAAACGGGCCATATTTTACGACAATTTGTGGCTGCAATACTGTGGCCGGCAACATTGCTAGCAATACCAGCCACACTATGCAATATTTTAAGGATGGCCCGGCATTATATCCACATATTTTTTGGTATGTCAAAATGTTTTTATGAAATCATGGGTTCTGAATCAAAGGCCATACTATTGCAGCCATATTGCAACATGTTGCCTGCAATTGATTGCTCAGCCATAAAATGCACTAAAATGTTTTTTTGATGGCTGGGCAATATTTGCCAATAATTGCAGACACAAATTGTCGTAAAATATGGCCCGTTTAGACGCCCCTTAAATTATTGCAATGTCAAAATATCAAGGTATAAAATAACTACAATAGTAGGTATAATCAGTCAAGACACTTATGAATGAATGAATGAATGAATGAATGAATGAATGAATGACTTGGGCACAGTATGTAGGTAATAATAAATAAATATTGTTCTCACCCAATTTACTCTCAGCCCAATCACAAACAACTCTTTCGGGTTCTCTCGAGATCGGTACACTCGGCTCCTGGAACGGAGAAAACTAAATAAAGATACGAGTTAACTCCTGCTTATTCCCAGTTTTCCCAACTTTGTTTCAATACCTTTGATGATTCACCCATATCAGGTAGCTGCGGTACTTCTAGCTTGATTTTTTTTCTAAGTCCAGCATAGCAGTATCTGGAAATGATGAAGGAACTCGTATATTCAGAATGCTGGTTTAGTATTAGAATAGAATAGAATATAGGTTAATTGCAAACCTTACAACATCAGCACTTCAGCATTGACTGAGTATTTGGTTAGGAGACGGATTTATACAGTTGCTTTTCAAAAGCTTTTATTTAACTTGCATTTGTAAGTGTGTAAAACTATGTTTGTACGGGTGGAATCTTGGAACTCAATTTTGGACCACTTCCCGATGTCCGATTGAGCTGAAATTTTGTATACGAGTGTAACTCCGATGATAATGCAATAAAAGCTTGTTTAAACATTTTTTGTTTTAACCCTACAAAACGTACTGAGAAAAATAAAGGAACCTTAGCTATAGCTTAGCTGAGGAATAGAAATTTGATTTACGCCCACAAATGCGCTGTCGTATTTTTATATACTTTTCTATCGAATATGTACTACAAATTTGTGCTAGGGTTCTACCCTTAGCGTAAACTTTTGAACGTTTCTTTTTTGCATTCTACTTTTCAAAGAAGTCTAAGTAGGTATCTAAGTAGATACGTATGTACTAAGTAGGTACACAGCCAACCCAAATATAGTCTTCAATGTTAATATTATTAACAAAATACCTATAATTATTATCAGCAATGCTGATACACAGCACTAATCAGATCGGACAAGTGTGTGCTGTAATATTATTTAATTAGGGGTCTTGCGCGTGGATCGACACACACCACGACGTCCACATCTCAATGACCCGGAACAGCACTCACACTTACATGCTCGCTGATAGGACGGTTTATACTATAATAGTACGTCTGCAATTCTGCATGCACTAGATAACGGCCGGAAACTGAGTGTGAGTATCATGTCTAATTTCGAAGATTTGATGTGCAACGCGTGTGCATGCTTCTCCTTTGCCTTATATTATTGCCAGAACATAATCTTCTTATTTATAAAAATCAATTGCTGTTTGTTATTCTAGCTAAAACTCTTGACCTATTTCAATATTTTTTTTGTTTCTGTTGCTCTAAGAAAGCGGGTGAAACCTTGGGGCGCAGCTAGTTACAATACATTTAAGTCAAACCTACGATGATTCTTATGACTCACGAGTAACAAGTAAAAAATGGCCAGTCACAAGTTGTGACTTGCCAGTTTAATTTAGTGTACATGTGTTCAAATAGATAAACGAAATAATCTCCTTTGTTTTCTAATTAGGTACGTCAATCAAAACTGTTGAATGAATTTATATAAAACTAGCTGATCCTTGCCCACTTCGTTGGGCATAATCCTACTACTATTATAAAGGCGAAAGTTTGTAAGTATGGATGTATGTATGGATGTTTGTTACTCTTTCACGCAAAAACGGCTGAACGGATTTACATGAAATTTAGAATGAAGGTTGTTCATGGTCTGGATTAACACATAGGCTACTTTTTATCCCGGAAAACGCGGCTGAAGCCGCGGGGCGCAGCTAGTGTTAATTAAACCCGAAGCCATCGCGCGCCGTTCGGACCGTTTTTTCTCCGATTCACTTTGCAAAACGGACTACCACGTAAAAGCCTTTTTATTTTTCGGTTTTTTATATAACCTATGACACTCAGCAATAATGTGGCTTTCTATTGGTGAAAGAATTTTTAAAATCGGTTCAGTAGATCCCGAGATTACCCCTTACAATTTAACAAATATACAAACACACAAACTTTACTTCTTTATAATATTAGTATAGAAGTATAGATTAGTATAGATACGAGCGTGAAAAAAAGGCCCTGAAAATAAGATCTAGGGCAATGAATTTCAATCAATGAGTGGTTAGTCATTGAAAAAGATCACAGGATGTGGTCGAAACTAGTAGGAGTATCAGACTCAAATAATTATAACAAAATGTGTCAAAACCGCGTCAGTATTTCAAAGTAAAATAGATTTTGATATCTACAACAAGACTGGCTATTATTAAAGACTATAGCAATAGTATATCAATGCATGCACGCGAGTACATGGCACAGAAATCATATAATACGCTACACGTCATTGATAACACCAAGTTCACCGTGTTCTTGATAAAATTCGACTGCCTCACTCATTGGCCTCTAACATCGTGGCCCTATTTATCGTGAAAGATGCATAATTGAGAAGATATACTGCGAGGGGATTTTATCTATATACAATAACAAGCCTTTTAACATTCTAAGAATTATCCTATTCGGGTTTAATTGTATTGAGTTTTAGCCAAAGAATACCTTCACAGATAACGCATTACTAGATCTATGTTCGGATCAAAACTCATTAAGCGAGGAAAATGCAGATGACGTGAATACGTCAGTTTTGCTTCCATAGTTGGAGGCAACTCAGAAAACTGATGATAACAACATCGGGGGAAAGTTTAGACTTGCAGCTACATATCTTTATTCTGCATCCAAAATGGAATTACACTACTCAAAAGCTAAAGGATCAAAGAATTCGTTACACATATTTATGCTAACGTTCACACACTGTCTACGAGACAGCCACACCTAGGTTTTTTTTTATTCTGGTTGCGGGAACTGAATTAAAGCGTATCCATTGTTTCCAAGGTCACTTGGCAAGCCTAGCGATCGACAATGGAAGCGAATTTTTATTTTGACTGACACTTGGCGTATTTAGCTCGTTTTGAGTGCAGAATCTGTAGGAGGTAATCTGTGTTTAAAGTTTACTAGTGCTAGCACCAATGCCCTCCTGACTGTTATCCTCTATTATGTCTGAAGAATATAGTTATGGCACGAAGTCACGAGCATCAGCTAGTGTAATATAGAGACCCGGACACACAGAAACTTATGGTGTGGTGTGATAGCGTGCCAGCTTAAAATATTTCAGAGTCCTTTCATTTTAAACACACCTTCGAAATATAATACTGTTCCCCGCAAGATAAGATAGCGATAACCGGCAAACGATAGTTGTTACTGACATGCGGTTTCGAGTACGATTCGAGCCCTGTCACACAGCCGCGGCATGCGGTCGCGGGTGCATTCATACATTGGCAAGCGGGCGTAAAAGCACCTTCCCAATTTATAACTTTCGGCTACTTTTATTTATTCTGTGGTTCCGGCCACGGTGATTGGGCGTCTACTGAATGCATCGGTGGCCATCGCAGACTCTGTGTGGTAGGCTTTATTTGGGTCTACTAACTATCTATGTATTCATTGACAAATACAAAAAACTCAAAATTAACACCGCCAATATTTTCATCCGCACATCGACATTTTTAGGGTTTCGTACCAAAATGGCAAAAAGAAATCCTTATAGTTCCTGTTCCAGTTGGCCTAAATTATAATTTGGCCTAAACAAACAAACATACATTGCAACTTAAATAAAAGCTTGTAATAAGTCGTAAGTGTAACATTATCGCAATATGGTTGATTTTTGTTAATGATCGTTACGAAAATAAGTTTCGTTGAGCGACATTGAATCAATAGTTTCGAAGCTCAACAACTTAGCTCAACCATATAACAACTTTTTGTCTTCCAACTTCTACCATTAAATATACAGGGTTATTCATAAAGGGTATGCTAAGCCGAAAAGGGCTCATAGTACTCATCATTATGAACAACTTTTACTATGGGGCCAACCCGAAATTCGCGAAAAAAAAATCAGCTGTTCAATCAAAAGTAATTGATTGTTGATTTGTCCTTGAGCGCATGACTCAGGTTTTGATAAATGATTACAGAACGGACAAAGGATTGCAATACATACCTACATAATACATAAATACTTACACATAGCAGGTACATATTTCCATAATTTTGCATAATGCTTTGAGGGCGCATGTTTGTAAATATCAAACATAAACAGTGTGCCTAGCACAACTTTGACGTAAAAATACGTAGCGAGTATTCGATAGAAAAGGGTACGCCATTTGCGCCTGTCAGGGGCGATTTTGACGGGCTACGTAAACCCCCACGGAAAACATAATACCTACATAATTATGTATAGTAATCTAACTTGATTTTTGGCATAATGGTTTAATCTATGGGGTTTTTTTTTTTAAGTATGTGTCAAACGTAGTTTGTGTTTGTGTGTTTGTTGTTTCGGGGTTATACCCAACCTCTATACTAAATTTCATCTAATTTCGTTTAGCTAATATGCTGTTAAATGGAGTCAAACATATACATATTTTATATTAGAGTAATGCACTGTATTGTATCAAAAATATAATGAAAAATAATTGATTTTGCCTATTTTATTACTTAATGTTTGTCTCCCTAAAAACCTAGTTTTTCTTTAAATTATTATTGAAACAAAAATAACGAAATTGTTATGAAATGGTATCTTGCAAAATTATCACTAAATCAGAAGCGAAACGTCGTTATCTATGCCTATAATGAAGTTCCCTCTTTTATCTAATAAAATGGTTACAGATTACACAAATCACGATACTTTCACGACTCTAAATGCAATATAGGGGTTGCAGTACTGTAGCCAAACAGTGGAATAAAATCATATACCACCGCAAATTTCACCCCTATTTTCCAGAATAAAAAGTAGCCGATATATTAATCCAGGGTATAACTATCTTCATACCAAACTTCATTTAAATTCGTATAGCTGTTTGCGTGATTGAGGAACAAACTTTGAAAGATCCAAATTTTGACATTAAGTAGAGCCTAAAAATGGATCATCGAAACAACGAAAAATGTATTATGGACCGCGTAAACGAAACCCTAAAAAATTCAGGCGATATAGCTGTCTTGACTAGCACGCAGTCTTGTAACTTCGGCTACATTTTGACAAATTACGTTGCTCGGCAATGCCGTGCGAGCAACCGATTTAGTCGTCTAACAACATGCCAACTAGGAGCAGCGGTGCAAGTACGGAACTTTTTAGATCCATCAAATGACTTTAAAACTCGGCTAAACAGTGAAATGTTCACGAGTGTGTCGAATTCAAAGCTCAGTATATCGATCGACAAAGTTTGTTTTTGCAGCAGGCGCAATAAAATAAACTAGTAGTTCTGCGAACACACTGCGAACTACACACACGTTACTCTAGGAAGGGGGAGCCTCACAAATGTGATCAGCAAATGTGTAACAAGGATGAGGTGGGCAAAAATCATGACGTAATTTATGTATGGTATCTTGTGGTCAAACGCATGGGTCATTCCCAGTTGTCACCCTTCAACGTCCCCAGTCGTTACAATCGGGACATGCTTGGTTCTATGTAAAAAATATTTTTACCTAGAGTTGCCGCGCGTGCCGAGCCTGCGCGGGCGCACAGTGGGGTAAACCTGCTTCATCACTTTACCGAAGTCCGCCGTCGACAGCGGCTTCATGTTGCTGCTCATACAATGTGCTCTGTTGACAAACATTCACACGTTACACAGTTATAAGAAAAGGGTGCTAAGCCGAAAATAGTTCATAGTACTCATCATTATGAACGACTAGCTGCGCCCCGCGGTTTCACCCGCGTTTTCCGGGATAAAAAGTGTCCTATGTGTTAATCCAGACCATGAACAACCTTCATGTAAATCCGTTCAGCCGTTTTTGCGTAAAAGAGTAACAAACATACATCTAAACTTTCGCGTTTATAATATCTAATAGGATAGTAGGATACAATGGGACCAATTAAAATATGAAAAATAACTTAGCATAGCACCGCACCAATCATACCATCTTTGCCACTGGAGCGGTTTTTCCAGCGGCCCAGAGTCTCGTTCCGTTATTTTAAGGAGCTGGGTTGGCTCGGGTGATCGCTGGCAAGGGGGATATGCACAATGCGCCCTTTGCGGGACCTATCGCCCCTATTCCAAATAAAAATAAGAATGGGACCAACCCGGAATTTGCAAAAAAAAACGGTATAAAAATGGCATTTTGACATGATAAAAATGCATTTATACAACACTAGCGGCCCATCCCGGCGTCGCACGGGTGGACAATGTTGAAATTTTTTCTGAATTTTCTTTGCTATAAACCTCACGGAGCCCGAGACCTTTCCAACGAATGCAAAACCGTGGAAATCGGTTCGTGCGTTCTGGAGTTATAGCGTCAGGAAGGAAAACCCGACTTATTTTTATATAGTAGATTAAATTACCATGTCAAGCAGCATTGTTTTTATTTGTTTATGAACTTTTTGCTTTTATTTTGCAGCAGAGGTTTCAGTAATGAATAAATGTATTATGCGTTTTCAGGGCCTCTTATACGGGCTTCTTAAATTGCTTAGTCGTGGGCAATTCTTGTCAATGACGTCATGTGTCTTCAGCAATTTACTGCGATGTCAGTCCATTGCTGCTACAGACGCACTATACTGAGCGGTATGAAGAAACTTAGTAATACATGTATTCAATTAATTCATGTTGGCAACATAAATCATAAATATAGGGTTATTCATAAAGGGTATGCTAAGCCGAAATAGGCTCATAGTACTCAACATTATGAACAACTTTTAATATGGGACCAACCCAACATTCGCGAAAAAAAATCAGCTGTTCCATAGAAAAATCTCAACGACACTCGACAAAATGTATGGAACAGCTGATTTTTTTTTCGCAAATTCTGGGTTGACCCATAGTAAAAGTTGTTCGTAATGATGAGTACTATGAGCCCTTTTCGGCTTAGCATACCCTTTATGAATAACCCTGTATATGGAGCAATTCAAAGACAATGTTTTTTGTCTCTATTAATTTTAATAATGTGAGATAAGGGTGTTAATAATGTTAGGGCTGTCAAATTTGGTTTATTTTAAAAAATAGTACATATTCGACGTCATCCTTGCAAAGAATTTAACCAGACTGCTATTTTACTTATAGCAACTATTGTTAGGCAATTATTGATGCAAAGATTGCTTTTGTAAGCAAAATACATAAGCAGATACAAGATCTTCAGGGAATGATGAATTATTAACGGGTTGAAAATATTTACTTACATGTATTCATCATACACATCTTGTTTGGGCAGCGAGACGTCAGGGTCCACTTCTAGGTGTGTCTGTATCCATATTACAGTTTGTTGAAGTTCAGCCCTTAGAACAAAAAAAATCATTTAATATTACATACAGTGTTAACAATAAGTGGCATATAGAATACATAAAAAAAAAAACAATACATACTTTATAATGGTTTCTGCATTTAAGTAAAGTAAAATATTATGTACTTATAAAAATTATAAGAATGGAGGATAATTTATAAGAGTTAGAAATAAAAAAAATTTAAATCCCAAAATAAAAAAAATATTATCTACTTTAAAATTAGACAAGTTTTAGGAACTAATCATATTAACAGGATTTAATAATGGTAACCAGTTCATTCACACAATGTTACTTGTCATAAAGTTATTCTACATACACATTCCATTATAATATCTTGGTTTATAAAGATAAGTTTGATATGGACAAAAGCATCCATAATATTTTATTTATGCAATATTACAAGGGTTCTTACCTGGATCCAAGTGGGTTAATGGGTTGCTTCAGGGGATCATGCGGGGGTACTCCTGTTGGCAACCGAAGATAAAGCATTAGCCTCTCGGCTCCACTCAGTGCTTCCACTGCTTCTAGGAGCTGGCCTACTCTCTGTCGACCCTCTTGGCTGAAAAATAACACTGGATTAACTACTCTGCACAATCTATTGATTTACACTGCATCTAGTTATCATATTTATGAAAAAGTATGAGTTTACATATATTTTAGCGATGTATAGAAATGCTAGCATTCTACCCTTTCTATGTTAAGAGTTCTGATTTAGGACTCTTTCTAAGACTTCCTTGTAAAAGATTAGATATGAAAAGTCATGTCATGACATGTCATGTTGTCCAAGGAGGTGAAACACTAGCAGAGGACTACCAAGCGTGGAAATATTCCACTGACAAGAGCAACAGCAAGTCTTGAATTCTGAATGATAAAAAATGCTAGCCCAAAAAATATAATTTTAATTCATCATCAATCAATTCTTTAGCTAGCATACAATTTTCACCTTATGAAGCTTTGACATTGTTTATTTGTCTACTATTTAACATCCTATCTACCTTTGATTCTGACATTTTTGGAATCTAATCTGAAATCCATGGATTGTATTGACGGTATAATCCAATAATTTTAGTTAATAATTGAGCAATCAAATTCCTATCCAAAACTGTGACATACTTGTTGAGATCTTAGAGAAAGTGTAAGCAGATGGAGTGCTAATTTAAATTATTCTTTTTATGGTTAACAGATGTCAAAAATATTTATTTGCTGTAAACACAGAATGCTTAAGGCAAGTTTCTTTTAGCTATTTATTACTGTCTTAGTAGTCTTTTAGCTCTCTTTCAGTTTTAACCAAAAATAAATTGTGTCGGGTTTTGTGTTGATCTTATTTAATGTTTAGTGACATATGTTGGTCATATGCCTTTAGTTTATCTATACTATACTATAATATATGAAATTGTATCCTTTTTAGTGAAGTTTAAGTTAAATTGTGTTTCGTTCATGTATAATTCATTCACATCAAATTTTTAGACATTCTAAGCCAGCCTATCTTATGTCCCTATGGCTATCCTTATGGCTTCGGGTTTAATTAACATTATGCCCAACCAAGTGGGCACGGGTCAGCTAGTAAACTATAAAGGTATTAACTATATATATATATATATATAATATATATTATACTACAGTAGTTTTAGCCTTGGAGCCTAATAATTCAAG
Source organism: Alcis repandata (assembly GCA_949125135.1). Classification (NCBI taxonomy): domain Eukaryota; kingdom Metazoa; phylum Arthropoda; class Insecta; order Lepidoptera; family Geometridae; genus Alcis; species Alcis repandata. The sequence goes on from OX421222.1 coordinate 8,243,014, forward strand.
CCTTCATAAGGCCATTTAGTAGTTAAGAGTTTTGTCACGTTCTGAGTACAAATGAAAATTTTGTATTTAATCTTAACATTACTTATTATTCAGAAACATCGGATAAAATGGCTTAATACTCTAGTTGCATAGTCCGCTCAGTAATTTAAAATGATAGAGTAGTTAATGATCCAATTGGAAAATCTATGTAGACAGAATCAATCAGGAATATTTAATTCCATATTTCTAGACTTTTGATACTCATAATTTTTTATGTATTGAAATTTGGTTCCAAAATTTATATTGGGGGAAGTAGGTAGGTAGGCACTGTGACTCGTTTTGGTGTGACTGGTTGGGAGCCCCCCGGTATACATTTGGCATTATATTACAAATGGCAAAAAAAACTTTGTATTTTAAGAACGAAACAAATCAATCTGGCAGAGAACATGATCTATGAGTTCGGTGCTTTACCTGAGGGTGTTTTCGACGATTTGTTGCATAGAAGCTATTTTGTTGGAGTCCATTTTGGACTCCTTCCCCCGAGCGGGGTCGGTGCCGGAGCCCGCCGCACCCGAAGTCCCCGGAGCGCTGCTCGGAACGGCGACACTTTCTTTATCGTAAGACGCAGTTTGCCTATGTTTTGGATGATTGACATTTTCCCTATGAAGTTTCGCGTCATCCACTAAATCTCTTTCCGATTTAACATTTTTCGCACTATCGTCACTGGTCCAAGGCTGAAATGGACTTGCACTATCCATTCTAGCCTTAACTCATTCTAATATTATTGTTAATTGACTTCATAGTGAATATTTTTTTGATCTGCAATAAATTGTAAAATGCGTAACAAAACTCCATTTTCTTTTGACATTTGATCAGCTGTAAAGTGAGGTGGAGTGAAGGGGGTTTTAGGGTTATCATATAAAAAAACAAACATCAATCAAAAAGAGTCCACAGACTCCTAAGCTGGTAAAAACTCTATGATAAAATTTCGTAAGATTGTCGTATTGTTTCCAAAACTTCACTTAAAGCTTCAGTAAAGTCTTTCTACTCCTTGACTGTTAAAAGATATATTCGTAAGAAATAATGTCGTGATACTATGATCTAGCTCGTATTAGTCTGAGGCCTGAGCAATAAACTGAACAAAAAAAAATAGGTATCTGAAATGTCAATCACATCATGTCAATGTCAAAAATAGAAAAGTTGCAAGACAGAAAATCTTTTTTTTTATCTTTCAAACTGATTTCATTCTTTGAATAGGTATCGTATTTCTTGCTTCTTAAAAACCACATTTTAAAGTAGGTACGTACCGAGTTTATACATTATTTATTTGCAGTGAAGTAATTTACCCAACAAACAACATACTATTACTATACTAACCCATGTCAGACCTATGTCTGACCTAGCTAGGTAGACTAACCTATGTCAGACCTAGCTAGGTAGACCTATGGCTTTGGTTTGGCCCCAAAACATGAATAAACTTTCAAATCAATCTACAAATATACCTAGCTGAGCCTTTCTCTACTTGAGCCATTACCTACTGTCCCTCTGCAGGGCAAAGGCCTCCCTACCCTCCCTCCAGCCTCCACTTTTCATGATCTTGAGCTGTAGTCAGTCCAGTCATCCAGGTGTGCGTCGATGTCATCGCGTAATTTTTTTATAGGTGTGCCGAGCGGATCGTGTGTTTTTTTGGGATCCTATAAGTTGTTATTTTAACCTAAAGTGATATGGCTGACGTGCACGGCACAGTCCCACTTTAGGCTGCACGATTTCTGAGATACATCCCTGATTTTTAGTGTAGTATATTCTGTATTATGATCCATGAGTTTCATGCCAAGTACACTACTCCATAGCATGTTGACAGATCTTGAGCGTGGATAAAATCATTATTTTGTTCAAATCAAATTTGCTAAAATTATTCTTAATGGAATCTATTTCTATATTTATCAAATCATATAAAGGTGACCTTTTTTTTGTGATGGAGGGAATTCTTCAAAAGATACCCATGGTTGCAATTAACACAAATGCTTCTCCATTTCTGGCGGTTTATTGCATCGCGAGCACACTGTACCACAGTGGACTGCGTGGCCTTTTTTATGAGGTCGGTCCATCGAGTTGGTGATCGACCGGGACTGCGCTTGCCTTTAACTCGGCCTTGCAATACGAGCCTCTCCATCGACTTCTCATTTCTGGAGATATGCCCAAAGAACTTCAGTATTCGCACCTGCACAATCGACGAAAGTCTATCCTGTACATGAAGTTCCCTGAGAATAGAGATAATGGTGCGGAAAGCTGTCCGCGGAATCTTCAACATCCCCAAACCTAAACACCCGCAAGCCCGACAGCCCCCTTTTAATTAGCTTTTACAATAGGAGGTAGGCTGAAGCCATATACTTAGACCCCGGTATAACCTGGGTATAACAATACAAGGTGACCTTGACTTTTGTGTTGTGGTAGTGCTCTTTTGCAGAGCCCGCCTGGGGAAGTACCACATCTTTGCCAGTTATTCCATCTCCAAGCAGTAATATGCAAACATTACGGTGTTCTGGTTGGAAGGGCACTGTTTCCAGTGAAATTTCAGGGCAAATGGGAGATTAAACATCTTATATTTCAAGATGACGAGCACAGTGCTGTGTCACACAAGGTTCTTGAATTTTGCGAGTTCAAAAATTCTGGATTGCGCAGACCTGTTATGAGCAAATGTGACGTTTAACATCAGGCGAGCGATTTGCTTGTCTCGTCACTCAATTACATAAAAAAAGACCAAGTAGTGTTAGTGGGCATTTATGTTATGGTGTTCAGTCTTACTGACTAGATAGTTAACTCCTATAAATGCCATACCATGATACAATATCTTTGATCTGATGAAAACTTACCAAAGTTTTTGAAAGCAGATTGAGGCAAATAACTCAAGCAAGGGGTTTGGACCCAATTAAGTCAATAGCAGTAATGAGATGTTATATTGCATGTAACTTGTGCTATATGATGTACCAACGACAACACCAAAATTGCTGATAAAATCTATTTTACCAGTGCTGTTAGCATTGTCATTGGCGCTGCTGCTGTGGTGGTTTCTGACAGCACCTAAAGTGTTTCCATTGGCTATCTTCAAGTCCAGCACCATCAGAGAAATAATTAAAGATATGTTTGATGAAATATGTGGAACATTTAATCGTCTTGAGTTCAGAATGCATATCAAGTGATTTGTGGACATGTGGCTTAAACCAACTAAAGTTAGAAATGCTCAGTACTGTAAGAAAAGCTAATGAAACCTGGATGATATGATCTTAAGACATGAATAAGTGGAGGACGAAAATGTGTGGTTCCGGTGAAAATTAAATAAAAGCTTTGAAGTCCGAAAATAAACCTATGCTCATACTCATGCAATCTTCTTCTTGTACAAAACAATGGTCGTAAATTCGTGATAAATGGAGGGTACCTATGTTCTAGTGTGTGTTTGAAGGTAATCGTTCTTTTGTGTTGCACTATATTTTTATTAAAAGTATTTTTTTGCTATTCTTACTTGCAGGTCTATTAGGTATGGCTGATGATATAGATATAGAAGAACATGACGTTCTTGACAATCCAATTATCAGAAATATTTTCCCGGATATTTCTGTTATAAAAGAAGAAATTGCAATGTATTATGATGATGGTAAGGGTTTTATATTATTTCACAGTAAACACATTTCCGCAAAACATGATCGCTTCGTAACTAAAGGTAAAAAGTGAAGTAAAAAAATAAATCTTTATTTAGTTTAACATACATCTTTTACAGCCCCTAATATAAAACAAGAGCCAGAAATAACAACTGCCACAGAAAAACTATCGGAAGATCCAGTCGTTCATAGAAAAGTAGATGAAACTGAAAAACAAATTCAAGAACAGTCTTCTGCTAAGAATCATTATTCAATACTTACAGCAGAGAAATTCGAAAGTAAAAATGACAAGTGGAAGAAATTTCAAGATACTAAAATTATATTGGGCTCCAACTCTGAAAGTAAACGTAACAAGTTGGAGACGCTTTTTCTAGGAACAAAAATTATCCTCGATATAATACCGTGTCAAACTGAAGAGCAAACTCAAGACGAAGAAAATTATAATAACAAAGAACAAAACATATCTTTAGATTCAGTGTTACGTATACCTAAACTACTTCTTCAAGACATTGGAGAGTACATATATCTGAGTAACAGATATTGTAAAGAATGTAAAACATTATTTCCAAGCAAATCGGACCTTCAGAATCACAAACTGAAGTCACATACTACAAAAATGCAAAACAAGCCAGCAAAGCAAGTGATATCGAAAAGAAACAAGATAACATGTATTATCTGTGGATCTTATTTAAGTTGTAGATCTAGTTTAAGCAGACATTATAAAAATATTCACAAAAAAAAGATTGGCAAAGCCATGATGAATAAAGCCAATCAACCACTAAACAACATACAAACTAAACAAAATGCAGCATTAAATAAAATGAAATGCAGCATTTGTGGTTCATATTTCAGTAATGGAGCTAATTTAAATAGACATTACAAAAATGCCCACAGAAAAAAAGTTTTCTTGAAACTTAAGCACACCAATGATAAATTACAACGTCTTGAAACTAACTCCTCGCGTATGGTGCTAATGGATAAATCAACACGAACACAAAGCAAACATGATAAACCTGATACAATAAATGGATGTTTTCACTGCGATGAACAGTTTTCCGACAAGAAATATCTTATAGAACACATGTATACTATTCTGAAATCGAAACAATACTCAAAACAAAAACGTAGTCAAATACTAACAATGGTTAAAGAAACATGTAATCTCACCACAGAAACGATAAATATAGAAGCCCACACTAAAATAGAACCAATTCGAATGAAAGATAAATTAATATTCGAAAATCAAGATTCAGACGACAGTGACTCTTTAGCATCATACATAGAAAAAGTAAAAAAATACGATTTTGAATTAAAATCAAATAAAACGGACATACTTACTACTTTAGAGAAAGTACAAAGTGAAAGTATTACTACTGATGATGCATGTCAAAGTATGGATCAACCGAACCCCAAAGCATTGAAAAACAAACGCAAACGTGATATCAGTGACAATACTACCTTGCAGAAAGAACTGACAGAAAGTATTACTACTGACAGTGAAAATCGAAGATCGGATCAATTCAACAGCAAACCATTGAGAAACAAACGCAAATGCGATTCGAGTGATTATAATACAAACTCAATGGAGTTAAATTTTCTAAATACTAATGAAACAAACGAAAACCAATCATTACATGAGTCCAATTCATTAAACAAAAAACGGAGTCTTGAAAGTAAACATGTAGATTCAGATACGACAACCTCTAAAGATAATATCAGAAATTCAAAACCAGACATGTCTAATGAACACAGAATTATGAAAGTTAAAGAAGCTAAAAGCAGATTGCTTTCCGCGAGTTCTAAAAATACAACTGTCGAACTTCAATACAATAAAAAGAAAGGAAATAGTTTGAAAGGTCCATTTGTATATGAATGCATATATTGCTCTTTTATATGTCCCTCTTCGAGGGGATATTGTATGCATATTTTTAGTAAACATAAACTCGAAAAAGTTTCTCGCGTTAATAAAGTCATATTTGACATTCAATGTAAATATTGCGATCGTACGGCTTCTAAAAAAAACCGTAATAGACATATACGTCTAAATCATTATAATTTGTTTACCAAACCATACAATGATGAGGTCGAAGATTGCCTATTGAAAAAAGAAACGGCGAAATTAAAAAACCCTGCGTTCAAGAATGTTAAGTCTTTTGTTCTAAAATCAATAGTTTACAAATGTACCAAATGTGATATACATTTTTTATCTTCTTGTGTTGTAAAGGACCACGAAAAGCACATAGAAATGCTAATAAATTGGAAGTGCTCAATATGTAAAAACATATTTAAGAAACATGATAAACACTTGCATTTAAAACAACACAAGTTTTCTAAAACCGTAAATGTTTGTCAGTTTGACCAATCAGAGCTATCAAGACTTCTATACATTTGTACAAAGTGTGCTATTCATTTTACAGAAGAGAGATATTTGAAACACTACTCAAAATGTGGTGACCAAACAACGGATTCTGTGTATTGTAAAAAATGCGATATTTTAATTGACAAAGACGAATACGACAATCATAAAGCTTTACATAGAACGGGGAAAAATACTGAGGATATGATTGTGATTACAGGAGATATAATTACCAAAAGTCTAGAAAAGTTAAATAGCTTAGAAGAATCAAACAGCCGAGAAATGGAATGCCACAAAGAAAAGGATGGAATTAAAACTGTCAGGAACAGAGCAATACTTAATAGCCCCATAAACTGCTTAACCTTCTGTCGGACCTGCAAATGCTATCTGTCAGACTTTGCAATTACCCGTAAATCGCATGTTGAGGGTAGTTGTTCTAAAATAGTTAAATGCACATGTCCAACGTGTGGACTAGTCTTTACTAACAAGACAATAAATACACACAGGGATCATCATAAAAAAGAAAAAGGATTGAATTTGCAAAATTTTGAATTCTTTGATCTTAATGGAGTTCAGATCTATCCTCCGATACCAGAATATCCGTCCTGCAAAAATTGCGAAGTTTTTTTTGTAGGTAAAAATGCTGTCAATAACCATGTCTGCAGTGAAACAGAATATTTAACTTGTGAAATCTGCAACGTTAAACTATCTGAAAACGCTTTTAAATTACATATGAATTTCCACATTTATCGTATGCCGAACGAAAAATTTGACCAATCACTGTATAATGTGCCCAGAAACGCACCGCAGATAGACATTGAACCGGTAAATCAACTGAAAACTTTTAATCCAAGTTTATGTATAACTATGCCAAACACTTTTAAACAAGGAGCTGTTTTGCAAACAGAATCTCAAGAGCATAATGGCAAAGTGGACAGTAACATAGAAACTTCTTGTGTAACGTTATGTAATGCCATACCAAATGAAATAACTAATAATTCGCCAACTGGTAAAGGAATAGAATTGCCTCCGATAATGCAGGATCTGAGTATAAATACCGCAGGAAAAAATGAACATAACGATCAAACTGACAAAGCAAGAAGTAATATAATTCTATACAGTTGTCAATCTTGCAACATTTCAGTCGACACATATGATAAAGTGATACAACATTGTCAAAATCACTTTAACCATAAACCGACGATTCCCTTATCTTTAAAAATGTGTTCGAAATGTTCACTGAAATTCGAAATTGAGACGTATGTAATCCATCAAAAGTATTTGAGCTGCGAAAAAATACAAGTTTTGACTTTTGATCCTACATATTTTACGTCGGATAACAATACATGGATTCGGCACGTATTTGCATCTGTCACTCCATCTATTCAGAAACAAGTTATTGAGGACTCAATGTACCAGCATGAATGCAGAATTAAAATGGAAGTCATTCAAGAGGGCCCTTCTAACTTAACTGTATACAAATGTTTTAGATGTGGCATTTTTATAGACCCTGATTGCTTAGTTTCACACATTAGAGACGGGTGTTCTGAGAATATCGCAAAACACCCATGTTCAATATGTGGTTTACCTTTTATTTCAAGTTTATCCCGCATTAAGCATGAGAAAATCCATAAACGACATGCGAATGTTCGCTTGAAGTCATACAATATACTTTTAATAAATAGTGAGATTCACACCAATTACAATACTAGTATCTTAGATGCAATGAAACAATATATTTTGTATCAGTGTAGAGCATGTGACGGGATCGTAGACAAGTCACAACGCTATGATCACAAATGCAATGTCGATGATTTGCGCAAATGTCCAACCTGTAGATTAATATTGTACCAAGACGATTTGGAAAGGCATATTTCAAAACATTCGGATTTGACTCTATACAATGCTGATAATATAAAAGTCATATTATTCGGAAATAAAAATGAGTCAATTAAGACACTGTCCTCAAGTTTCAAAGGCGTCGTTGCTGATTACAAGTTATACATATGTGGTAAATGTGATGACTGTGAAAACGACGACAAATTAGTTTCACGACATGTATGTACATTTGATGATTCAAAATGGAAATGTCCTAAATGTGGATATTACATTTCTGCACGTTCAATTAAACAACATATAAAAAAACACGAAGTTGATGCAGAATTTAAGACGGAAAATTTTAGATTTATAAATTTTGGTTCTACCAAAGACAAAGATGGTACAAAAAAAACAAACTGTGGTTATAATAATAATGAAAAATTAAATAAAAAGGATTTAGATTCTGCAGAAGATCCTGCTGTTACAGAACATAAAAATAACAGTGAGAATGGTACTAAAATTGATCAAGATAAAGAAACTGTACCATTTTACAAATGTGTTTGTGGATTGCACTATATGGATGAAATGTCTGCAAAAAAACATGTTAAACTTTGTTGTCTTAAAATGAAAATAATAAAACAAAATTGCTCAAAATGTAGCCTGACGTTTAACCCAAAAGAGCTATTCGCACATATATTAGCACATCATGGTGATAAAAATAAAACATTTAATTATAATGTCATCGAGGTAATAAAAGGTTAAATATAATTTAGAATACATGTAAATATAATATAATTTAAATATTGTAAAAGAAATGTAGAATTTATAAAGGAATCTGTTTGGTTTAGTCGCAAAATGATCAAAGCTCACAAAGACCAAAGAATAGTATGTCCATAGCGCGAAACGTCCGTTTGCGCTTTTGCCATTTTGCGACTAAACCAATCGGTTTCAGGCAGGCATTATTATGTCGGTTTTTTAATTTATTCATTAATTATGATTTATTACTGTATTGTACCTACCTTCTGCATCCAAATAGTGGATGCAGAAAAAAATAAAATGAGCGTCTGTAGGTAGGTACCTATTTGAACAATAAATTTGTTAAAATATGTAACAGGCAATAAGCTCACATTTTCATCACTAAACCTTGGATGACACCTAAACTAGTAAATTGTGCTAGGCAAAGAGACGCTTTGCATCTAAAGGCTAAAAAGTTCCCAGACGATCAAGCACTACAAGATAAATACAAGAGATTCCGTAATCACTTTAATATATTGCTTAAAACAGAAAAAAACTACTACGATTCCGATTTAATAGCAGTTAACAAAAATGATAGCAGAAAGCTCTGGAACACGGTGAAAAACATATGTAACGTTAAACAATCTAAATCAGACAACAATGAACTCCTTAACATAAGACCCAATCCGAAGGACTCCCTGAATGCTGTCAACGATTACTTCTCGTCAGTAGGCAGAAATCTTGCACAGAGTACGCTTTCGCAATTGCAGACATCCGAATCGCAACTGATTAACTCTATTTCTATCACTGCTTCTCCAACCAACTCCTTTTTTCTAAAACCTACAGATGAATTCGAAATTACCAAAATTATTTCTGGACTTAAAACAGCTTCTGCCCCGGGCAGCGACATGATTAGCAACGAGCTACTTAAACGGGCCAGTCATATGTTGGCGTCCCCAATCGCTCACATTTGCAATTTAAGCATGTTGCAAGGTGTAGTTCCTAACTGCTTTAAAATCGCTGACATTTGTCCAATATTTAAGACAGGAAGCAAAACTGCTGTATCCAACTACCGGCCAATTTCTTTATTGCCTTCTCTATCCAAAATACTAGAAAAAGTTGTAAATAAACGACTGCTCGGCTTTCTAGAAAATAACAAAATGTTGTCTCCCAATCAATATGGATTCCGAGCCAGGAAATCTACTGAAGATGCAGTTGTGGCCCTTGTTGATCATGTGACGGACTGTCTAGACAAGAATCAAAAGTGTATAGGTGTATTCCTTGATCTGGCTAAAGTTTCGACACAGTGTCTTGGCCAATGCTAATCCGGAAGTTGGAACTCTATGGCGTACGTGGCACAACACTCGACTGGTTTCGCTCCTACCTTTGCGATCGGAAACAAAGGGTTCATGCTGCACCTTTTCACAGTGACTATGCCTCTGTCTCTTTTGGAGTACCACAAGGCAGTGTCCTTGGACCTACCCTCTTTCTGGTCTATATTAATGACCTCTGCCAGCTTAAGATCAACCAAGCTAAATTCTTCACCTTTGCTGATGATACAGCACTCGTCTTTCAAGGCAAAAACTGGAACGAGGTAGCAGCCGTGGCTCAACAGGGATTATCGGAGGTAGCTCATTGGTTGCAACGTAACTTGCTGTCACTTAATGCGACCAAAACAAAGTACATTACTTTTTGTATCACCCAGCGGACCTGTCCAAGTAAAATAAATCTTAAACTTCATATATGTCATCCACACTCCAACCAGCCATGTCGTTGTCCGGAGCTAACGCGCGTTAATAATGTAAAATACCTGGGTGTCGCCATTGATCACCGGCTTAATTGGGAATGCCACATTAACAACTTATGTGCTCGACTTCGTAAAATGTCTCATATCTTTAAAAGATTAGGTTCAGTGGCAGATCCCAATACTCTCAAAATTGTATACCACGGTTTCTGCCAATCCATACTTAGCTACTGCATAGTCTGTTGGGGATCTGCAAATAAAACCCTCTTCATTAAAATCGAACGCGCTCAGAGGTTCATTCTTAAAGTTGCTTATAAGAAGCATTATTTATACCCCACAGTCCAATTATACAATGACACAAGACACTTAACGGTTCGCCAACTATACATTCTCGCGGTGATTCTGCGTTTCCATAGGACGGCCTTAAGTACAATCATCCCACCCACAAGGTCAGCACGTCGCAATGTTTGGAAGATTTCCCTCACTAGGACTACGTTCGCTCAACGTTCCTACTACTTCAAGGGCCCGCTCCTATATCAGCACCTCGATAGCTCTCTTAGCTTATTACAAACATCACGTTTTGTGTGTAAACGTAAAGTCACGAGATGGCTAACCTCTTTGGACCAATGTGCTACGGAAAATATATTGTTAATTACCAAATGACCCTAAGGGGCTTGCTTCTCCGCACTTGCTGGCTCGACCTCTCATATTGATTGCAATAAATGACCACCTCTTCTTTTCTTTACGCAACCCATGTTAGAATATCTGTAATCACCAGCTTGTGGGGAATCAGGCCCCTTACAATTACAATTATCAATAAAACTGCGAAATAATAACTTACCGCTTTAAGTAAAACATTCTGATTGAGTGACTACTGTAGTAAATTTCCCAACAATTTGTCGTAAAAATATATAATTATATACTTATATAATTGTTACAATATTCTTATTAACCTCACTTACTCCACCTTACCACACGTTAATCTCACTCACTCGTCTCATTCCCTCACTCACTCACCTACACACTACTTCAACTACACCCACTCACACAAACTAACATGCACCACAAACTAACATACACCTAATCATTAGTAAATAACCCAAAATCAAACATTTACATTTATATATACACATTTTATACATTCTCATACCCTAAGCCAATTGAAGCAAGACACTACCTTGAGATTGTTGTATTTGAACTTGTAAATAGTACTTATTACTAAGATTGTTTATCCTGTCTAGTTTTAATAACT